>WBNH01001595.1:32829-74894 GCA_013401255.1 Urocolius indicus | reverse complement strand
TTTTTATTTTATTTTCTATCCAATAATATAAAAATGTACATATATGTAAGTCTCAAAGGAGTGCTATTTTAAAGCTATTACCAAATTACATCATTAAACATGTAATTAAAAGTCTTTATCAGGGTCCTATTAAGAGTTTTGCAAAAGATGACTTCAAATACAATTTACATAACTCAAGCGATACTCAAGCAACTGAAAATATTTTAAAAACACAAAACATTAAAAAAATCCCACCAAAAGTCAATCTAAACCAGGAAATATAGCGAACTAATAAATACTTACAAATTTTTATAGGCATATTTGCGACTTAAAATAGAATAAGTTGTAATACAAATGGACAATAGGTGAAACCTGGAAGAAAAGAAAAAAATAAACCATATTTATCAGAGTTTTTTACTCAGTTTTTCTAATTTATGCTACTTTAGGTACATACTCCTTCATTTCTGCTGATGGAAACAATAATTAGAAAGTCTCTATAATGACTAATATTTTAAAAAATATTTTAGTAAATATATTTTTACAATATTTTAATGGGATTTAACATTTAAAAATATTTTAATTTTCCATATATCATATTATATACTATATAAACAATGTTAAAATATTGTAATATATCCTTCTGTTTGACATCTTTCAAAGACTTGTTCTAAATTCCTTAAAAGAGTTCCTTGAGTGTTACTTCACTTGAAAATTACATTTCAGTAGAATAAGGAAACTTCTAAGTAAAAAGTAGAAGTCTTTGATTTCCAGAGACAATGTTTTCATATAAACCAAGTAAAATCTTAGAGGCTATTGCCATAGTTATTTGTATAGAGGGAGAAACAGAGTTTTGTGTCGAGTTTTTTTCTCTCTGCAGAGCTAATGGTTTGCAAAGAGGCTGAAAGGTTAAAAACGGCGAATAAAATTGAGCCAAAACCCATAAGAGTGTATGATTTTCCATAGTAAAAACATTTGTAAGGAAAAGATGAGGCCGCAAAATATGAAGAAAAAATAGCTCTAAAACATCTAATAGATGAAGGGAAGATTAATAAGGTCAGAGGCAGTTCCAAAATGCTGATATGGACTGGAACTAAATTTAGTGGTTGTAAATTATTCATTCAAAAATTTCAAAAGAGAAAAAAAAATAAATAAATAGTGGTGGTGCTAGTGAGCTGCTATTTTTGAGTTACAAAGAAAACAAAAATGTGCTTTATTTAAGGTTAAATGATAAGAGATTTTAAAGAAATGTCAAAACAAGATTTAACTAGCTTTGGCACTTTGAAAGTTTTTTATCTTCAAACAATATTTTATTTCAGGTACATTAATGCAAATCAAGTTCTGATCCCTTAAGATTCCCATATAATAAGAAAAAAAAAAACAACTAAAAAAAGAGAGTTGTATAAATTGCTGACTTTGTTTAGCTTGTCCATCATTATTTAGTACATGTATCCTTTATAGCTACTTGGTCAAATATTGTACATAAATTAAGTGCTATGTCCTAAATTTTGCAGCCCTTAGTCTTGTCTTATGCAGTCCTTAATATTTAGAACAACTGGGGGAAGACTATAATCCTGCCTTATCTATATTCCATCTCACATCAAATCTAATTAAAAAGAAAAGCTTGTCCTCATTTGCCTCTTTTAATTCCTTCACCCTCCCACTATCTCCATTATTGACTTTGTGACTGAATGCTTTAATTTAAATTACATTCATCATCTGTTTTTACACCAGTATATGCACAATTTATTCCATATACTGTTCTTATCTTGCATTATTTAATTCTGTTATGTGTGTTGGGAATTGAATATACTTTCTCAAAATTAATTGTATCATAATGGTTGCAGAAAAACCTGCTGTCTATGCTGAATTAGTCCATATATTCTAAAGATTACTTGTCCTTATGAAAAGAAGAATAACTTTCAAAATTGTTATGAAAATAGAATTGATATATATATCTGTTCACTTATTACATGATAAAATAACTATGTATTATTGTGTGATTGCATCCAATCATGCTCAGCTGTGTGAAAACTCATTGTAAACTCAGAGAGATAGTCTAATTATTTAATCGATTTGGTTCAGAAAATTCTTCTTTAACCTAGCTTGAATACATAGGAAGTTTCAAAGGATCAGCAAACAGTTGGATAGATAGACTGAGTAAATTCGAATTTTACTTTTTGTAGTGGAGGATAGAAAGTCCCATTCAGGGAGCAGGAGCCAAACACGCTGATATGAGGCGCAAAAGGAAAAGGAGACTAGAGGGAGAAGAATGAAATCTTTAAAGTGTTAAAGGATATCTGCTCAAGGCAGACAAAAGGAAACAAATGACAGGCAACTGAGACTGAAATTGAAACTTTATGGCAGACAAAACGGGGTTTAGTGAGCAAAAAAGTAAGACAGAAGAGCACATATAAGATGACAGTAAGTAAAGATAATAGAAGAACATGATAAAGAGCAATGTACAGCAAAAATGTAAGGAAATAAAGTCATGTGGAAATCAGAGCAATACATGAGATCATGGAAGACTGCAAAATTGAACTGGGATTCAGATGATTTTGGCAAGAAAAGTCAGAGTTGGAAGGAACTATAAGATATTTACATTATATTCTCTTCATAGTGGCACATTATATTCAAATATATAATTACAATATGCAACAGAACTCTTTTCAAGATGCTCTGAATATACACCTCTAGAAATAACATGTTCTAATGCTATTGAATCAACACTTTTCAATGTTAGAAAAACACACAGCAGAAAAATGTAAATCTACCAATAAAGAACTTATTATTTTGTATTGCACTTTCTTCAGGAGTTCACTTTGAAACTATTCTAGTTAGTTATTAAAGATGACTTCTTTATTATTATTTTAACGTTCTTGTTATTATGATATTATCATTATTTCTATCTTAGAGATAAGTCCATAGCTCTTATTTTTCATCTTTAATCTATTTGGGCTAATCTATTTAGATCATACTGTTGTTCAAAGATGGTCTCCTGCAGTTACACAAATGTCAGGCGATGCTAATGCAGTTATACAAAACATATACAATGGGAAAAATTTAATTCTTTAATAGATTCTAGATCCTTTGTATTACTCTAGAGAGCAGCTAGAAATCTTCTAAGTGTCAAGAGTGTAAGGAAAACAAGTGTGCATCTTGGATAGTACACTGCAGAGATATATTGCTTTGGGGTAACAGTGAAATACTGGAGAACTTGAAGAACCCATAAGGTCAGATAACAAAGAGACATTGAGATAAATTTTCTCATGCTCCATGTAAACAGGAAAACAGAGTCAGAAGAAAACTTCTGACCATAGAGTTTTCCATTTGACTTTCACTTTCAATATAGTAGGTTAGAAATTAAACTTTTATTTCTCGTAGCCATTTTTCAAAGGATTATGGGTTCACTAAGTATGGATTAAGCTCAGTTCTTTGTGTGTTTTAAGGAACAGAACAATATTTTCACACTATCTTGCTCCTCAAACTATTAATATTAAAGGTTTTCTTCTTAAATCTTCTAGAATAGCTGAATTTTCCTTTTCTTTTCTATTCCATTCTATTCAGTGAACAATCATCTGCCAGCCAACAAAGCATCCCCTTACAGGGAGGTGGAATAGCTGCCTACCTTGCTGAGGTGCTATGAGAATTAAATAGCTAAAGCTAGTACTAAGTGCTTTGCAGATGAAAATTGCTAAGTATATTGCTCAATATAATTACCATTGTTATTAGAGACACATTCCAACCCAAATGTTTCTTTGATTTTACAGCTGACATAGATTCCATTTGGTATAATATGGAAAAATGACCTTCTTAAGAATGGTCAAGTAATAAGGGTTTCTGTGATGTGTCTTGCTGAGCAGCTCATGACAACTTGCAAGCCAAGAATCCAATGTATATTTAAACAAACACACGATCTTGCTGCTTATAATGGAAGTGCTTGTAAAGAAAAGTAGTATTCTGCATGAGTCAAAATGGCATGAAAGGCTCCCAGATTTGAAAAATAATCCCAACTTGGACCAGATCCTGACTAAAATATTTGTGAAGATATAGCTTTTGTCCTTTGCGCAGCCACACAAACATCAAAAGTGCTAGCATGTTTAGATGTGTGTCCAGCAGCTTTAGATGTGTGTTCAAATGCCACGTTGATTAGTAAATTTCAGTGCTTGGTGCATGACTCACAACCACAAAACTTACCAATCTGTTGTTTTATATTTAAAGATATATCAATTTATATTTTATCCCTAAGCAACCATATTTCTTCCAGTGAGCATAAAAGGGGTCATTAAACCCTCATGATGCTTGAAGCTCATTTCAACGCTCTTGTAAATTTTAAGATTCTATTACAGGATCACAGAACAGTAGGTGTTTGAAGGGACCTCTAGAGAACATCTACTCAAACCCTCCTGCTACAGCAGGTCTATCTAGATGAAGTTGCAGAGGAGCTTCTTTTGTCTCTTTCATTTGCAGCACATGGTATGATATGCTTTCTTAAAGCACTCCTAAAGTCATTGGTGCTTAATGGACACCACACTATTAAAGAATAGTAGGGGTTGAACCTTTAGAGATCATATAGCCCAACCCCTCTGCTTGTGATGGTTTAGCCAGCTGTCCACCAAGTCATAATATCACTCCTTCTCTTAAGCTGGACAGGAGAGAGAGAGAAATATAATGAGCTGTTTCTGAGTTGAGAGGACAGAAAGATTGCTGCTGCTTCTTCTCAGGGGGAGACCTCATCACACTTCCCACTGCTACACTGTGAGGTCTCTCCCCATGGGAGACAGTCCCTCATGAACTTCTCCAGCACGGGTCCTTCCCATGGGCTACAGTTCTTCACGAATTGCTCCAGCATGGGGCCTCCCACGAGGGCAGCTCCTCACACACTGCCCCAACATGGGTCACCCACTGGGAGAACAGTCCTTCAGGTACCAACTGCTCCAGTCTGAGTCCCTCATGGGATCACAAGTCCTGACAACAAACCTGCTCTGGTGTGGGCTCATCTCTCCCCACGGGCTCCCAGGTCCTTCCAGGAACTTACTCCAGGGTGAGCTTCCCACAGGGTCACAACCTCCTTCAGGAATTCTCTCTCTTCCCAACTCTCAAGACGGTCCAGATCTTGCTGAAAGGCAACACAGCCTTCTGGTGAATCAAATTCTGAGAGCTAGAGAAGAGAACCTCACTCCCTACGTGACTTGCTTACAGTGCTTTCAGAATACAGGTTTTCTTGGCTTCCTTTCTCTTCAGTAGATACAATTATGTTAAGTTTAGCTTGCAAAAAGAGAAGGAGGGGTAGTATGATGTGGAATATTTACTGTGTAGGATAGAAGATGTGTCTATTAAATTATATTGAAGTAACATAGGTGTCAAGTTTCCTGTCACACTATAACAAGTCTTGATCTTCACCTGCTGTGTTGGGGTTTATAGTCATCTAAAAATAAGGCATTCTAATACTGCGTACTGGGACAATTAACATCTGTTGTGGAAATAATTATGTGTGAAAGTCTTGTTGTTATGCATCCTGGGAACATGAAATATACTCTGTCAAATGGAGAGGACCACAAAGGTCCTTGAGGCACTACCAATATGAATCTCTCATGGCTGATGCCAGTCAGACTCCTCTTCAGTAGCTCTAATCATGAGACCCTATGTGAAGTCTAAAGAAAATGGAGTATCCAGCCCAGAAGCTCAACCTTCTGAGGAAAAAAAAGTAGAAAAAAGAAAGAGAGTAGGCATCAGCTTTTTATTGTTATTTTTTCATTCAGGCAATGGTCTAGCCACATCTAATGTAAGATAGAACTAGAATAATAAAAGACATCGCTCAATGAGTCATTATTATTAAAATAGTAAAATGTCATAGAAGCAATGTTTTTATTGGAATTAACTTTACTGATAACTATACATTATTAGTATTTCAGTTATTGCCCCAGACAATCATTATAAGCATCTATTTAATTCTCATGCTATAGTAGCAATCATTGATTTCTGTATTTTTTTCTAATAATAAAACATGACTCCAGAACCTATAAAGATTGGGTGAAAGGCTTTGAAAGGACATAAATGAGATGAATTACCCTGATCTTTTGAGATGTTGCTATCTTATGTGGACACAAGTTATCCAGAGGACACATGGAGAGACTTTGATCTTTCCTGATGCCATGCAGCTTGGCACAAATTTGTGCAGTGGATGCATTTGCATGACTTGCTCAGAAGAAATCTGTTTAACAGAATAATGATCCCTCCTGGGAATTATAGCTGTCCCTCAGCACTCATTGATGACATAAAGGTCATAATCTAATATGAAACTAAGCCCTTTTTTGACTATTCTAATGATTCAGTGGACAATTCTGTAATCTCTTACTTCCTGGGCAAACAACAAACATTTCTGAGGAGGTTTAGTTTTAAGAACTACTAAAAGAAGTAGAAAAAAACCCCTATATTTGTTATTTTCAGTATGAATATCTTTCTTATGCTATTAGAGGTATTTAGTCTAAGTGTTTTCCCTCAGATGACCTAGAAGCAGTCTTAGAATTTTATATAAAAAAAACCAGCTTCAATATGGCCTTGTTTAAGTTATGCCAATTTCCACAGAAACCAAAGGAGAACTTTAGTAGAAACTCTACTACAAGATCTGACCCACAAACTGAAATCAATATATGTCTATAACTTTGAGTATTTCTTTCTTTTTCATTAGAGGTATATTTACATTTTCATTAGTCATACTGTCACGATAATTTCAAATCTAAATGTTCTTTTGTGTGGAAGACTATAGACAAGTTGTTAGCATTCATTTTAAGGTCACTAGCTAGAAATCCATGTTTATTTCTACTCAGTTATATACATTCTTATGTTCATTTAGGGGATTACTTTTTCACTAGAACTATAAATTGTATTATGAACCTTTAGTGTAATTGAGGTAAATTATAATTCAAAACTAGAAACAGAAATCTCCAAGTTGAAAACTAATTTGGAGTATTGTGTCAAACTTACAGGTAAAAAATGGAAAAAGCTATATACTAGAGAAATATATATTTAAAAGAGATGTAGCATTTTTGTGTGAAAATTTGATAACAGCTTTAATTTGGCTAGTGTTTCTATAAATTTAAAATAATGGATATCCACCTTTTCTTTATTGGGAAAATAAACCCCAATGTCTTCATAAAATAAATATTCTATAAAAACACTATTCAAAGTCATTTTTGGTCTCAGAAACATGACCAGATTGCTGCAATTCAAAGTATAGCAGACTGCAGCAACTAACAATGTTGATCTCAGCTAACACCTAAAGAAATTGTGCTTTACTGTTTGCCAAGTTACCATAATTTTACATATGAAGCTTCAATTGGGTCCAAATTGTGGTCTTGGCTATGATGTGGGATGTCAGTCATCTTCACCGACATGACTACAAAAATATGCAACCTTAATTCAGGCCATTTACTAATTATATACCAGACAATGGTAAAAGTTATATCTGCACTAGATGACTCTAAAATTGATGAACTCTCTTTCCCTCTGTCTCTTTTAACTAGCATTCATTCAAAGTCACAGAGGATAAGAAGCCATTTTTATTAGCTCATTAAACCAAATTTAGGATAGGCATTTAGAAGCGACCTGTCTACAGATTTAGAACAAATCAGTGTTTTTGGCCAGAGGAAGTTCAGTAGTAATGAACCAGTGGACATAACAAAAGTTAGCTTCACTTACAGGATCAATATCAAAACAGTCTGACCCACACTGAAAAGAACGCGGTCCCTTTTTTAATAAACACTTCAATTCTACTTTAGTTTTACTTTTACTATTACTATATTTTTTACATCTTACTCTGAAATATATTATCTTTTAGTACCTTTAAGGAACAAAAATCCTCATATATTTCACTTTCCAATCCAACACTTGTACTAACAGCCTCTGATACTTTATACAGAAAACCATTATGTTCACATATCTACATAATGATATATTTGACATACTCACATTTGATATTTGTGTTTATGTGAATATTCCAATTTTATTTAAAAATCCTCAGATGTTTCTTTCAAAAAAGATTTTAACTGAATAATTATCTAAAGAATTTTATTGGGCATGTTTGTCACCTGTGCAAAATGGTACATCATTAATGTTTCAAATGGGACAATAGCGTGTATCTAAAATTAAATCAAAAAAGTAACAAGAGCAAAGTTAAATATCTGATTTTGGTGATAGACCTTAATAGCCTTAAGAAGCTTACAAACCTATTGATATATTTAACTTTTGCTACTAAAATAATAGGAAAATTATTTAGTAATGAAATTTAAGAAAAAATCTCCCAAATATTTGTTATATTTTTCCTAACATCTCTAAGATTTCTGGCAAAGCAATTTTTATTCATCATAACAAATACATATGCAATTTACTATATGTTCTCCAAAGGTTCCTTCCAACCCCTATGATTCTATGATTGTATAGAAAAAAAAGGATGCCCCAACCTCCTGACACCCACCATTTAGATATTTGTAAATATAACATATGATTCTATGATTCAAGTTTTACACCAGTCATCTCAAACAGATGCCCTAGATGTTCAAGTCTGTTTAAACACACACATCTGAGTTCATGTTCTGTGATTCCTACCTGACTTGAAACCTAAACAAACAAAAAGTTTATGTTAAAGCAACACTAAAAAATGTGGTGCATTGTTTATAAATTCTTTATGGCTTTAGTTATTTTATTCCTACCTTGTTTTTTGACCTTTGCCATTTGAGGAAACAAGTCCACAGTGTTTATATTTTATTTTGCCTTCATATAACAGAAACCAACTCTCCCTGGGTTTTTATACTCTCATTGGTCCGCAAATTACTGGTGGTCCACACTATTATGGACAGTGGTTTGCAGTTCATTCACAGTCCACAGCACATTGAGATTTGAGTACAGATTGCCATTAAATGTTTGATGATGGGAATGTGTGATTTGTTGGTGACTTCCTATAGCTGTTTATTTCTGGTTTTTTACTTGTTGATAACTAATGTCTGAGATTCTACTCTCTGTGGCTCTATGTATGTATAAATTGTACTCAGATAGGTCTTCCTATTGCGGAAAGAGTAGAAGAAGAAATTACATTCGGCAAATGACACTAAATGAGAGTCACATGTATTAAGACCAGATTTGTCCTCTTAACAGGAAGAGCTCTCAAGATTTTGACTGTTATTTGTTGAATTTCACCCTTGAAATGCTCACCTCTGCCTAAATATTGCAGCTCTAAATAAAAAGCAGCATATTAATGATATTTTAGACAGTAGTTCTGTATTTCACTTAACATGTTCTTTCGCTGTTGGTTAATTGGCATCATTAGCACAAATGTCATGGTTACTTAATTTAATTAGTTCTTACTCATACATAATACTAATTTTCTCTTTCAGAAAGCTAGATGAAGAAATGTAAATGAAGATTATGTTGGTCTGGTTTGCTTTTTCTGTAGTGAAGGTCTTCTATGTAACTGATTTTAAGGAAACAGTTCTTAGGAAAACTGAGTTTTAATAAATTATAGCTTTACTTCAATGGAAATAGTTTCTGGAGATTTCCTACTATATTCACATCTTTTTCATCTATGAGATCTTTATCTGTATCCATCAGACACTAATTCACTTCAGCATTGAACCATACATTTATCTGAATGTCTGAATCTCTTCATGGAACCCAAAAAGACTATTTGTGAAATTAATTGCTTTTCTGTGCTGTTGTTCAAAGATATTTCTGATTTTGTTTTACATCTACTTTTAATATCGCAATCATTTTTTTTTTCAAAATATTTACTGTGCAATGAAAACTAGATGACAGTAGTCACACCTTCACTTTCAACTAGATATGGAAGTTGCAAAAAGCCTGCCCCATTCTCTGACACTTTTCAAATAAATAGTAAGTATGGTATTATGTATATATGAATCTTTGATAGCAATTCCCCATATACTTTTTAGTGGCTCCAGTCCACTGCTGGTATTATTAAAGCTGTGACTTGCTTTTTGGAAATTACTTCTTCCCATAAGATGTGTCAAACTAAACACACCAAAATACAGTGAGGAAAACAACATTGCTTAATGTCACACGGTAAATAAATGACAAATAAAGAACTGAGGAACTCTTCCTTATAGTCAGTGATCTAGTAGCCCGAACCTAACTTTTCTCCACTGTTAGGCAATTTAACATGCTGCCCTAAAGACTTCAGTATCAGTCAACGTTGTGTCTTTTGTTGATATCCAAGCATTTTCTATAACATGACTATATGTCACAATGACCACAACTTAATATGGACCCCTGGAATTATATTGAAATTATAGATAAAAATTCCTGCAGATTTTATTGAAAAAAAACCCAAACAGATGACATCTTTATAAAAGTTAATACTGGTACTTTCTTTTGCACACTATGAGCAGTTCAAGTCAATAAAATCTAATGAGAAGTCATGAAATGAAATAATTTAAGCACTTACATCTCTGTAGCAAGATTATTGATTTAAACAGTATTCAGTGTTTCTATTATAGTAAATAAAATGAGGTCCTGCAGTATTCATGATGCTATAGATTAAACATGGGAAGAGATCAACCTTAATGATCATGAGAAGGAAGTTAAACAAATTTTCCTAATGAAAACAATTGGCTGTGGAGGAGGAGATATAATAGCATTTCTGGATGTTCAATTCTCATCTGATAGCTTACAGGTATGTTGATGATTCATACAAAATGTCAGAATTTAATTTACTGTATAAATTAAATCGAACATCAATTTTTGTAATTTTCATAGCAAGAAAAAAAGATCCAATAAAATCAAATAATTTTCTTATGAGACTGGAGAATTTGTATTAAGCCTGCAGCCTTTAAAAAAGCATTTATTAAGTGATATTCAAAGTAATAATTTTTTAATATATATAACAATTTTGTTTGCAAAATATAAATAAATAAACCTCCAAAAGCCCTCAAAACTGTAGCAAATTAAATCTGATTTGTTAGCAGTAAAACTTACTTTCGTACTTCATTCATAGCTATGTGAAAAGATTTTTAGGAAACATTCAGAAATATCTGCCATTATCACATTTATGTGGAGAATATTTTTACTGTCAAAATAAGTATGCATGGTAATTTATTATTTGTTAACTGATGACCTATATTATTAATTAGATCTTTCAGGTGATATATGGATTCACATTTCAAATTTTTTCATATTGCACCATATTTAATTTACTCTGAATATGACTTGTTTATTTTCCTCCGAATAAGATTTTTGCAATGTGAACAAGTTATACTACATGTTGGAAATTCCTGAAGAATGAGACAATTTGATCAGGATGTTGGGGCATCATTTTTTCCTCTTGTAGCTATCAACAGGACAAAGGGTAATGAGATGAAGCTGGAGCACAAAAAGTTCCATTTAAATATAAGAAAAACTATTTTACTGTGAGGATGATGTAGCAGTGGAACAGGCTGCCTAGAGGGATTGTGGAGTCTCCTTCCTTGGAGGTCTTCATGACCCGCCAGGACATGTTCCTATGCCACTTGATTTAGGTTGCCCTGCTTCTGCAGGGGGATTGGACTAGATGAGCTCTAAAGGTCCCTTCCAACCCTACCATTCTACGATTATTTCTCTCTTCCTCTCTTTTCCATCTCTCTCCTGCCCCATCTTACATATTTTTTTATAAAAAATATATTAATGCATCTATTCAAATGCAGTATAGGAAAAACTTAACAACTTCAATAACTTTATGTTTGTATATACAGAGGATGATCTGCATCCAGTTCTGAAATCCCTTTCTCTCATTTCTCATACTGCTCTCATCTATCTTATGAGGAAAGACTGCAGGACCTGGGGCTGTTGAACCTAGAAAAATTGAAGACTAAAGAGGGACCTCATGAACACTTTTAAGTAGTTAAAGGGTTTATATCAAGAGGATGTGTCCAGTGACAGGATTAAGGGTAATGTGCATAAGATGGAACAGACTAAGTTCCACTTGAACATGAAGAGAAACTTCTTTCTTGTGAGGCTGAGGGAGCTCTGTCACAGGCTGCCCAGGAAGAGTGCACAACCTTCTTCTCTGGAAGTTTTGAAAACCCACCTGGACAAGTTCCTGTGCAACTTTATTGGTGGTATAGCCCTGGCTGGGTGCCAGCTGCCCACCCAGTCATCCTTGGTCACTCCTCCTCCTAAATGGACAGAGGAGAGAGAAATACAATAAGAGGTTCATGAGTGGGGATAAAGAAAGAGAGATCAGTCAGAAATTACCATCATGGGCAAAACTCATCTGTCAGAGAAAAAAGTTTGATCTATTAATGAAGAAGGAGAAAAGAAATAAAACTTAATCTTAAAACACCTTCCGCCACCTTTCCTTCTCCCCAGGACTCTACTCACTTTCTAACAAGAGGCACCAGGGATGGCAGTTACAGTCAGTTCATTACAGATGGACTTTGCCATTGCTTCTTCTCAGGGGGAGGCCTCCTCACACTTCCCACTGCTACACTGTGGGTCTCTCTCATGGGGGACAGTCCTCTATGAACTTCTCCAGAGTGGGTCCTTCCCATGGGCTACAGTTCTCCATGAACTGCTCCAGCATGGGGCTTCCCTAGGAGGCAGCTCTTCACACCCTGCCCCAACGTGGGTCATCCACAGGGAAAACAGTCTCTCGGGAACAAACTGCTCCAATGTGAATCCCTCACAGGATCACAAGTCCTGACAGCAAACCTGCTCTGGAGTAGGCTCCTCTCTCCCCACAGGGTCACAGGACCTGTAAGGAATTGCTCCAATATGGGCTTCCCACAGAATCACAACCTCCTTCAGGCATCCACCCACTCTGGCTTGGAGTCCTTCACGAATGGCTGTGAGTAGATCTCTGCTCCCCTCTGTACCTCTGTGCAAGGGTACAGCTGCCTCACCATGGTCTTCACCGTACTTCTCAGGGGAATGTTTCTTCCAGCACCTAAGCACCTCCTCCCCTTCCTTTTCCACTGACCTTGGTGTCTGTGGAGATGTTTTCACATTCTCATTCACTGTTGCTGCTGCAGTTTATCAGCTACACATTCTTAGAACTAACTAGCATTAGCCCTGTCAGGTACAGGGGAAGGTTCTAGCAGCTCATTTTTAAAGAAACCATCCCTGTAGGTCCCCGCTACCAAAATCTGGCCTAGACAAAACCACTACAAAAGTATTTGGGATGAATCTGCTTTAGCAGAGTGGTTGAACAAGATGAACAAGATGATCTCTAGTTGTCCCTTCCAACCACTACCATTCCATGATTCTATGATCTTATATTGAGATGAAACATAAAATACATTGTTAGACTACTTTGTAATGTGATTTAAACCCTTCAGATAAAACCTTAGTCATGCAAGGGAGAAGCGTTTACTTTGTACATGCTATTTTCTTGTTTACATTTTGAGTATTTTCCCTTTATATTCCTTCTCTGTGTTCTGAAATGTTATATTACTGGCTAAAAATTATCTACAATATGATTTCCCGAAGGTGATGTCAGAGTTTTCACTTCAGATTTTGTCAATAACAAGGAATCTTAGTGTCAGCAGTACTTTAAAACAAATGTTCCAACGATGTTTGTAATAAAAGTGAAATGTGTGATGGTATCCTACTTCCCTTGAAACAGAAAATATATTAAAAACTTGCCATTGTTTTTTCTTTCTGGGAAGGCATATACAAAAGATTTTTTTTGTTTGTTTTTGCTTAACTTTGTCTTCAGGCTGTTATATGTTGATTTATGCTTTATAAATGTAGACCTTTATGAAGAAAATTTTAGGAAAAAACCAGCAAATTATAATTTCCCTAAAAAGACAAAGGTAAACAAAAAGGCACTAAGTACATAAAGCAGATACACAGTGAATTGAGATACAAAGCCTGATGAAAACTTCAGCACTCATTCTGTTATAAGAAATTATTTATTGCAGGCATTACAGAGGAGAGAGCTATTCAATTTTTTTTGGTAGAAAAAGATAGGAGACAAAATATTAATGAATTGGGTATCATATTACTGGTAAAACAATATGAAATGAATAGCCATTATTAGTTTTATTATTAATGCACCGTAGCCTTGATTCTTAATAATCTTCACTGTGTATTACAGAGCAAAGTTGTCTAGAAACTGAACTTCTTAAAGATCATGATCACATGAAAAAGAGGAAAGTTTCAGAAAAAAAAAATGTTGAAAACTAGGAGGTTTTGTTATGGAAATAAGTCATTTGATTAAGTATAATTTCTTTTAGGTATAAATTGTCTTTTGTGAAAATGGTCAAGAAAAAAAAAAGAAAACCTTTGAAGTTTCTTGCTTTTGGTGCCATGTGAGAGGGACAGAACATAGTGAAAGAACATAAAAAATGCATAATGTATATGTAGCAGCCAGAAAATCAAGAAGAAAATAAAGTCACTGAAACAATTCCATATGAGAAAAAAAATGCATAGAAAGATCATTTTACAGTAGCTGAAGTATTCAGCTTCAAATAATAGAGAATCCAGCACCATAAGACAGCTATACTAGTTAAGGCTCTAGCAATAGATCTGTGAGCTTACTACAAAATCACCAGCTGCAAAAAAAAATAAACAGCATGCAATGACAGGCTTCCAACATTGTGGAGAGACTTTTGGGGTCAAAATCACAGGGACTAATTTCAAGTGAGCTCCATGCTTTTGAATATGATTTTTCTTTTTTTTCTTTTTTTTTTGTTGCCATGGATATATAAAAAAGTTACATAACAAACTGTTCTTATTAGTTATGTAGTACTCCTCAAAAAAGCAAGGAGTTAAGAAAAAATTCTTGACTTTTTTTTTAATTAAAATTACAATGAAATAAGTAAAGCAATAAGGGACATTATTAAGGAGAACTGATTGAGTCTAGAACTCATTTCATTAGAGTCTTTTAATAAAAAATTTCTATTTTGAGGTAGTGAAATAGTTTAATCAGAGTACAAAAATGACTCATATTTGTCTGAATTGCTCTAACANTATGATTTCCCGAAGGTGATGTCAGAGTTTTCACTTCAGATTTTGTCAATAACAAGGAATCTTAGTGTCAGCAGTACTTTAAAACAAATGTTCCAACGATGTTTGTAATAAAAGTGAAATGTGTGATGGTATCCTACTTCCCTTGAAACAGAAAATATATTAAAAACTTGCCATTGTTTTTTCTTTCTGGGAAGGCATATACAAAAGATTTTTTTTGTTTGTTTTTGCTTAACTTTGTCTTCAGGCTGTTATATGTTGATTTATGCTTTATAAATGTAGACCTTTATGAAGAAAATTTTAGGAAAAAACCAGCAAATTATAATTTCCCTAAAAAGACAAAGGTAAACAAAAAGGCACTAAGTACATAAAGCAGATACACAGTGAATTGAGATACAAAGCCTGATGAAAACTTCAGCACTCATTCTGTTATAAGAAATTATTTATTGCAGGCATTACAGAGGAGAGAGCTATTCAATTTTTTTTGGTAGAAAAAGATAGGAGACAAAATATTAATGAATTGGGTATCATATTACTGGTAAAACAATATGAAATGAATAGCCATTATTAGTTTTATTATTAATGCACCGTAGCCTTGATTCTTAATAATCTTCACTGTGTATTACAGAGCAAAGTTGTCTAGAAACTGAACTTCTTAAAGATCATGATCACATGAAAAAGAGGAAAGTTTCAGAAAAAAAAATGTTGAAAACTAGGAGGTTTTGTTATGGAAATAAGTCATTTGATTAAGTATCATTTCTTTTAGGTATAAATTGTCTTTTGTGAAAATGGTCAAGAAAAAAAAAAGAAAACCTTTGAAGTTTCTTGCTTTTGGTGCCATGTGAGAGGGACAGAACATAGTGAAAGAACATAAAAAATGCATAATGTATATGTAGCAGCCAGAAAATCAAGAAGAAAATAAAGTCACTGAAACAATTCCATATGAGAAAAAAAATGCATAGAAAGATCATTTTACAGTAGCTGAAGTATTCAGCTTCAAATAATAGAGAATCCAGCACCATAAGACAGCTATACTAGTTAAGGCTCTAGCAATAGATCTGTGAGCTTACTACAAAATCACCAGCTGCAAAAAAAAATAAACAGCATGCAATGACAGGCTTCCAACATTGTGGAGAGACTTTTGGGGTCAAAATCACAGGGACTAATTTCAAGTGAGCTCCATGCTTTTGAATATGATTTTTCTTTTTTTTCTTTTTTTTTTGTTGCCATGGATATATAAAAAAGTTACATAACAAACTGTTCTTATTAGTTATGTAGTACTCCTCAAAAAAGCAAGGAGTTAAGAAAAAATTCTTGACTTTTTTTTTAATTAAAATTACAATGAAATAAGTAAAGCAATAAGGGACATTATTAAGGAGAACTGATTGAGTCTAGAACTCATTTCATTAGAGTCTTTTAATAAAAAATTTCTATTTTGAGGTAGTGAAATAGTTTAATCAGAGTACAAAAATGACTCATATTTGTCTGAATTGCTCTAACATCTATGTCTGAGTTGGCCAAGAGACCTAAAGAAATGAGAATTTTAAGGATGTTACATGCCTATCTCAGCTCTTGAAATTTCTTATTTATAAGCTTCAACTCACGGTATGATAATGCTAGCCATTCTGTAGGGGTGTCCTCAAAAATCTTTGTCAGAAGCAACTTTATTTTTCTCAAGTAGCAGATAACATTTTAAAAATAAATATAGTGATGGGCGATTAGGAGCACAATAATGTAACAACATCTAATTTCCATGTTGTTTGGTTTTTTTCCTAAGTTAAGTACTAAGTTTTCCGTCTGAAAATTTACAGACTTTTACATGTAAAACTCATGCAATTAAGTACATGAATAAGGTATTAGTGTACCATAGTCTTATTGATACTGTCAAGTTAAAAAACAGAGGCTCTCTTGTTGCAAAGACTGCACATTTGTCATAAACAATTGACTTTTCTGGTATTAATTTGTCTTATACTTCCTGTAGGTAAACCACAATTCATGTTCTAGTTGGTACAGACTACACTGAGACAAGCTCTTGTTTAACATCTGAACATAGACAAGAAATAACACCAAATAACCAAAAAAACCACACAAGATTAAAAATAATTTTAAAAACTGTTTTTAATGTACAATTGTTTTCTAACTGTGGAGTTAAGATTAGAACTTCTCATTATCTGTTATCATTCTCAGAAGGTACTCTGTAATTTTGTTTTTAAATGCTTGCAAATATATAAGGTGATAGTAATTTGTTCTTTGGTCTGGAAATATACTGAAACACCCTGAACTATTTTACTCATCCAATCCTTAAGATTCTGTGATTCTGTGATATGAGTGGAGTATTAGCTCTTCATTGTTTTAATAGACAAATCTCTCTGGTGCTTTGATTCTGGCACATCAAAGTGTTTTCAACATCATATGGTGTCAAAATCTTATTTTGCTTCTTACTGAACTTCAAGAACTACCACATTTACTTGAGAACTGCATTGTACCAACCATTGAGGTGGCAAATGAAATCCACATATGCTTCTTGATAAATTGACAATGAAATATAACACTGTCCAAAACCTGTAAGAATTCTACAAATAATAATTCTATGCTCAGCAGGAAACAGTAAATAGGCAGTTCAAAACTTGATCTTTTTACTGATAACAGCATCATGTTGCCATTTAAGGAACAGGAAATGAGACAAAACTAGAAATTGGTCAATGCCCAAAGTCAATCAGCAATCCAACACCATATTTGGAAACAAGCTACGTCTATAACTCCCAGCTCTGTTTAGGGCTAGTAAGTTAGAAATTACCTTCCATAGTTTTATTTTTTGTTTAAAAAAATCTATGTTATTAATTTTATCTATATTATCAATCTATGTCTTTCATAACATTCACAAGAGTGAATAAGCACAGTCAGCTATACCCTGAAAACTCTGGTCTAGTAGGTGCTTATCCACACCTATGACTCACCTACGTGCATCAGCTAGGTATTTTAGAGCCTGATTGGAGCTACTCCATTTTGCAATAAATCCTCACTTATCTGTTCTGGTAAAGAGGAAATCAGACTGAACAGTACCTAGTGATTACAAAATTCACTCAGAATGGTAGGATACTTTTCATTCCTGTAGCCGCATTATGTCTAAGTCTAAAATGTTTAGGGGTTTAATTAAACAAGATTCTCCTTATCCTATGGTATCTGTGATGTTACAGAATCATTTGTGCTCATTTCCTCCAGTTTACTCAATATCTATTTTATCAAAATGGAATTATTTTCAGGTAGTCAATGAGCAAGTCCCAACTGCGAAAGCATCAGAGCTTGTAGCATAGGTTATTACAGCTGGACACCTAAAACTGATGAGATAACAGAGTTTGGTTTCCTTCTGAGTGCATCAAAAGTCATCTTTTTCCTATCTGCTACAAATTAAGCCTTAAGACTTTGACGTCTGTAAAAGGCAGTTGTAAATTCTAAATGCAGGGAATTGTCTCTCCATAGCACAGAAACTTTAAGTACTTAGGGGATGATATTTAAAAGAACCTCTCTAATTAGTTTTCTGTATGGGTTAGACGTAAAGGTGATCCATCTGGAACAACAGGAAGGTCCCTTTCCTGTCCTCAGCAAGCAACAAAACTTTATTCAGGACTCACACCTGTGCTCTCCAGAGACCCCTTCAAACTTCCATGATTCTATGATTTAACCAAATGAGTGTCAAGGAAGAGAAAATAGGCAACAAATAGTTGCCCTATATGAACATTTTCTTTGAGACATAGAATTTGAAACCATAATGCAGGAAAGCCTATATTTTATAAGATAATTGATAGTCCTATATAAGTTAAAGTACCCAGATCTGGCTGATGTTCAAGGGATTCGAAGTTCTGTTTTTATAAAATCCATCTGACTAATAGATATTTCTTGAAAAACAGTTCTTCACTCATAGAAAGATATTTCTCACTGACAGGAGTTATTAATATCTTTCTTAAGTCTCTAATCTGCAACTCAGTGTGGATGAAAAATTAAAATACAATACATCCAAAACAGACTAAACTTTCTCAAGATAAGTCAGTAACCTATCTTGAGCAGAGCTTTATGTTTCTATCATGCTTTGACATGGAGTAATTTCTGGTAATGGGGAAGGGGCTGTAAAGATGGCTTCTGTAAGAAGTTGCTTGAAACTTTCCCCAGCTCTGAGTGAGACCCACTTCTGGGACTGAGCCAATTGGGTAACTCCACAATTGCTTTCTAAGAAGAAGCAGACAGAAGAGAAGGGCAAGACTTTGATGGATAGTAGAGGCGCTTCCTAACAATTCCTTATGTACTATTTGTTTTGCTTGTCTTTCCTTTTATGTTTTGCTTATTTTAAAATTGGACTTCAGAAACTGTTTAACTTTCTTTGGCTTGCTACAGCAGATCTATTTCTGGAATTGCAGAGACTGCTTTGAGGAGTAAGTGTCTGAGAGAAACTTTAACTCTGCTGGGAATTTTTAGATAACATTCTGATACCTGCTTCTGGCAATCCACATCTCATTGTTTGAGAGCAAATACTTTCTGTTTACAAATGAGATATATAGAGACTTAATTTGGTTTCCCCAAAATACGGATTCCTGTTGAAGAAGCAGTTGACAGACATAAAAGCTTGGTGCCATGTATCTTTTAGTCTTTCTGCTCTGTCTTCTATTTATAAATTATGTGAAATTTAGGCTTTAAAAGGTGATAAATGCGTCACTTAAATTACAATCTTGTAGTTAGCAAGACATCAATTCATCATAAGTGAGAAATGATTTGGTGAGGGAAGAGCAAAAGATTTACTGAGAGCAGGCAAGGTAGTCTTATGAAAACAGAAGAAATGAAACAACAGTAATATTAATTTTACAGGTGCTTATTCAGTTTGATCCCTGTGATAATAGTTATTGTGAAAATAGTAATCAATGAGCATTTCTTTTCACTGCCCAACTGAAGCATGTTGTAAATTTTTTAGACTAAAGCTAAATTCTAAAAGTGGATTGAAGGATTTCTGTTAGTTTTGGAAGAATACAGAAAAAAATTTTCACTTTTTAGAAATTATTCCCTTTTTTCAGGCTTTCCTTTCAGTGAGGAAAAAGTTCTCCTTTTACTGTTTCTAAAGAACTCACCTAGATATATTTTCATATAGACTGGGTGTTAGATGTGGGGTTTTTTCATACAATCCTAGGACTCTAACAAGTTTAATCAAAACCTGAATTCAGATATAGCTGTAGCTGTCAAAAGCATGCAAGCCTTGGAAGAAAAAAAAATTACAACATTCAAAGGACCACTGTTTTCATCTACTTGGTAGATGCAGGAAGAAATGGAAAGGGAGCAGACAGGAACAGGGCTTTGCTCGTGGCATGCTATTGAGAAATGAACAAGTGAGCTGCATCATACTACACAAAACGTTATGTTAATTACAACCACATCAGTCCTTTACAAATGAAAGGAAGAAAATGAGAGGTTAAGTGTGGTTAAATCACAACCTGATTCACATACTCTTCTTAGAGGAGTATGCTAGAACTATGACTGAATAGGAATGAGGGGCCATAATGTGACTTCTTATTGAACTATTGATTATTGTAAAAAACTAATGTATCCCACTTAGGTATAAAAGCTGTACTCATACATCTCTAAATAGACTTATAGTAGCCACAGAGATAGTAATTTATTTTCAAGCATTGTAAGTAACTCCTCTCTACAGTAGAGGTAGTGAATCATGGAATCATCAGATAATCCTATTAATTCTGAAAAAAACATACATCCCGCTCCTCACAACAGAAGTGATGTTAAAATAAAATTCAAACAAAATATTTTTAAAAAGACAGAATTGAACAAGTTGAAAGTTGTTGAAATGTAGTTGTATTTGTTTTCTTAGTTTATCTTCAGAAAATCTATAACATACCTTACAGACACATACAAAATATCATTGCTATATGTTGTCTGAATGTTCTGGGGTCAGCGATGTCAGTGATGAAAATTTGCTTACTCATTTCAGAAAACAGTTTGTCACTCCTCAGCTCCTAGAGAACTGTGGTAGCCTAAAATCTCTTTTTCAATGAATGACTACTGATTTCCAGTACTCCATTCCTGAAACTGAAAATGAATTGAGAGAACTTAGTGTTTTACATGACTTTAGCCTCATTTAACAGGCTACAAAGATTTCAGAGATGACTATAATTCAAATCTTATATTACATATAAATGGCATAACATTAGGCATAGGAAAAGACCCATTTCTAGAGTCAGAAAGCTAAATGTTTCTACAATATCAATGTTAGCTGGTTGTCTAAGCTACCATTATAACTGTTGAAGATAAGCATCTGGTGCTGTTTAAGTCACTGGAGTATAACAACTTGCCTCCAGATGCTCTAATATGCTACAAGTTTCCTACAAGTCAAATATTTTATCCACTTAAGTCTATCTAAGTCCCTGTCTCCGATACCTCAGAGCATCCCTAATGGCATTAGCCACCTATCCTTATAAGACTAATTCCTACTTTCCAGTGACTTTGCAAAGTAGGGGCTTGAATGATCACTTAAGTAATTATATACCAACTAGTGCCATATATGGTACTCTATGATGTCTGAGATAATTGTACAGGCTTAGCAAGTATGACGTGATCTTCAGAAGAACCACAATACCTCAAAGTAGAGGTCAGTTAAAATAATAAAGTTCATAGACTTATATTTAGGCAACTGAAATCTGTTCATAATGTTAATTATTTTACAGAAATCTGTTCTGACTTGTGCCTTTCCCAGTTCTGGAGAGAATTTTATACAATGTGGAAGACTTAATTAAGAAACTTGATGTCTAAGCCACTCCAAAATTTTACAATAACTATCTGATCTATATATGAGTGATAATGGTGATACGATGCGAACTGGAGAGACACCATACTCTCCTTGAACAAAAGGCAACAGTAAGAAACATAAATATTTCTCATTGGTGAGGAAGAAGGTGAGACCATATGTGCAGCAAAAATTTTCTTTGTGTAAGTATGGATGACAAAACAGGATCCTGTATGTTAAATATTTCTCATACAATTTAAAAAAATCATAAAATCTATTAGTCATCACAGAATAATAGAATCGTAAGGGTTGGAAGGGACCTCGAAAGATCATCTAGTCCAAACTCTCTACCAGAGTAGGACCACCTAGAGTGTTCACACAGGAACTTGATGCTTATAGATATTATTACATAAATTTATTCTCTTTCAAGAAGACAAAAACAAACAAACAAACAAAAACCCCCTTCAATTAAAAAAGTTATCAAAATGTTATGTATGTACTTTAGGGACACCTAATAAATTTATCTCATACTTATTTTTCATAAAGATCACATTCAAAATAGACTTGTAACAATTTGCAGTTTTCAAGAGATTTAGAAAGAATAATCTTGAAATCTTGCCAGCATTAAATCCTTTTTTCATGATTAGTTTTAATACCATTTGTTCAGTGAAACACAATAATTTATGGTACATTCAGTACAGTTAGATAAATTATAATTAAGAGGCTATCTTGTTTACATTAGGTTAAAACTAGCATGTTGAGACTATTAATGGGCAATTCACTCACACAAAATTCTGTTATACACCTCATAGGAAAATAAAATGTAGTTATTATTCCTTGTCTATTTGTAGGTCAGTCTCTAAAATTAAATTTCAATAACAGTTTTAGTGTAACCCAGATAATACATGGATCAGCTGTACTCAAGCAATTTAGAATGTTTATTGCAATAACTAATGCTGAAAGTAAACTCCAACTGAATGTGGTTACCATGGCCCTAGTCATTCCAAGTGGGCTTTCAATCTGGGTTAATATCACACGAATTTTATGTTGCTTCAAAATGATTCCTCTATCGGCTTTATTCTCTCTACCTTCTTCATTCCTTTTCTTTTTCCCATGGACACATAATAAGTGTGATCCTAACTATTCTAAACACACTACTCATTACAATAGGTTTTCACTTTCAGTAACTATGCCTGGTGGTGCTGAAGAAGGAATTATAACATGTTCTGCTGTGAAAGTTTTTAAAATATTTTGAAGAGTAAATTTTTTCAGATTTAGAATTTAATTTTACACAAAGTTTTCTCAGTGCTATCTACATTTGATATATCCAGAGCACAAAGAGCACTGCATTATCAGAATAAAACCCCTCAACAGATGTTCCACCTGAAAAAAACATGGGGAGACATGGTCAGTGAGACAGGATTAAAAATGTTCAGTTGTAAGTACATATTTAGACAATATGATCTCATTTTTTTTTTCTCTGGTAAATATGAGATGAAGACTATTTTTTCTTTCAGTTTGCAGCAGACACGTGCATATAAAACATGTGCTATTGATGAGCTTCAGCTTAGCTTTTTTTTTTTCTTTTTTTTTTTTTTTGTATGTGTTGCTAGTCCTATATATGTGGAACATTATCATGTCTTCATGAATAGAATAGTAGAATCATAGAATGGTAGGAGTTAGAAGAGACCTTTAGAAATCATCCAGTCCAAGCCCCCCGCCAAAGCAAGTCTACTTAGATTAGGACACACAGGAACATGTCCAGGCGGATTTTGAAGACCTTGAGAAGGAGACTCCACACCCTCCCTGGGTCGCCTCTGTTAAAACTAAAACCACAGTGTCCCATCAGAGGTAAACAGATAAATATATACCTAAAAGATGGATATTGCTTGAATTTGAATTGTTGCTATGCTCTGTCGAGAGTAAAGAAGGCTTCCTGGACATCTTATGTGCAGCAAAGACTTCCTAAACAACAGTTTCTATTGAAAAAAGGTTCTATCACAAACCGACAAAAATGGATGTTTTTAGTACTTAATGTATTCTACTTGGGTTAAAAGTTTTGGTCCACTACTTAAACTCTCAACAGCTATACTTTTAAAAACATAAATTTTTGTCCTGGATTTGGCCAGGACTCTCCCCAGCTGCCACCAGGGGGCGTGGCCAGGCTCTTCAATCCCATGTGACTTCAGGCTCAGGCTATCGGGGCAGTGGATGGGCTGTGGCGGCCTGTGGGTAGTGCGGGAGCTGCGGCTGGGAGTTAGACTGTGGCTGGTGAGCAGTTACATTTTTTTGTGTCCTTTAGCCATCATTGTAACTGCCAGCTCTTTGTGGTGTTCTATTAAATCGTCCTTATCTCAACCCAGAAAGTTCTAGAATTCTCTTGATTCTTCTCCCCATCCTACTGAGTTGGGGAGGAGTAACTGGGTGGTTTGGTTATTGTTCAGTTAGGGCTAAACCACTATGATTTTTTAGACAAGTACAAGTAATACTATAACTGTTATTCAGTAAATATATGCTAAGTTTATTTGTGTATGGATCTGACATTGAAAAATTGTCAGTAAAGATAATTTCAAACATATCTACGGGTGGAGACTAATTTAATGATGATAAAAGGTTTTCAGGTTTTACTTTATGTTATTTTAAACTTCTGAATTAGTATTCTCCTTAGTTGCTGTGTATGTCTTAAATTAATTTTCTAAGAATTCCATTGAACAATTCTGCACTAACAGAATTTCTGATTTTGTAGTTTTTAACTTATTCCGTAAGTCCTCAGTCTGTAATTTTAATTGTGCATTGTTCCTTCTTACTAAACAACAACCGCTCTTTCACTTTATTCCATTATGACCCTGTATTTACTTTTGGAACTATAAGTAGAGAGGTGAAAGTGATGAAGCTTCATCTCAAAAGAGCATCTTCAGATTTTGTGACATATATGTGGTCTCATTTTGCATTGTTTGGTTATACTGTGTATAGAGTTCTGGTTGTTTGCTTTCTTCACATTACAGTAACCTACTTTTTTATCACCAAACTTAGTTGACACACTTAGTTGAACCAACTGATGTCAGGAATGCAGGCTGTTTTCCTACATTTGATAATGTGAGTATTTTCTTCAGAATTGTATAATGTTATGAGCTGGTAATTTGGAAAGAGCCTCTTAAGTGAGACTAGGGGAAACTTTAAAATCTGAAGACAAAATTTTGAATCTTCAAGACAAAATTTATTTATATATTAGCATAAAGAGTTGGAAGCCTCATTTCTCTCTCAGTATGCAAAGGCACTGGAATGCATTAAAAAATAAATGCCTTAATAAAAACATTACATTTTATAACATACTGCAAAAATTAATTAGATTAAACAATTTTATTCTCTCTAAATTTGCCCAGAAAAGGAGATGGAAACATTTGAGACATTTGTTAAGAGATAAGTGAAACTAGCTGCTATGGGAGGCATGTCATTGTGCAGATCAATGAGAGAATAGCTTTAAGGGATATTCAAAAGAATTTCTACATCAAACTGAGTAATGACTCACAAAGAAAAAAACCTCATGGGGTTTAAACAAGAGGGAATGTGTGCAAAGTTAGGCTTAGGAAAGAAAGGAGTGAGAGTTTTGTTTGTTCCCTACTGGTAAACCAACCAAGAGCTTCATTATAGCGGGAGAAAGGATCTTAGTTCAGAATTTTCCACACATTCCTTTAACATATTTTCCATACTTCAATGAATGTGTTTTGTTTGTATCAAACCAAAATTAAAATGCAATATCTCTTGAAGGTTATGCTTAAACATGGCAAACTGTATACCAAAAACTATTGCTGGTTTTCCATATGTGCACCTAGTTCTGTAAAAAGTTATTAATATCGTTTAAATTACTGGGAGATTTTAAACTGTTACTGGGTTTTACCAAGAAAAAAAGAAACTGATGCAAGAATAGTAGTATCCTTTTCAGCATTCTCTTGACTAGTATTTCAAAGTTCCAAACATCCATCCAAGCAGCATCACAATAAACAAAATGAACCACAACACATCCCTAAGTGTTGCCAAAATAAATAAACACATTTAGTATTTCAGAATGTCTCACTGCTTTATTAAGAGATAAGAATTTCATTGCATGAAAAAACATCTTCCAAGGAGTCATCAGGTCAGTTAACGATCCCGATTACTTTATTTTAGTGGTAGAATCCAGCAGAAAGAAGGAGAAGTGTCACTGGCTTCTGTTGCCTTGGCAACCTGTGTTGCCAAACAACAGGCAGGGTACATTCTAGTAAGTTTAAACTTTCAGGCTGCTAAGAGACTGACTGTGATGCCAGCACAAACAATACCTTTTGCTGGATGCTCTAATAGCAAAAAAAGATAATATTTTGCAGATTTTTTCACCACCCTCAATGCTCTTTTCCATTGGCTTTCTGCTGTGCTTGTTGGTAACATTAGCTGTAATTGATCTGAACTCTAAATCCTGCTTTAAATCTCACTTTGACTGCATAAAATTTTCTCAAAGTCTCTCTTGATTTTCCCACATATTGTCTTTCATATATTGGCAAATTTTGGTGGGAAATCTGAAGAGAACAAGTGACTAATTTTTAATTTATTTACTTGATTAATTTTGTGAATTTAATCTGTTTATGCTTTCTCTGCTTGTGGGTGCTACAGTGGTAAATACTTTTAATATTAGTAAATAATTGTAACAGATGGTAAATACTTGTAACAGATAACTGAGTGGGATTGGGAACTCCTAACTTCAGGGCAAATTAAAGGCTGAATACAGCTATTTTGTAACTGTCATGCCAATAAAGATTGCTTCTGGTGAGGCTAGAACTTCAGATAAGCCTGTCTAGAGCAGGTAGTGAAGAGCTTCTCTCTGATCTTAGGCCCACTATTACCCACAGACTCTCAGGTGGGAGTCCTCTGATCAAATACAGGTGCATGAACTTAAACTACTTGCCATATGTTCCTTTTATTACCAATAAAGAGGAATGGACACTGTTGGGAATAATTTATTTCAACCTAATGTAGACTAATTAGGGAAGATGAACTATGTCCTCTATGTTTGCGTTTCTTTCCATTGGAAACATGAAATGGTGCCCAGCTCAGACACAGAAACTGAAATGGTGCCCAGCTCAGACACAGAGGCCTACTCACTCTCTAAAATTTGGTGAGCTGAATCCACTATTTTTAAAGTTTATGAAGATCATAGAATCATAGAATGGTAGGGGCTGGAAGGGACCTTTAGAGATCATCTGGTCCAACCCCCCTTCAGAAGCAGGTCAACCTAGATCAGGTCTTGATCAGTGTCTAGACAGGTCTTGAAGACCTCCAAGGAAGGAGACTCCACAACCTCCATGGGCAGCCTGTTCCACTTCTCCCTCACCGTAAAATAATTTTTTTCTTATGTTTAAATGGAACTTTTTGTGTTCCAACTTCATCCCATTACCCCTTGTCTTGTTGCTAGATACCATCCTAGTAATCATTACATGGCCATTAACCGAGTCTCATTTTGTGACTTTCTTGACCATACCTTTTCTCAATTAGGTTAGAAGACTCATTAGTTATTCTCAGCCATAGGCTAAGTTAATTATCTGTCATTCAATTTGCTTTATACCAGCAGACATCTGGGTTTGGATCAAAATTACTCTATGGGAAGGCATTGGTATGCTATTCTTTCCAAATAAAAATTTTCTTTGGGCATCAACTCAAGATGCAAATGCACAAATTAATTTGTCTTCAATGCCTTCAATGCCTTCAATTAATGTGTGTACTGATGAAAATTGATGGAGATATAAGACAGTGCAGTTGCAAAGCTGTGAATATCTGCTGCCTTTTCACACACTATATGGGAAGAGAAACATCAACACAAGCTTCATCAATGATCTGGATGAGGGGACAGAGTGTAGACTCAGCAGGTTTGCTGATGACACCAAACTGCGAGGACTGGCTGATTCCCCAGAAGGCTGTGCTGCCATTCAGTGGGATCTTGACCAGTTTGAGAGTTGGGCAGAGAGGAATCTCATGAGGTTCAACAAGGACAAGTGCAGAGTCCTGCACCTTGGAAGGAACTACCCCATGCACCAGTACACGCTGGGGACTGAACTGCTGAAGATCAGCTCTGCAGAGAGAGACCTGGGAGTCCTGATTGATAATAAGCTAACCATGAGCCAGTATTGTGCCCTCGTGGCCAAGAAGGCCAATGGCATCCTGGGATACATCAAGACTGTGGCCAGCAAGTGGAGGGAGATTCTTCTCCCTCTCTGCTCTGCCTTGGTGACGCCTCATCTGGAGTCCTGTGTCCAGTTCTGGGCTCTTCAGCTCAAGAGGAACAGAGAACTGCTAGAGAGAGTCCAGCGCAGGGCCACCAAGATGATTAGGGGACTAGAATACAAGGAAAGGCTGAGGGAACTGCAGCTGTTTAGTCTAGAAAAGAAGCGACTGCGGAGAGATCTTAATAACATTTACAAATATCTAAAGGGTGTGTGTCAGGAGGTTGGGGCATCAATTTGTTCTAGCAACAGGTCAAGGGGTAATAGGATGAAGCTGGAAAACAAAAAGTTCCATTTAAATATAAGAAAAAACTACTTCACTTGTGAGAGTGACGGAGCACTGGGACAGGTTGCCCAAAGGGGTTGTGGAGTCTCCTTCCTTGGAGGTCTTCAAGACCCATTTGGACATGTTCCTATGTGACCTGATGTAGGTGAACCTGCTTCTGCAGGGAGGTTGGACTAGATGGTCTCTAAAGGTCCCCTCCAACCCTACCATTCTATGATTCTATGATAAGCTTGGCAGATATGGCATAGGAGCAGTGGAAGACCTGTACCGTGTTGATCCAGCTGGACACCAAGTGATATACCTACCTTAGGCTATATAAAACTACTTGAGAAATTGTGATATTGGGCACCAACAAAATTTTTTCCATAGTAAGATGTTCACCTGACCAATTGTAGGTGCATGATTTAAAGTGAACAAAACAGCTCACTCTGCTTCCATAACATCATAAAACAAATCCCTGAAAAACTGTTAAAAAGCATAAGCTAGTATAACACAAGACAAGCTAAAAAGCAAATTATAGTATTCAAGGATTAGAGTTTTCAAATAGTTTTTGCTCTGAACAATTCCATACAGATGGGGATAGTGACAGGGTTTGGAAAGAAGGTTAAGGAATCCTTTACAATAAATTATAAAAGCATAGTGTTCATTACTGTCCTGGTTTGGCCCAGCTAGCACAGCAGCACCATGAAAGTCTCTCCCTCAGTGTTCCCATTCACCCCCACCCTCGTTAGGATGGCGGAGGCCCCAGTGAAATGGGAGTAAAAAGATAAGCAAGGTTGCTGTGGATTAAGACAAGGGCAGGGAGGGCTCACTGTCAATTACAGTGCCGGGCAAAACAAACTCCAGTACTCAACTTAGAGAGGAAAGTAGGAAAGTTTATTCTACAAGAAACAGAATGGAATAAAAGCAAAAGGGAGTAGGATGATGAGAAAATTACAACCAGCACTTTAAGCTCTCCCTTCCCCATCCCTCCTTTCTTCCCGGGCCCAGCTCTCTCCTCCCGATATCTCTACCTCCTCCCCTCACAATGGCTCAGGGGGGCAAGGAATGGAGGATGTGGTCAGTCTCTCACAAATGGGCTCTGCCTGTCCTTGCACTCTCCCCTGCTCCAACACAGGGTTCCTCCCCCAGGAAACAGTCCTTAACAAACTTCTCTGGTGTGGGTTGTTCCCAGCAGCTGCAGCTTCTGCTGATACAGAGTCCCTCACATGGGATGCAGCCCTTGGTGACTATCTCTGGCATGGATTCTTTGCCATGGTTGCAGTTTCTGCAGTTACAGGGTCCCTCTCTTGGGACAAGGCCTCTTCTGGGCATAAGTTTCATGAGCTGCTTTGTCATGGGTTCCTTCCCACAGTTACAGCTGTGGATATTGGGTCCCTCCTTCAGGACATGGCCTACTCCATAGTTTTAAAGAAGAAAATCACTGTCCCTGGCTCGGGGTCTGTAGTGAGTCGCTGGTCCAGGGTCAGTTTTATCAAAATGAGTCTCTACCACTGATGCAGAATCTTCAAAGAAAGGAAAATAAATCTCAGCTTCACCAGTTCTCTCCATAGAATCCAGGGGAGTCTCTGCTCTGGTACACCTCCTCCCCTCTTTCATCACTGACCTTGGAGTCCGTATGGTTGTTTCTCCTCTTCTGGCCTCTTCTTAAAAAGTGATCGTGGAGGTACCCAATTGGCTCATCCCCAGAAGTGAGTTTGGCTCAGAGCTGGGGAGAGTTACAAACAACTTCTTCCAGGAGCCATCTTTACAGCCCCTTCCCCCTTACCAGAAAAGGCTATCATATCAAATCATGACAATTTCTTAGCTAGGAATGTTTTACAGAGCTGTGATTTCTTTGGAAAGTTAACAGGCTGCAAACACTGTATGATAAGAATTGATCCTAAAGCACTAATGTTTCCTCATTTTTTACTGCTTTGTTTATGGAAGATTTAATTTGTCTGGTTGCAGCTCACAAATAAATGAGTATACATTTGTTGAATTTTTTTTTCTGTTAATTAACTAGCTATATGTATTCAATCCCTCATGGGTGTACCACAGTTGTATTGCACTTCAACTGTTTCTGTAGGAACTTGGTGAAGAACAAGCTTTGTTATTTCTGTATGCTTTGAATGTGTCCTCAAGTGAATTCGATTTTCTTATTTTCTTTCTCTTTTTCTGGGACACTTGAGAAACTTTTTTTTTTTCTTTCTAGCAGCCTTGGAACCTCAGTCAGTGTAAACTGGCAGAAATCTGTTGATTTCATTGGCATTGTATTAATCTGCTCAAACTCAGTAGCTCAAGACTTTTAGGAAGCCATTGTATAGAACCAGATGCTTTCAGTGTGTATTCGGAACATCAAACTTCTATGTCAAAGATACAGATGCAGCTTTGTCCTCTGGGAGAAGGACTCACCAAATATGCACAGTGTATCACACATATATTTAAAAAATGTACTGTCAAAAGTATTATGCCTCATCCCTCTCAGTTCAGAGCACTGAAATTTATGCAGTTTTTTCCTTCATCAGTCAGTCATCATGCAATTTTTACAGCACTAATTGTGTCAATTTTTGTTTTTCTCTTTCAATCAAAAGTAATCTAGGTTTTGTATTTTGGTTTGATTTTCTTTTTTTTTTTCCCAATACCCCAGTTTTACTTGTTTAATCTCATTCTTCTCTCTATTCCTCCTTACAAACACTTTCTATGCTTCTGACAGAAATTTAATCCAAAATAAAAGATAAAATAAGACATGGCTTTGGATTTCTATCTAGAAAGGCAAAAAATACCCCACCCCAAAAACCCTGAGAGTGTTCTGGTTCATGAAAATGGAATAATTTTCTCTGCAAGCTCCAACTCTTTTACTCTACTGCCATAGTTACCAAGATTCATGTTTTTACAGGAAAAGTATTTTATAGCACTCGTTTCCAAGATTCTAGACAGGTAACCATAGTTTTCTTCTTTCTGTAATAAGAAAAAGGAGAAGGAAAAAACTATTTTTTTTTTTTTAATACACAGATTCTTACTAAATTTGATCAAGGTACTACATATTCTAAGATAACATAAGATGTAAGCAGCAGGAGGGCTTTCCTGAAGCATGGATCAAAGCCACCAGTGAGTGGGCTGAGGATGCACAATAAGTTGGGAGGGGACACTGCTGGGACAGCTGGCCTCAACGGACCATGAGGACATCCCAAGCCATATGATGTCATACTCAGCATATAAAGCAAGGGGAAGAATAAGTAAGGGGAGGGACATTCGGCACCATGGCATTTTTTCCTTCCCAAGTAACTGTTACTTGTGATGGAGCCCTGTTGTTCTGGCGATGACTGAACACCTGACTCCTGACTGGAAGTAGCTAAGAATTCCTGACAGCTGCTTCCTAAAATGATGTTAAGTTTTGCTTGGTTGCTGATTCCTTGGTCTTGCTAAACTGCCATCCCCACCAAGACAGTAGATATCAGCAACAGACTGGCATGAATGATACCAACCAATTTCTTGGGCTGTTTTGTGTTTGAATTTTCTTTTTAATGACAACCAAGTTAGTGGGTTTTATCTTGAATTTGTAACCTATTAAAACTATATCTATAACCATTTTTCTGTCTGTATATTTCTCTTTCTTGTCCTTCTTGGCTTCACTCTCTATGCTTTCTCTTAGCTCTTTCCCAACAATAATTTCTTTAAAAGCCTGAACCAAGGTTATGCTGCTGAGCTACATCAGAGCTGGGCATTGTAACTTAGATAGCTGGCCTCAGAAGAGCAGGGGAGATTGCAGCAGAGGTTATGGTGAGAAGAGCTTTTACAAGAGTTGAATTTCCACAGCTGGCCTGGACACATGAAGTAGAATTGATTGCATGGCAACTCTGCTTCAGACCACTCTGTAGTAGTCCATTAGTTAGGTACCTAATTACTGGAAGCTACTCTCCCGTCAGGAGAGACAGAGAAGATTCTCCAAGCAGAGAATTAGATCTTAATGGGCTAAATAAATATCTGTAGATGCCATCCTTTCCCTTATAACTCTCTGTCCCTAGAGAAAGCTTTGTCCAACAACGCAAATTAGATAATTTAGTAAGGAAATTATCTGTACTCTCTGGGATGAATCCAGGTCTTCTTATTGAAAAAGGAAATGTTTTCCCAACATTTATTGATGACTGATCCTCAAACTCGTGAATAATTTTCACTCCTGAGTAGTTCTGCTGAAATAATCTGGACCATTTACATAGTAAGTAGCGTTACAGAAATACATCCAAACCACTTTTTTAAAAGACTAAAACATCTCTGCTTACTCTGGGCTCAGAATTCAATGTCGTAGCTGACACTGTTGGGTACAGAGGTGACTCAAGGCTTCTTAGACATATAGTAATGAGAAGGACGGAGGTAAAGGTCTAGAGACACAAACCTAGGACTAAAACTCATGTCACAGTCCAGAACTAAGAAAGTCAAACTTCCACGCCTATTACTTCTCTTGAGATGTGGAGGATGCTGACAGCTGTGGTGAATGATGTCACAGATGGTCTTGGTAAGTAGTCACAACCCATACAATAAAGCATCACTTATGGTAGCAAAGGCTCTAGCAGTTTTGGCCATTAGCCTGAGAGGCTTTCTCTAAACCTCTCTGAACTGCTTGTCTTCTTCTATGAGCTTAGAATTATCTGGAAGAGATCGGGTCCTCCACAGCAATAAAAAGAGAAACCCTTTAGCCAGATCCCTACTACAGGACCCCTTATGCAAGTGGTGAAGTCCCTCTCAGTGCACCAGGGTTGGTCATAGCAGGAAGAAAGAAGGTGATTCTGTGTTGCTTGCAAAGTCCATGGGGTAGTCCATCTACTTTGTTTTCCCACAGTTTGCTCAAGGATGTGAAAGACATTTTGAATATAGGTATCCTCTCTTGTTTTGTGCAAGGCCTGAAAGGAGGATGTATCATGCTTGCCCTCCTCTACTTTTTCCTAAGCCTCTTTCCTGTGTGTCTTGCCTCCCTGCCCAGCCTTTTCACATGCCTGAACATCCAGTCAGTCCATGTAATCATCATGAAAATGCCTTAGCAATTTCATAGTTAACTGACTCCGTATCATCACTGTCTTGTCCTTTTCACATTCAAGGTAAAAAACTTTTTATTACCTGAAGAGTAAGAATGTAGTAGATTACCTTACATTCGGATCCGATTCCTACATCCAATGGATACATCAGCTGGAAACTACATAAGAAAGTGGTGAGCATAGCTATGTTCATAACATTATTTTTGCAAGGTTGCCCAACTATTTTCCTCTACAATAGGAGGGAAAGTCAGGCACAAAGCTCCAGTGAATGTGTCAGGATCCTGCCCTTGTCACCGAGGTCATAGTTGCATTTTACCCTAACCCTTTTATATACATTCTTATGTTGTAAGTCCTCACAGAGTTGCAGGATCTCCACACCCAGTCCCCTGACTCCATCCAAGCTACTTCACCCCACTAAGAAGAAAGAATCTTGATGGATAGATATGTGTGGTGTGAGGAGCCACAGTCACCTTAGGGCCTTTTTTTACCTTCCCTAATAGTGTCAAATCCCAGGTCAGAGCACCCAATGGGCAATACCCTGGATATTTTCAGAGATGGGTTAGGTGTTCTGTACATAACATTTCTTGCTTTTGTATTTTTGATCCTGTGACACATACATCCTTTCTCTTTTTCTCATATTTTGTCTCACTGTCATTTAGTTTCTCCTTGTTTCATTTTTTTTCTTTATCCTTTTCCCTCCTCAGGGAAAGTGTAGGCTTTGCTAAAAGCTACTTTTGGATAGAAAATCAGGAGCCATCCAGGTTCAGCAGGGCCCTGGCACAAAGAGAGCACATCTATGCCTATTTTGACACAGCCAGGTACATTCTGGGCCACACAACTGCCTAGTTTGGCTGTGCTTATCAAGCCAAGTTGCAATTAGTTTCCTAAAGCCTTACTTGATAATACGTTTATGAGCTTCATTTACTGTTGAGCAGGCATACACATTCAGTAAATCTTATTCATGCAAAAGGTCTGAATGATTGCAATCACAAATAAAAATTATATGGATGAGTAAGGGTTGCAGGATCAGACCATTAAATAACAAATGTCAGTAAAGTACTTAGGATGAAAGATACTGTGGGACTATGGAGTACTCTAATTAAAACATCAGATTTATCAGTGCAAGTTTGTCATGGACTTTAAAAAAGATCAATACTTCCAGAACTTAAGAAATGTGAAAAATACTTATTTTTCACGTAAACTTTGTGTATGCTGAAAATTTGAATTCCATTTATTAAATAAAAGTAAATCAAAATATTAAATATAATAACTGCTGGCTTAAGGCTGCCTAGAAGGATCTACTTTGCAGTTTATCCTTTTATGTTACAATTTACTGTGCACTGTGTCAAAAGACACTCAATTGTGACTCACAGAAGATCCTAAGCAGTGATCAGTGTTGTTCAAGTTTTCAGAAACATAATAAAAATGAAAATTCTTCCATCTAATGCATCATTTGGTAAAGTCAGGTTTTCTGGGAAGAGATATTTTAAAAATTAATTAATCACACCTGATTCTACTCAGCTACCTAAGCACAAAAAAAAATGAAAAAGAAACATCAGGAACTACTGTTTTTCTTCTGGTTCTCAGAACTAGTCACATAGATGTAATTTCTGAGTATGGTGGCATAAAAACAGAAAGTAAAAAGACCATGGTTTAAGCATTCCCCCTGGATAAAAAATAAAGCATGCTATTTTGCCACAAAATTACAGCATTTGTAAAATATTAGGCTTAGTGAAACATTCGGATTCCCAAAAGGGTATTTTAAGTGCTTTTTCAGAAAATGTTTTCCTCTTTTCTTCCAGCATTAGAAAGAAAGATTGTCAGATTAATAGAATAGAATAGAATACACTTTTCTTTTTTTACACTTTTTTTTTTAGAATAGAAAGATACACTTTTCTGATGCTAATAAATAAATATAGCACTTTTTCACTAGAAAAGCCATATATTTAGGCTATAATGTTTTAGAAACTTCCTTTGGCTCTAAACCAGCACATTGTAATATCCATCTTTCCAAAGCAGTTCTCCAGTTTATACTTTTTCCTCATAATTTTCCTTTCCCTCCCTGTTTCAAATAAATGACCATATATCTGGAGCTCGCACTAGGAAACACCTACTCCAGAAATGGTGACATGACTATCAGCAGGTCTATTTTAAAATGTAAGTGCTACTTAAGGATATAAGTGGAGGAGTTTGGGGTTGTGGGATTTTTTTCTTTTCTTTTCTTTTTTTTTCTTTTCTTTTTTTTCTTCTTTACGGAGCAAAATAACGTGTGCATGCCAGGTGGGATTTTAGAAGCTCTCAGAGCTTTATTCTACATTTCTCATTATACAAGGATAGTTCCCATGGTAACTATTACATCATTTGGCACACATGCTACCTGAGGAAAACAGAACAATTCAATAAAGAAACACACATTCACCATTGTGTGATGTGAATTGATTTACTTATTGCCTAATTATGTTTCCTAAAAACAGGAGACTACACCAGTTTTTAGTGTCAGCATGACCAGTTGCCTATCAAAATTAGCCATTCTGTTTTCAGCTCCAAACCACCCTTTGCCATTCACTTCATAGAAATCTTGACATTGCTCAAGTATTGTAGAAAAAGTAAACCTACTCTGCCTTTGCCATTTCTTTCTACCTGGTTACACTACTTCTAATGCTGAATGATATTGGAGATGCCCTTTAAAAAATACAAATAAAAAAAATGTAATTTGACTCCTAGAGATTATTAGTTTTGCTGAGGATATTTACTTAAAAATTAATTTCACAAATCGAGTTAGGTCTTTGTAAGACAATTTGGATTATAGATGATCCTTATAGGAATATGCAAAGGACAAACACTTTTTGTGTGTGTGTCCTTCTACACAAGACTCACGAATTCTACACGTAGAAGACCAAGGAATAACACCATAAAGATCTATAAGCAAGAGTTGATGTTATTCAAAAATCAGTTATTCCCATTGGTCAATAGATTTTTTTTTTCCTCCTCCCACTTCTTTTTCCACTTGTTATGAATTTTTATTTAATTTCTGCTTCTCAAGCCAGAATCTCTCCTGAGTACCTGTCTCAGTTCTTTGGAATTTTAAAAACCCAGTTCTTTCTTCCTTTCCTAACAATTAATTACTATCACCTATTATCTATGCCTAAGCTTGAAGTAATTCTCTGGACTCCTTCTTAATTTTTTTTTATTACTACATGAGACTCTGCTTTTTGATAAAACAAGAAAATCTTTCTGTCCTTTGGATTTGTGATTTCTCTAGTGGTTATTTGAATTCTGGTTTTGTTTTACTAACTAAAGTTGGGAGTATACTAGGACATGTCTGTGCTTGTCAATCTGGAACAAATATAGGGCGGTTATTTGACTGCATTGACCTTCATGAGAGTCAGGCTTTTTCTTTTTTCAAACTTATAACAGGGCATACATTTGCTAAAGATTTAAACCACTATGTGGAAGCACTAAAATGGACACATAATCTGCCCCAAAACAATATAACCCTGAAAAACACGGCATCAATTCCACTACTCTCTCCTTAAGATAAGTGCTATTTAAATTCATTCATTTCCTGGGAAATGATTTTCTGATCTATCAAGGTAAATAGGTACTGAGAGATGCAAAATTAATCAAGAAAAAGGAAATGAGGTCCTCTTTATGTTGCTTTCTATCAACGAAGGCTCTCATTATTACAGCTGACTAAAGTGAAGTCAAGTGGCCAAAGATAAGTGGAGGAGCAGAACTTAGAAGCAGTCAGAAAAGGTCTTGGCTGAATAACTCTTCTTTAAGACATAGGAGAAGAGGATAATATGTGGATGACTGAATTTCACAAACTTGACTGGTAAGGCACTATTTTCTTTTTGTCCTATATATAAGAATGTAAAAAGAAACAGACAAAAATTGTTTTAGAATAAGGATTTAATTCTTCAGCTTTTCAGAGTAGATTATGTACCTGAGATTGTGCACTGACCAGATTCTGCTTCTTGATCCATCCAACTTCTTTACATCCCCCTTTGGTTTTAGTCAAAGTAATGCCTTAGTTTCAAGGGCTTTTCTTTTCCTTGACATTTTTGAATAGTTAAAAACACTTGGATATCTTTTTCAATTTCATAAGGAGGTTTATAGGAAGCAATTTTCTCTTAATACTCTTCATTGTGCTGTGTAGTGCCTTGTATTCCCAAGCTCTTACTTATGACCTTTCATGATGAAGAAAGAGATTACACCTAAACACACAACAACTCAGACTTCAGAGAAGACTTTCACCTCAGAAAAGAGGCAAAATAAAACTGAAGGCAACTTAGGGCTTTCATTACTTTCAAAGGTCTTCAAGCCTCTAGTGCTTTCTGAACGAAAAAAAAGTGTCTGCTGAATTTTCTTATGGAAGCTTAGTGGCACTTAGAATCATAGAATTCTTTTCATACAAGATCCAGTTGTTATTTAGGAAAACTGCTTAACTCAGATATTATTAATCCCTCTAGGAATGGTGACACTTGATAGCTCAACTGTTGCAGGCACTGAACATTGTCTCTAACCTACCATAACTCTGTCTTGCAGCTGAAGGAAACCAGCTGATTCCCATATCTGCACAGAGTAAGAGCATTCTTCCAACTAGATGGCCAAACAAACTGATCTTGTCACTGATTTTGTGCAAAACTGTTAGTTTGTTCTTTTGTTTGTTTTGTTTTCTTGATTTATGTGTCAGATATCCAGATCAATTTGCTTTACTGTATGAATCCTAGATGAGAATGAGTAGCTGGGAGAAAGAAGAAAACTGTGACCATCCTCTTGGAAAGCAGCATGGATTTATGCCAATTAAAATTGTCTGTGTAGCTGTGACCTGACTCAGGCAATTAAATCGTAACTTCTATACACCCCTCCTCAAAATTTCATATGTTCTTTTCATCCTGAGAAAAGATTAGAGGATTGACTTCTAAGAAGAAATGTGTTCTCTGTTAGCCTCCCCAGGACCTGAGAGGAAAAGACCTTCAGTTGTCATCTCATGGGCTGTACGAAGCCATTTCTCTAATATGAGCTTCTTTTTTTTTAATTTATACAAACATGAAGCCAACTAAGAAGACTACTTGGTAACACTGCCTTCCTTAAGCTTCTATCACCCAAGATGCTCTTCTGAACACTATTGTATTAAAGAAGTTAGTAAACTCAACTCATACTTAAGTTTAAAAGAGCTAGAGAAAATCTGAAGTGAAATTAAATGTGCAAAACATTCAATCAAATCTAAATTGTAATCTCAATTGTGGAGCAATTCCAAGAAAATGCAAGTCCGTCTAATAACAAGAATGCAGAGTGATGCAGACTCAACAACTTATTTTTCTTCTTAAGGGATAAATGAAAATTATGCTCCCAGCACCAGGCATGTTCTATAACAAACATGATTAAGGCATTGATTCTGATCTAAATTGGAAACATAAGGAGAACAGAAGGAGATTTACCTTTGGCTTCATTGTAGTAATACATTCACTCTTAAGTTGTATCCTTTCTTATTCTGATTCTTCTTCTTGTTCTTGATCTGTANCAGTGAGTTTTTACAGGGGTTATTATTATTGTTATTATTATTATTACTACTACTACTACTATTTGGGTTTAGCACCCTTTCTGCCATGGTCTTAAAATACAAGAAACAACATGAAGCATGTTCAGGGGAGTTTTAACAGTAATGGGAAGTACTGAAGAAGTGCGTGAGGCTCCACTGCTATTTTAATACTCTAGGACTCGAGAATTTCTCATATCTCTTGTCTGTACATACTTGGCTTCATTTTGACAGCATTGTGGAATAAAACTTAGATGAACAAGTTCTCCAACACACACTAAAGAAAATATTGTGTGCAGATGCAGAGGTGAATCTGGAGTATACTCCAGCAGATCCATTTTGACTAGATGTACACATCTTCCACGTAGATGCCTGTGTAAGTCAAACCCTGGACCTATGTGTGACTGAGTTGCTACCATGACTGACAGCATGTTAAAGGTGCACCTTAATCCTTATCCTTGGAACATGACATGCTGGTGTAGAGTCAGAGCATCCATATAATGTAATATTGACAGTAAAGCATAGAGAGTAAAAGAAAAACACAGACAACTATTTATTTGCATTTTTAATGGACTTGCTTTGGCCGTAATCTGTGTTCTTTGTTATTTGCTTTCTATCTTCATTTGAACAACCAGATTTCATTGCAAAAAAAACGCTCACAGAAAATTAGGTTAAAAGTCATGAGTTTTTGCAGAGGCCAATCACTTAATTCAAGCAAAAATATTTGTGACAAACATTTTCTTGCCTACTGTGAGACAGATCATAGTAAAACATACAAAAGAACTCTACTGAACAAGAAAATATTTGACTGACTTGAAATCACAAGTTCCAAAGATTAAATACAGTTAAAAAAACGTATATTCCAAGACATTATGGCTTGTCTGATAGAACATATAAGAAAGGACATTCAAGGATGTTTGACATTTATGAAAGAAAACTAAGATTAGTCAAAAAATTCTCATGAAACTAAATTTTGAACAAAAATGGTGTTTTCAACATAGTTTTGAGTACACCTTGAAATATTTTATTTCTGCTCTTTTCACTAAAAGATGTGAACATTCTGAGTTTTCAGCTCTAAGCTCTATGTTTTCAGTTGTTAGCTTACATGTTCCTGACAAGGACAAAACCTTTTGATTTTGAAATTAAAAATTTCAGTAGTCAAAATAATTCTGTAAATTTGATATTTTCCTCAGGGGAAAAACAAGCAAGCAAACAAAAATCAGGAAAAAAAAAACCCAAACCAAATGGTCCTAATTAAATACAATGAGAAGGACATCCTTTAAAACTCTTATCTCTTTTTTTTTTTTGTCTTTTTTTATACACAGACCAAGCTACTCTCCTTGCCAAGTGTGTCTCCTGAGTGGGAGAGTTGATGAGTATTGATTCAGCTCATAAATATAGGTTTGTTGTACTGAAAAATTAAGCTTTGTCATTTAGTACAATCCAATTTTGTGATATATTTTTTTAAATTTTTTCACAGCAAATGATTTCCTCTGAAGTAGTCTAGACAAAATCTAAATCTCTCACCTTAGCAAGAAAGGGATGATAATTGTATCAGTAAAAGAAAACCGATATATTTTGCTAGTTTTACGTTACTTCTAAAATAGTTTTATACAGCACTTTTCAAGGGTTCTTATATTTCAAATTCTCCAAATAATTACATGGCTTTTTTTTCATTTTATTTTCTATCAGTTCAGGTCCACTACAAGAAAGCTTTCACAGAATCATACACACAGACGTCATACATGTGGAAATGATGGAAACAAACTGTAATTCATTATGCTTGATCTCTAGACGTGCCTTGTTCCCTCTTTTTAAGAGCAGTTGAAAGCTCAATCTTATGAACTGGCAAGGTGACTGACTTGTATATAAAGATCTCACTAGCAAAATAAATGTCTGCATAAAACAAATATCTGTAAATCAGGCTCTGTTTTTGTTGGTTCTTCTTTTTATCAAGAAACCTATTTATTTAGTTACCTTTTTCTAGGCATGTAACAAATACTATTTTGTACCAGTGAAAATTTTCAAGACCATGCAGTTTGTAGTAGTTTATCATAGTAAGCAGGAGGAACTTAATCACTTTTTAACTTGTTGACCTGAATAGTAAGGAACTGAAATGTGTAAGAGTTTAAATTCTTTGCTTTCTCATATTGCTGTGGTTTTGGCCTAGCCAGCAACGAAGCACCACTCAGCCTCTTGCTCACTACTCCCCCATCCACCCTGCCTTCCTTAGGACAGTGGAGGCCCCAGGGAGATGGCAGGAAAAAAAAGAAAACCAAGGACCTTGTGGATCAATACAAGGGCAAGGAGGACTCTGCCAATTATGATTCCAGGCAAAACAGAATTGAATACTTAAGAGAAGAAAGTAAGAAAAATTTATACCACCACCTACAAGAAACAGAACACACAGGAAATGAAAACAGAGCAGGATGATAAGAAAAATACAACCTGAAAGATCTCATTCCTCCACCCCTCCCTACTTCCTGGGCTCATCTCCCAGCTCCCAATATTTCTACATCCTCCCCACTCAAGAGTGCAGGGAGACAGGGAACGGGGGGATGTGGTCAGTCTCTCACAGATGGTCTCTGCTCTTTTTCTCTCCTCAGAGGAGGATGACTCCTCGCATTCTTCCGCTGTTCCAATACAAGGTCTCTCCCATGGGATGCAGTCCTTAATGAACCTCTCCAGCATGAGTTCTTCCCAACAGTTATAGCTTCTGCTCATAAACTCCTCCAGTACGGGACTCCTCTGAAGCCAGCAGCATTCCAGGCACCTTCTGCTGCAATGCTGCCCTCACACAAATTCACAGCCTCCTCTGGGCACAGTCACTACCCCTGGCATGGGGTGCTCCATGAACTGATAACAAATCTCAGCTTCACCATGCCTCTCCACAGGGTGCAGAGGCATAGCTGTCATTTCCCCACAGGATACAGGAGAGTCTCTGTTCCAGCACACCTTCTCCTATCTTCTCTCGCTAACCTTGGGGTCTGCATGGTTACTTTTCTCTCCTCCAACCCCTTCCACCATCATCCAGAAAAGAAAGAAGAACCTTCCTCTTCTGACTGCTTCTTAAAAAGTGATCATGGAGGTGCCCAACTGGCTCAGCCCCAGAAGTGGGTCTCGCTCAGTGCTGGGGAAAGTTTCAAGCAACTTCTTACAAGAGCCATCTTTACAGCCCCTTCTGCATTACCAGAAGATGCTCCACGTAAACCCATGACACATAACAATTGTCTTAAAATGAATTCAGTTTTGAGATGTGATTTTG
>WBNH01001595.1:0-32703 GCA_013401255.1 Urocolius indicus | reverse complement strand
TTACGTTACTTCTAAAATAGTTTTATACAGCACTTTTCAAGGGTTCTTATATTTCAAATTCTCCAAATAATTACATGGCTTTTTTTTCATTTTATTTTCTATCAGTTCAGGTCCACTACAAGAAAGCTTTCACAGAATCATACACACAGACGTCATACATGTGGAAATGATGGAAACAAACTGTAATTCATTATGCTTGATCTCTAGACGTGCCTTGTTCCCTCTTTTTAAGAGCAGTTGAAAGCTCAATCTTATGAACTGGCAAGGTGACTGACTTGTATATAAAGATCTCACTAGCAAAATAAATGTCTGCATAAAACAAATATCTGTAAATCAGGCTCTGTTTTTGTTGGTTCTTCTTTTTATCAAGAAACCTATTTATTTAGTTACCTTTTTCTAGGCATGTAACAAATACTATTTTGTACCAGTGAAAATTTTCAAGACCATGCAGTTTGTAGTAGTTTATCATAGTAAGCAGGAGGAACTTAATCACTTTTTAACTTGTTGACCTGAATAGTAAGGAACTGAAATGTGTAAGAGTTTAAATTCTTTGCTTTCTCATATTGCTGTGGTTTTGGCCTAGCCAGCAACGAAGCACCACTCAGCCTCTTGCTCACTACTCCCCCATCCACCCTGCCTTCCTTAGGACAGTGGAGGCCCCAGGGAGATGGCAGGAAAAAAAAGAAAACCAAGGACCTTGTGGATCAATACAAGGGCAAGGAGGACTCTGCCAATTATGATTCCAGGCAAAACAGAATTGAATACTTAAGAGAAGAAAGTAAGAAAAATTTATACCACCACCTACAAGAAACAGAACACACAGGAAATGAAAACAGAGCAGGATGATAAGAAAAATACAACCTGAAAGATCTCATTCCTCCACCCCTCCCTACTTCCTGGGCTCATCTCCCAGCTCCCAATATTTCTACATCCTCCCCACTCAAGAGTGCAGGGAGACAGGGAACGGGGGGATGTGGTCAGTCTCTCACAGATGGTCTCTGCTCTTTTTCTCTCCTCAGAGGAGGATGACTCCTCGCATTCTTCCGCTGTTCCAATACAAGGTCTCTCCCATGGGATGCAGTCCTTAATGAACCTCTCCAGCATGAGTTCTTCCCAACAGTTATAGCTTCTGCTCATAAACTCCTCCAGTATGGGACTCCTCTGANGTTATAGCTTCTGCTCATAAACTCCTCCAGTACGGGACTCCTCTGAAGCCAGCAGCATTCCAGGCACCTTCTGCTGCAATGCTGCCCTCACACAAATTCACAGCCTCCTCTGGGCACAGTCACTACCCCTGGCATGGGGTGCTCCATGAACTGATAACAAATCTCAGCTTCACCATGCCTCTCCACAGGGTGCAGAGGCATAGCTGTCATTTCCCCACAGGATACAGGAGAGTCTCTGTTCCAGCACACCTTCTCCTATCTTCTCTCGCTAACCTTGGGGTCTGCATGGTTACTTTTCTCTCCTCCAACCCCTTCCACCATCATCCAGAAAAGAAAGAAGAACCTTCCTCTTCTGACTGCTTCTTAAAAAGTGATCATGGAGGTGCCCAACTGGCTCAGCCCCAGAAGTGGGTCTCGCTCAGTGCTGGGGAAAGTTTCAAGCAACTTCTTACAAGAGCCATCTTTACAGCCCCTTCTGCATTACCAGAAGATGCTCCACGTAAACCCATGACACATAACAATTGTCTTAAAATGAATTCAGTTTTGAGATGTGATTTTGGTTTTTTTTTTGTTGTTGAAGTGACATAGGATTTGTTAGAAGTCCCAACGATTTGATGTGTTTATTGCTCTCATCTCTTGTTGAGCACCTGCAGGCAATATGTAATTGGAATACACATTTTCATCTTTTAAGACTTTTTATGTATCTCAGTATTGGATTATCTGTTGATTTGCTATTGATATATTTGGCTTTAAAGGACTTTATTTTTCCTGTTGTTTTGGTCATTTGCTGTTATCTCCTGGACTCTGTAAATTACATCAACAGACAGCCTCCTGCAATTCAAACCCTGAGAGTCTGAAACAAGGCACACTCATAGGGTAGAAATCCACATCTTTAAAAGGTGGTGTTCTAGGAGCAGCAATTAGCTGTGCATGATTACCTTCTAACCTGCTAAATGGCTGGTTCAGATCTCCTGCTGTCAGTAAACAACCAGGGGCTGATTAAAAGTCTTGTTATCATTCTAAAACCCTTTGATGTATGTATGTGCTAGTTTTGACCTCTTTTTTCAATCTTATATGTGTTTCTGGAGTAGGTTACCGATTTCAGTAGTAGAAAGAAAACAGTAATTCAGTGCGCCTGACCTACAATGAAATATCCCAGCTGAATATTAAAGACTTAGCATCTTTCCTGGCATTATTCCATAAATCCTTTTTCAACCTCCACAAAATATTTACTTTCACTCTGTCTTACTGTGAATCCCTAAATTCTGGTTTGTTTGTTTTTTTCTTTAAGCAATACTAGTGTTTATAACAGAGGTAAAAATAGCCCAAAAGCATCTATAATATCTTAGTAGGAAAACAAATTTTCATACTGCTTAAATAGTACCTTAGCTTTACCCATAGAAAGTTGCACTGTGAAGCAGATACTAGTCAAGTTGGATTTAGTTTCTAGCTAGATGGTTTTGATGTGATGTATACCAAATGAAGTAAATGATCACTTAAGTTCACTTTATCAACCAAAGAGCTTATAGGCTGTACAATTTCTGGTTAATAACGTCATGGGCTAGATATGAACCAATGACCTACATGGATTTTTTTTTCTACTTTAATATCAATTTTCTGCATCTATGGGTCTGATAAAAACCTTCAGTTTAGTGAGAATCTGGTAAAAAGCCATTAAGTTATCATTGTTGACAACTGTTAAAACAACTGTTAAAATGTAGCAGCAGATGTTGATAACAATTGTTTAAGAATCTCCAGAGCTACTTGAATAAGGAAAGCAAGAGTCCATTTTCTGAAGTTCCTCGGGAATAAACATATACTTTAAGAACAGTTTATATATAATAAATTGTATTGATTTTGTGTGCCAAAGGGGTATTCTGGCACATCTTCATCCAAGAAGTATTATACTTTTGAAAAGGTCACGTTTACTGTCATTCTTTATTCAGAGTCCTGTTCATTTTCACTGAATACTTTAAAGTGCTCTAGGAACATAAGAAATTCCCTACTGGCTCAGGCTAGCTCAGGTTCACCCAGATCAGGAGATGTTATTTAGGGAAAGCATGAAAATGTAGCCATTTTTTGAGGTCGAGTCTCCTTGCACTCCCCCAGCATGCATAACATTTCTATGAAAGATGTTGGAAAGCACATCCTTGCCCAATTCTTTTAACATCCATCAACATACCCTTTGCTTGTGAATTCTTCTAATCTCTCCCTGAACTTGCATGTGCTTAGCAGCTTCCAGGGCAAAAAAATCCAGAAGTTTACTACTGTCTGTACAAAGATGTGTTTTAAACTAATATCCTCCCACTTTTATAAAATATCCCCTAGGTCTGTACTGTAAGTCTGTGGTAAAGAGACATCAATGTAAAAAATGTTTAAACTCAGACACAGTTTCTGCAAATTTCTGTTTGGAAAAGAAATGCTGCCTTCACCACGTGCTGAACTGCAGAAGTTAAAATCTGCAGAGACAGGAAGGACAGTGGCAGCTGTGAGAGGACTTTTCATTTGCTATGAGAACACGGTGAGGCAAGACAATGATTACCCTCTGTGACAGTCTATCTGTGACCATGGAAGTCATCAGCTACTGAATGGGAAAGGAAAATTTCCTGAATGGAAAGCAAAAGGATAATAGTCATAACTCCTCAGTCCACAGCCATGGGTTGCAGCTCTCTCTGTACTGGAGAGCAGGTAAAGGCTTCCTCATACCCAACTGTAGTTAGTGGTTTTGGCCTGGGACAGGTTTTTCGGTGGGGTGGCTTCTTGAAACAAAGAGAGTTGCCAGAAGCTTATCTGTAGCTGACAGAAATAGGGCCAGTCAATTTTAAACTGGACCCTGAACGTGACCCAGGTCTGGTCAATTAGTGATGGAGGTAATGCCTCTGTGAATAACAAATTTGAGAATAAATTGTTGCACAGTTGGTAAAAACGGCAGCAGCAACAGGGAGGAAGAACGTGAAAACATCTCCGCAGACATCAAGGTCAATGCAAAAAGGAGGGGGAGGAAGGTGCCTAGACACTGAAAAGAAGGCTCCCCTGTGATATGTGGTGAGGACCGTGGTGAAGCAGGTTGTTCCCCTGCAGTCCATGGAGGACCACCAGGAAGCAGAGATCCACTTGCAGCCTGTGGAGGAGGTGCTCACGCCGGAGCGGGTGGATGCCTGAGGGAGGCCATGACTCCGTAAGAAGTTCATCCTGGAGCAAGTTCCTGGCAAGACCTGGGAGTCCATGGGGAAAGTGTCTATGCCAGAGCAGGTTTGCTGGCAGGACTTGTGATTCCGTGAGGGCACCCAGGCTGGAGCAGTCTGTCCCTGAAGGACTGTGTCTCCCGGTGGATGACCCACTCTGGGCAGTGTGTGAGGAGCTGCTGGGTNCCTAAGTTGAGTCTATTTTGCCCATTACGCTAATTACCAAGTAATCTCTCCATCCTTATCTCGACTCACAAGCAGTTTGTTATATTCCTCTCTCTCTCCTGTCCAGTTCGTCAGGGAGAGTGATGTTATGACTGGGTGAATATAGGGCTAAATCACCACACCAACGTCAGGCCTGTCTCTTACTCTCCATGCTATCCACAGAAGTTTTAATCGGGATAAAAAGAGGTTATTTCTACTGAAATATGAAGGAAGAAAGCAGAACAGTAAAATAAGTAAAACAAAGTGCAATTCAAGAACTAGAATTAGATATCTTGTTGGGGATTGCATTTCTCTGGCATGGTGAAACTGAAATAGAGTGGAGTAAAGCTCATCTGTGCAGGGGACAGAGTTTTTCAAGGCTAACCTCTGTGTGGTAAAAAAACTCGTAGGAAGTGAAAATCTTCATGGTTTTAAATGCAGGGCTCATTTCTTGCTTTCTTTCACATAAACAGTTTTAAAAACAAACAAATCAACCCCAAAAGAGGCAAACAAATAACTTTCTCAACAAGATACTACATGACACATACTATTCAAAAAGGAGACATGATGAAATAACAATCAGTACTTGATAGATGTTAGCCAATTGTTGGATGTTAGTCAAGATGCTTAGCTATGATGAAGTATGGTATAAGAATCCATTTACAAATGAATAGCTAGTCCAGTCCATAATGATATGTTCCTCTTCATCATTAACTAATACAAGAAAACTTGTGACAGACTTGCAACTCAGAAACCCATGAGCTTCTTTAGCACAGGATGAGTTCTCGTAGAAAATACCCCTGGGCATATAGTCAAATGATTTAGCAGTTAAGTTCTGTTTAGATCTAACACAACTTTTGTTAAACTCCTTTGTATCTTTCACTGATTAATTTATCTTCATTAAATTTTCACATTCTGACTTTCTGAATAATCCAGAAATTTCTCCATCTTCTCAGTAAGAAATCTAAATTATAAACTTTATAGATTAATAGCAATCATTCCTAAATTAACATCTTGCTTTCAGTGACTTCTCCAGTTATTAGAGATTCTGTGGATAATCTCTCTAGTGTGATCTCTTTGTGTGTTATTCACTTTTCATTTCATGTCTCTTCAGAACTCTTGCCCTTTGACGTGGCGGGGGAAATTACTTTCCAGTGGATTGAAGTTTGTGTTGTTTTATGTGTAGGAAAAAAAATTAAAAAGAAGTAATTGTGCTTCAGAGGACATAGAAATATGTCTTAACATCCAAAGCACAAAATGGTGACCATTAAATGAGCCAACGAGGCAATCCAATTACTTCACAGACCAGAAAGAAAATAAATGGCTATTAGAAGATACTAATGAAATACTAGTTTTAGTAGGTGAATGTATTCTCTGTTCTAGTTAAGATGCCAAAAATAGACTTTTTAGCTAAATTTTCGTAACAAAACTCCAGAATCCTTCTTAGTCGATTCTGTTTAAACATATTTCTGCATGATCCTTATTAAATCTGAATATTCAAAAAATAACCTTTAAAGTGAAGTTTAAGTGTATACAAATTTTTTCCTACTGAGTGGAAACTTTATTTTTAAAAAAACGCATGAAGTTAGAAGTAGTACTCAAGAGCAACTTGGACCTCTGATTTGGCAGAAAAAAAAGAGGCACTATCAATTCTTCTGTGCTTATCGCACCTGAAGTACACTGATGGGATGGTCTTCTGCAAAAAAGTAGGCCATCAACACATAGCTTTAGCTAAAAAACTAAGGTTCAGGGGGAGATATTGACAGCCTGAGATGGGACAGTAGAGGTTGAAAGCAAAAAAAAGTGTTTGCAGAAAAATGAGTAGGATTGAATCCTAAGGAAGACATTATGTGTTTAAAACATGAGACTGAGAAAGAAAGGCTTTGTTACCAAATTAAAACAAAACCCCAATTGTAGACACTGTTATGAAAGCTGGTTGGGATTCCCTAAACTAAGGAGTGGTAAACTCTGCAGGTTTTACTTCATTTCCTGGCATAAACCTGAACCAGAACTACATATGGTGGTCTTACCATAGTTTACTTTTCCTGCCATAAATCCAAAATGAAACAAAGCACACTTATGTTACAACAGCCTTTTTCTCCTGGCAGTTCTTATGTGCTTTACGTTTTCCAAAGACACCCTGATCCCTCTGCACGCAGGAGGGAAATGTTGGCAAATTCTAATCAATCTATTTTGAGTGCCAAAGACATATCCAATTTATCTTTATAGTAAAAGAAAGAGTTACAGAAAAAAACAAAATGAAAAATAAAAATTGCAATTTTCTAGCCTCTGGAAATGAGAGGAACAAGGAAGAAGGAAGGAAAGAAACCTCTAAGAGAAAGAAAACATAATGAATTTCAGAAGAAGGCAGAACATGAATGACACAGACCAGCATTTCTGGTTAATAACAGAGGACTTCCATCTAGGGTGTACACCTCTGTGTTCTGTAACTAAACTCTCTGTATTCTGCCCCTGATGCTGCATGTACACAGCTGAACTAAGAACTGCCATGAAAGTACAATTATTTTGATATTCAAGCATAATCACTTTTACTGAATTTTGCTCAGAAACAGCCCATGTTATGGCCCATTACAGCCCTAAAAGGTAACTGACTGATTAAATGTATTATTGAGCTTGCATTTCATTTCTGTCAGAGAACAATTCTTCAAGGCCATTATCAGGTTATGTCTTAATGCTTTTATGAATTTGCAATAAATTGTGTAACTTCATTGATTACTGAGGACATGATTATGCCAGTATGCCCACACTAAACTTCTTCATACCAGAAAGCATGGTAGAAAATGACTTGCCTTGCTGTCAACTCCAGCTCTAAAACCAAAACTTCACTGGCATGATTTTCAAGTTACCTCTGTGTTTTAGGCATCAAAATATGTTTTGTTAGGAAAAAGATGTTAAGTTGTTTTTTACTCTCTGAATATTCTCTTCTTTCTCAACATTAAGTCCTTTAATGTTTCTCAAGCTGTATACTGAGTTGTCAGGTGCTTTTGTAAATCATGGCCTTACTCTCAGTGGATATTTGCTAAGCTCAAGCTACCATTATTCTTTATAACTTAATGTTCAAAAATTAAAATTGGTATGACCCAGTTCTTAGAAATGTGGCACTTGAGATTTAAACCTCTCTGCAGAGGTTCTTTTAACAAAAGAACAGCAGATACAAGATAGCTGATATTTCTTCCAGGAAACTTTTATGACTGGCAACAATTTAGGGACAGTAATTCATTTTCATTGTTTTATATTATATTGTATGTATTTCTATTGCATTTTATTATTCTGTTATCTATTGGTATTATTTAAAAAGACTAAGAGCAATCACGTGGTAAAATGCTGCTTGACTCATCCTCTGCAGTAATGTCATAAGGGACCAAAACGCTTGCTTTAACACAGAAATCTTTGTTGCCTCCTGACAATGCGTCATACTATACCTGCCAGTCTCCCAATCATCATTTTTATAGATTCTTTTTTTAAAACAATGCTGAAGCATCTAATTAAGTTTAAAATAGAACGGCCCTGGGAAAAGCTCTTCTGAAAGCTGCAGTAGAGATAGCAGCTCATCTTAACTGGAGGCTAAGACTTGCAATGCTGTGTTCCTTCATGAAATCATGAGAACTTTATGCAAACAGAAGTGAGACTTTTGCAAAGTCAGCCAGCACAAAGCAGCCTTGTAACTAAAGAAAAGAAACCAATGGACACACAGTGGACAAATTAACTTTGGTGAAGTGAGAGTGCCAGGTGAAATACAAATGGACAGATGAGCATAATTTCTGCTGTCATGGATTTTGGCACCATCATGGTTAAAGGGAGAAAAATCGTTAAATAGAGTTCAGAAACGTATTCTGAAAAATTCAGCTTGGCTTAATGGCAAAATCTCTGTTGCAGTTATCACAATAAATGTAAAACCTTAGGCCTTTGTTTCAAAGAAGCCTTCTGCATCAGAAACTGTTACGTGCTTGAGGGATAAGCTGAGGAACTGTGGTTGAATTTTTGTGCATGTATGAACTAACAAAAACAGATTCAGCCGCATCTAGAAGGCCTGATTCTGAATGCCTGTAGTATCAGTTGAATTAATTAACTTCAGTCAGCAACTCACTGAGGGTCAAATTCTGATTTTGAGGTATAGACTAAAACAGTGAATAGTACAAAAACTACAGTAGCTAAGAAAGTCCAAGAAATGCAAATCCCTTCCCCTCAGCTCCTTCTTATACTCAGTGAAAGAAAAGAGTGATTTAGTTATGCTATATATTGTTCTCACATTTGTTCAGCTGTACTATCTAGATAGAGAAGTGGAGAGAGGTGTAAAGTTAAGACCCATAACTCCCCTGAGTCAGCTGTGAGAAGCACAAAGATGGAGTCTGTTGATATATACCTGCATGAAAACCCTGCATTATTTTCACAGCACTTTACAGGAGCATTTCTCTTCTTTATGGTCATACATTAGATATAATCCAGATAACAATCTATGCTCAAACTGTCAAATTTTTCAAATGTTACAGTCACAATGCATAAAAATCAAGGATCATTCTGCAAAATCTCATTTAAAATGAACAGCATTTGTTGATCTTCTACTAAAAAAATATTCTGTATTATTTTAAAAGTATACATTATACTTTAAAAGATTATTATGCACTTCGTTCAATTGTTAAAAGTCTCAGTTTGATTTCTAGAAATCTATCATGTAATAGTCATTGAAAAATGTATTATTACAAAAAGAGTACTTTCTAAGCAGCCTTCAAAAACAGAATCCTTCAATCCCTATCCAAAAGACCGAAATGTTGATTTTATTGAAAGTAACAGGGTTATGCTTCCTGATTTTTTTGTATTTGCAATATTACTATTCTTTTCATACCTAGACATAATGAACTAAATTAATAGGTATTTACAGAAATTCTTGAGTGTTAAAACAATTTATGTCTTTCTACAATATTAACAGGGAAAAGCTCCACTTTTTCCCCCTGAAATTTAATCTGTTATGCAGAAAAATTATTTAGTAGTAAGAAGAGGAAGCACAAATAAATGCCTATAATGAAATCTGACCAGTTTATCCCTTTAAGTTTTAGAGTTTATGTTAAAAGATAAGATATAAGTGTTTATTTATAATCCTTCACAAAGATGGCACATCTATAGCTATGGAAATATTTTCTAACAGTTATATAGTCTGTTGGATGTAGAACTGTAACTCTTGCTTTGGGTCCTCAGATTCCTCCATTAAGAGCTAAAGTATCCTTTTCTATCCCATAACTCTGTTAATGATCAAGAAGTATTCAGAGAATGTAGAGAAGAGGTAAGTACCTCCTCTGTAGCAAATTTCAAGATATTACGGAGTTAAGTCATACTTTAGCAGGTTGGTGACAGGAAATAAAAATGGAAAAAAGATCAGATTTGAGACATTTAGAAATAGACTATCAAGTTAAAATCTACTTTGACAACGTCAGGCCTACTTATTTGTTTTACAGAACTATACTTGTATAAGACAGAAGAGATACCATTTTAAACTCTCTTCACAAAATAAGCATGTTTAAGAAACTTTAGAGGAAGATGCTGTACCAACACGATAGCCTGCAACCATCTGTAAAATCTCTAATGAAAAGACATATTGCCCATGTAATATACACATCAACTTGGCAGAAGAGAGTAATCTGTTTTTTAGTGTTTCTTGACAAACATTAAATATTCAAAGTATGGAATACAAGAACACTAAAATGAAAAGCTCCCAGTGGAATAACTGCTGTGTTTTTAACAGCGAATCCAGAGACTGAGATACTGGAGTACAGATGGATGTAGTTGTCCAATATAATTTCAGAGAGTCTAACTTTGACATTCACATTTCTAAAGGTTTAAAACTAAGAAATTATAGAAAAATATATATAATATATATATATATAAATATTTGTCATACAATTTGTCAAAATACTCTCTCCTTACACTTCTCCCTACTGGCTGAAGATTTGTGATTAGCTATTTCTCCTTGTGACTGACAGTGCTGACAGCAAAGTTTCTAGTGACAGTATCTCCTTCTTTACTGTTCACACTCCTTTTTTTTTTTTTTTTTGGTAACAGAAGATTGGGAAGTGGGGGAAGAAGAGAATAACATATACAACATAACAACATCTACTTGTGACTTAAAGAGACACATCATACTCTTTTTCTATATTAGGATTTCTTTTATTTTATAATTCTACTCCTCAGAGAGAATTATTAAGAGGGTTCTTTTCCCATGTTTGTGCCTAGCCATAAAGGTAAATTCTAAGGGTATGTTTAGCAAATACACTCCCAGAACGCTATTAATACCCAATGTTGGGTGTTTGACGAGAAAAAAAAGACATGATAACGGCTCCCAGAGTCTTCCGTTAAGATGTTCTTTAACAAAACATCTCACCCAGAGTGTTTTCAAATGAATCCTTAAAAGTAGTAATCCTCCCTTAACAATCACTCTTGTACAAAATACAAACATTATACAACAGTAGCATGTTTTTGTGGTTTGTTTTGTTGTTTTTTTTTTTTAACTCTCTATTTCTCTCCCTTTTTAGTTTCCATAGCTTCTCTAGAAATTGCGTCTTGCTTAGACTATCCCCCTCACATCAGTGTGCTATCGGTGTTTATACCCCTGGAGCACTGAGCTTCGTGATGATCTGGCTCACATCAGCCAGGTGCTGCCCCAGATAGCAGCCTTCCCCTGTGGGCACACCCTTGTTTGTAATGTAGCCATGCAACCTACTTTAAAAATTCCCACCCACGCAAACAGACACACTCTGTATGGAGTTAGCTTTTTCCTTGCTGAAAGCAAGACTTTAAGGGAGTACCCTCACTGAAGTTTACACATTTCTGTTTGATAAGTAAACCAGTAGCAGGGGAGCCTGTAATTACGGCTTAGTGTGACCTAGCTCTCAGATCTGCAGCCAGTAATGTTTTTGTTGTGTGGGGTTTTTTTACTAAACAATTATTCTGTAAGTTTTCTTTAATAAGCTAAGCTCTGACTCATTGAAAAAAATCTCCTTCCAAACTTTCTAAAAGGAAACATGGTTCAGCTGAAGTGGTAATTTGCAGCCTTGTGGTGAGTTGACTCTGGCTGAATGCCAGGTGCCTACCAAACCCACTATGTCACTCCTTTTCCCCAGCTGGACAAGAGAAATATATAATGAAAGGCTCATGGGTAGAGATAAGGACAGGGAGACCACTTAGCAGATGCTAACACATGAAAAAAAAAAAAAAAACCTTAAAATTCAGGCAATTGGTTTAATTTGTTACAATCATGTCAGAGTCGATTGATTAGTGATAAATAAACCCAGATCTTAAATACACATTCCCCCCACCTCTCTCTTCTTTCTGGACACAGTTCTGCTCCTGGGCTCAGCCTTGCTCCAGATTTTTCTACCTTCCGCCATCAGAAGAACAGAGAATGGGGATTACAGTCAGTTTATTACAGATTGTCTCTGCTGCTCCTTTCTTTCAGGGGGAAGACTCTTCACACTCCTTCCCTGCTCCCGCATGTGATCCTTCTCATGGGAGACAGCCTACTTGTCTACTGAACTTATCTACTGTGAGTCCTTCCCATGGGTTACCATTCTTCAAAAACTTCTCCAGTCTGGGTCCGCCCAACAGACTTCAGGTCTTTGGGAGCAGATTGCACCAGCGTGGGTCTTCCGTGGCTTCACAGGTCTTGATAGCAAACCTGATGCAGCACAGGCTTCCAACAAGGTTGCAGCTTCCTTTGGGCACCCACTTCCTCTAGTGTTAAGTCCTCCCTAGGCTGCAGGTGAATCTGCACCCCCACGACTTCCATGTCTGCAGGGGCAGGGCCTCACCATGGGATACACCATGGGCTGCAGGGGAACCTCTGCTCTGGCACCTGGAGCACCTCCTCTCCTCCTGCTCTCACACATTGTCATTCTGCTCTTCAACTGAAGTTGACTTAGCAGATTTTATTTTTTTTCCCCCTTCTTCAATGTGTTATCACAGAGGTGTTACCACTGTTGATAATTCATTCAGCCTTAGCCAGAGGAGGATCCATCTTGGAGTCATCTAGTATTCTCTCTATGAAACATACAGGACATTTCTAGTAGCTTCTCTCAGAAGCCACCCCTGTGGCAGCCCTCTACCAAAACCTTGCCGGGCAAATCCAATACATATGAATAAGAAAATATTTTAAAGTTACATAAACATCAGCTTATAGAACTCTGTTATAGTAAGGCTTTGTTTAGAACACTGAACACAGGAAAATAAAAAGCCACAGCGCTCCTCTGAAAGGTTAACCTGGATTTCAAGTTCAGATTGCAAAGAATGTGTAGTTAACCATAATTTAATATTAATGTGAGTCTGCACACTACTAAATGCTTTAAAACTCCTTACAGAAATCAGTGAGAATTATGGAATCTACCATTAGGTTTCAGAATAAAATCATACAAGCTGTGCTCCCAGTCAGCAAAGGGACTGCAAAAGCACAGTAGCTTAAGTAGGTCGTAGGCAGTGTACAGACCTTCCATGCTTCTGACCGCCTCATAGAGCAGTAAATTTTCTTCTTCATCCTTAAATATCTGTAACAATGCCAATTTTATTGTTTTCTTTACTTTCTTGCAGCAATGTTAGAACCGGTTAGCTGCAAATTACTCTGTCTGAGTCTCTAAACATGAATATGTTTATGAACTATGCATTATGTTCAAAGATATGTCACTCCTGCCTTCCTAGCACTATAGAAAGAAGTCCATTAAACTGTATACAATACAGGCTTAATGCTATTTTCTTTGATGTTAATAGAGAGAAACTCTGGTTGCGTGCTTGTTGCACTGGTTAGGATTTTAATGAGCTGAATACATGGTCTGGCTACTATAATGCTATAGTATTTTCCCATGCAATTCAGGGAAAGTCAGTAAGGAAAATATCATGCAGTCATACAAATTCTGAATCCAAAACTATGCATGTTTGGTGTAGTTAGGTTAAATTGTTAAGTTTGTCCTAACTGGGGTTTTGAGCCTCCTTCTCCCATGTGTTTTATTATAAGAGAATAGCAGCATTACCACCTCTAGCTGCATATAAAAGGAATGTTGAAACTCCTCTTTATTAACTATTTAAGGCTTTGAAAGTCTATTACATTCTCTGCTTCCCAGTAGCTCTGAAATTGTTGTCTCCATGCTGGAGAAAAATGAAAGAGAGTGGGACCCAGGAGGTAGCTTTTCTAGCTTACTAGCTTGCTGATGTATTCATCCTTGCCTTTACAGGCTATGGAGGAAAGAAAAAAAATCTGGTGTATCACTCATCTAATCAGTTTTGGATGTTTCAAGTTCTAAGATGTTCATCACAGATAAGCACATTTCTTTCTATAGGGCCCTAGTTTAGATGTAGCTATTTGCAGGTGTATACACCCAGTCACATGGACCTTTTCTATTGTAATTCTCAATGGTTGTGATGGCAAAAGCAGATAAATCTCCATTCATATAGCTTATGTTTCAGATTCTCACTCCATACTCCCAGCCTATGAGGAAACAACCTGTGGGGCATGGAACTCTGAGTTCTGCTGGAGAAGCTGGAAACTGAACAGGTTTTTGTGGTGATGTTGGCCCTTCCATCACTATAGCTTCTGAAGCTGCATTATGTATTGCTGACTTAAATTATTATTTAAGTTTATATTTAATTTGTAACTGATCATCAGGACTGTCTCAAGATTAGATCATGACAGTTGGATTTCTTAGCCAGGAAATACAGGTAGAGTGGCCAAGATACTTATACTGTAAGTATAAGTATACTTATATACTTGTAAGTATAAGTATACACAGCAAGTGATGTTAAGAAACCAATCGCCATTTATAAAATAGGTTGCATAGATGTAGTTTATCAGCAGTATGATTGGTTTTGGTTTTGTTTGTTTTTTTTTTCAAATACACATCTATAAGCAAAGAAATTAATACATCTATTCACTCATTTTCTTGCCTACTTTTAAGACAGAAAAATGTTTATTACATTATGCACTTTCTAGACTTACTCTTGTATACCGGGTTCCTTATCTTGTTCAGGAAAGGAAGCTGATTTAAGAATCTGTTATATTTTCTTTTATAGACATTTATTTCATTGATAAAAGAAATTATCTGTATTTTACAAAGCGTTAACATTTTAAAAGTTTATATATTATGTTAATTATTACATAATCTTATGCTATGCTGTGTTATCTTAGAGTAAATTCGATTGTTCTACTATATTAACTTGCTATATTATGTAACATCATGCTCTACTATATTATAAAATATAGTAACATAATTATATATCACATTATGTTATAACATATTATAGTACAAAATAAAATACTCTATTTTACAATATTATAATATGCCATATTATACTATACCATATTATGTTTATCATATGATGTTACCCTATTATTTTCTCTTCTATTCTATTCTGCTCTACTCCTGTCTGCTGTGTTCTGCTCTGTTTTAACATTGGAGACAGCCAACATGGCTTCACCAAGGGTAATTCTTGCCTGACAAATGTAGTGGCTTTCTATGAATGAGTGACAACATCACTAGACTACTGTTGTCATATATCTGAACATCTGTAAGGCCTTTCATACAGTCTCCCACAACATCCTTCTCTCTAAATTGGAGAGATATGGATTTGATGGATGGACTATTCACTGGATGAGGAGTTGTTTGGAAGGTTGTATCCAGAGAGCAATGGCGAACAGCTCAGCGTCCAGATGGAGACTCGTGATGAGTAGTGTCCCTCAGAGGTTCTTACTGGGACCAGTACTGTTTATTTTCTTCAACAATTCAGTTCCAGGGAGATTTCATTGTGGTTTTTCAATATTTAAAGGGGTCTTATAAGACAGAATTTTTAGTAGGGCCTGTTGGATAGGACAAGTAATGTCTTTAAACTGTAGGTTATTTAGATTAGATTAGATTAGATTAGATTAGATTAGATTAGATGCGCAATGGTTCCCTCATTACACAAAGCAAGCATACTTGAAGACTGTGGTAACTGAAAGTCTTTGAGACCTCTCTCTCCACTTTAAGAAGAGATCCTTCTCCCCCTCTGCAAACTTCAAACCCTGTGAATATTTCATTGATATTTATTTCATATAAGTAATCATCATCAAAGTGTTTTCAAACAGAATTAATATTAAGACACCACTGAGATTTTCAGCAAAGACCCCAGAATGTTGAAGCCTCAGAGATTTGTCCTTGAAGCTTGAGTTGTGCTCCATTACCACTTTTGCATTTCATCTGTATAGAAGACTGCTAGAAGAATTACATTATATTTTTAATACTATTTTCTCCTTTACACTAATACTCTATTCTTAGCATTTGGAAAGGATTTCTGACATCTAAAAATTCTTCTATAATGACAAAAAGTGCTATTTATCTGGTGTCTTTGTATGTCCTTCTAGCTACCACCTGCCTGTGTATTGTTTTATTTCAAAAGTAAAAGATAAACAGTTGTTATTGTTTCTTCTGCAATGTTTGTTTACATAGGTGGAGCTTGCATTATAAAACTGAATTTGCAAGCATCCTGTAATGTACACACAGCTTGGTGCTACTGCCAAGTCTGACTATGACACTTCCTAAGAAATTCAAGTTACAATAAAATAAAATATTTAGGAGATTATTTTATATACCGGAATTCCTGGATGTTTTAATGTTTCATAGAAGGTCTCAGTGCCATAAAAGAGTGTGTAGACTGGTTATTTGTACACACAAATATGCACAGTCAGCTGCTGATGTTCTCATCTGCAGAACCACAAAGGCATGTTTAATGCTTATTTATGGTGTAGTGTCTGAAATTACAATAATATATACATACTTAATATTTAGATTCCAACCTAGCTCTGCAAAAATGTAGAATCTGCTTGAGTGAGTTCCCTAGGTATTAGCTTTGGATATATGCAGACATGCCCATTTTTACTTATCTGACTTCTAGAACAGGTTAATAAAGGGTAAATAGGTCCCAAACAGTTGTTAAGACTTTTGATATATTACTTCAGCCCCATGAATTAAATAAAGGAAAAACAGAATAGGTATACTAATATTGAGATTTTTTTTTTAACTTTCTTCTTTCTGTCACCTATGAAATGATGTATACAAGTTCATTGTATAATTCTAGATACCATCTGGGCTGTATCCTACAGATCTACAAAAGTTGTTTTATTGGACAAAGTGTGTCATTTTATATGGCAATAAACACATTTGTGCACAATTTCTGAAGGCATGTGCTCTTTTGTACAGAATCCAGACCTCTCAGCTTCGTTCTGATCAGCAGCATGAAAAAGTAACCTTTTTGGAGGCAAACTCATATTCACTCAAGAAGGGGACACTAATGCCAGATGGAGGATTTCTGTGTTACTGGAAGATTAATGTTGCAGTTTTAGGGTTTTTTACTACACCATGCCCTATAGTGGTACATTACAATAAAAATGCAGTATTTAAAAACATGACTATAGAATTTGATATATGCAGAATACATGTACTATTTAATATATAATTATGTTATACTTAATATACAGAAGACTTTTTATTACTGTTATTATTTGCTTTAGAACACCACTTAAAAGGAAGCATTGCAAAAATGCCAATGTCACTCCAGCTCCTGGACAATTTTTATGATTACCTGTCCTTAACTTCAATACTGATGCATTTTGTAGTTGCTTGCCTTCTTTTGATTTTCAAATATTCATGATGTACCTTTTACCAATTTCTTCAAATAAATCTTTCTCAGTTTTTGTCTATTTATTTACAGACTGACCATAACACTGCAAATTGTGGGCTTACAGATTTTTCACATTTCAAAGTGCAATTTCAGCCCCATCATCATAGAAGTTCAGCCTCAAGTTATCAATTCTTTATATTTCACTACCAACAAATAGTCAAAAAACAGTCAGTCCAATTCCATAGCACCTTTAACCGTCTCTAAGTCTCCCCTACATCTACACACATGTGAACACAGACACATTGCCTATGCTAATTACTTTTACTCTATTTCCTTCTGGAAGCTAATAAGAAAGCTTTTAAAAAAAATATGACCCTCATTGCCACGGCATTCCTTCTGATGCAGACAGTCAAGTTTTGTGGTAGCTTGACCACCATTTTTGACCCTCAGAATCTTCTAGAGTCACAGACCATTTTAGTACTCAGCTCTTTTCTCAAATACACTATAAAGTACTATGACTATAAAACTTCTGATCTTCAGTATTGCATTCTGAAGACATTATCTAAGATGTATATTAACATTTTGCTAAATACTTGTGTGATAGCTAGCTTCACTCTGCTCTACAGCTTCTATCTAACCATAATACACAAGACTGGCAACTCGCAACCATGAAAATCAATAAAGTAGAAACAGTAGTCAGCCTTATCTTTTTAATACCAGAACTGCATATTCGCCCTTATCACACAAATGCTAGAGAGGATTTGAAGCAAGTTGTTTGTTTGTGATTTTTTTTTCCTGAAATGTTAATGGACAGTATGTTTTTTACTCCTTCATGTGAAGTGCAACAACATACTGTTAAGTAGTTATTGCCTCCGAGGTAGCCTATTATCAGCGCTAAATTAAGTGAATATAGCTTATGGCTTCTATCAAAGTCTGTTAATAGTTAAAACTTAAGTTTCAACTCATCAAAATGAAAGGCACTTCTGAAATCCTGGTTACAGTGAAATCAATAGCAATAACCTCATTGACATAAATGATATCACTTTTTCAACCACTATGACTGCAAAATGCCTTTCATTAAAACCAAAAAAATTACAAGGCTGTTAATAATACTAAGTCTTAAATTCTTTATTCAGATGGGTTGAAATCTACAGTAGTATCTAATAAGACCAAGTACTTCAGAATCTAGACAAACAATACAAATTAAATATAGTAATAAATAATATATCACATTTACATCTGTGCTTTCAGACAAGCCACAGGCTACTGTAAGGAAGGAGAACCACAAGTAGCGGTTTAATGTTCTTATTTCTTGTTAGAATGGTGAAGACAGACAGATAAACACACATCCACAGACAGTTTCAGTGATCAATTTTCCAACCAGCAGACATTTGTTAAGTGAGTGTCCTCATTCCAATGTCTGTCTGGGAACAGACTCCTGGAGAGCGTTTCAAAAGTCAAATAGCTTTGTGGAACAGCTGATAGAACTGAACAGAAACCAGCAGGCAATCCATAACTTGGAATAACTCCAAGATTTCTTCTCCACAGGACAATGGAACTTAGGAACATGGCAATTAATAATTTCTACCTGGAGAGATATCTGAAATCGATGAAAATAAAACATTATTTTCTTCTTTTTTTTGATAATGACTCTGGGGTTATCTACCAGCACAGTATCTTTCCCTTTAGTTTTGGTTTTACTTCTGTCCTACCACAAGCAGACAACAGCACATTCCTTCTTTCAGATATGAGTTATAACCATATTCAGGAGTATGAAGTTCTAGCTACGTTTATCTGAATTTGATAACCTTTGTGCTTCTTCAAGGACCTAGGCTGCACTTTGTAATGACATTGTTTTCAGTATACATGTTTCTTACTGTACTGCAGGTTGTATAGATATGATAATGAAGAGTGATCAAAATACCTTTTCATCTGGACTTACACCTTTTTCTATGGACCTTCAAATCCTTCCTTAGAAGTTACCTCTATAAGAATGCATAAAAAAAATCTCCTGGATCCTGATAACAGCTGAGCAGGTGTTTGTTTCTAAGGACTGTAATTATAGCTGTTGACTAGAATGCTGGTTTTGTCTGGAAGAGACTTAATTTTCTTTATATTGGCTAGTATGAGATTACATTTCAGATTTGTGCCGGACACAGTGTTGATAATTCACAGATGTTTTAGTTAATGCTGATCAATGCTTATGAGAGTCAAGGGCTTTTCCACTGCTAACACCTCTCTGTCAGTAAATCATGCTCGGCATACATATCTGGAGGAAGAAGAAAGAAGGAGGGGACATTCATAGATATGACATTTGTTTTTCCAAGTAACTGTTACATGTGATGGAGTCCTTTCCAAGAAGGCTAGTAGCATCCTGGCTTGTATCAGAAATAGTGTGACCAGTAGGGCCAGGGCAGTAATTGCCTCCTGTACTCAGTGCAGGTGAGGCTGCATTTTGAATACTGTGTCCAGTTCTGTGCCTCTCACTACAAGGACATTGAGTTTTTGGAGTGTGTCCAGAGATGGGCAAAAAAGCTGATGAAGAGTCTAGAAAACAAGTCTTATGAGGAGCGGCTGAGGGAGCTGGGGGTGTTTAGCTAAGAGAAGAGAACGTTGAGAGGAGATGTGACCACTCTCTACAACTACCTGAAAGGAAATTGTATTCAGATGGGTGGCAATCTCTTCTCTGTATTAATGAACAAAATGGACACAAGGAAATGGATTCAAGTTGTGCCAGAGGAGATTTAGACTGGACATTAGGAAGAACTTTTCTATCAAGAGGGCTATTGAGTATTAGAATGGGCTGCTCAGGGAGGTGGTGGAGTCCCCATCTCTACATATATTCAGAAGACACATAGATCAGGTGCTGAGGAAGATGACTTATTTAGTTTAGTAATAGGCCTGGCAGTGTTAGGTTAGTAGTTGGGCCTGATGACCTAAAAAGTCTTTTCCAACTGTAATGATTCTGCGATTCTGTGTGATTCTGAGGTGGCTGAATATCTGCCCACTGATAGGAAGTGGGGAATGAAGTCCTTGTTTTACTTTGCTTGTGTGCATGACTTTTGCTTTATCCAGTAACTGACATGTATCTCAACCCACAAGTTTTCTTTTCTGATTCACTCCATCATCTCACTGTGGAGGGGTGGGGGGTACAAAAGGAGTGAATGACTATGTGGTGCTTAGCTGCTAGCTATAAATTGTGCACTTAGTACATCTGTGCTAAAACCTCCTATTACTGTTGTTATCCCTTCCTCTTGGCATGCCACACTTCTTCTTTAAGCCTCCTATAATGTCACGTCTTTAAATTTTTAAGATTTGTCGAGCAAGGGGGTATTATGCACGAGTCAGCAAATAGAATATCTTCTACCACAAGAACAGCTTCAGTAGGGCCCCCTGTGAAATGATGTGTACTTTGCAAAATTCAAAATACCTTATTTTGTCACACACATGCTTCTTTTATATACATAACAGTATGTGTGTGTGTGTGTATGTGTTTGTATGAGTACATCTTTATGCACATGCACAGATATTGCTCTCAACAAAGCTAAATCTGGCAACAGAAGTGATAAAAAATGATAATAATAACAATCTTATAGGAAGTCAAAACTGTCAGTCCTAGAACTCTTCTGAAAATCTTTACTGAAAGACTTAATTCTCATAGTTCATTTTGACCTTTCCAAACCAGAACACCTGACTAAATTAAAATGTGATTTTACATATTTCTTGATATAGAACTGTCCTTTCCATAGGTTGAAATCTCTTTATTCCTACGATCAAGGAATTAAAAATATTATTTCCAGTTCAGTCAATAGAAATAAGGAGCTCATGATTTGACTTGAATAAGCATAATCTCTTTTTTTTATTTGTTTTCTCACATCTTCACTTTCTCATATTCCATCACACATTTCTTTTCTGTCAGTTAAGCATTACATGAGCCACCTGATTAATCACATCTTAGTGCAAACTACATTAAAACAATGGAATAGAATATAGCATGCCAGAAATAATTCTATCCCTTCCACTATAGATGTAATTTTTGTTCTCTTAATTTTTGCAGAACATCAGAGACTGTAATAACCGGCATTCAGAGAATATAAGAGGCTAAAGTCTTTGGTAGTGTGTCTGTTTGTTTGCATCAAAAGGATGACAGAGCTGCAAGTGATATGGGAAAATTAGTGAAGAAAAACCAATGGTTTCCAAATCTTCAAATATTCCTTTTTGGCAACTAAATTTATGATCATTAAATATGTAATCTCTCTGTCTAGATTTATTTGAGAAAGACAGTGATAGACAAAATGTGATGGTTCTATTCCTAAGTGTACTATAAAGACATTTCTTTGGTTCTATTGCTGTCCTGTTATTCCAGATTTCATTTCAGCTTTTTCAATTAAAGCAGCACATTGATTATGAGTTAAATTTACTTTAAGGTGATGCATTTAATCTGATTTTATGATAACTATTGATTTTTATTTAGCATTTACCGTGTGATATCAATAAAACTAATAATGAATGTGGTTGATGCATGTTGTTTACTGTTTGGTCTGAGTTTTATAGCTTGGCGACCTTCTTGAAGACATGTATCATAGAATCATAGAATGGCAGGGTTGGAAGGGACCTTTAGAGATCACCTAGTCCAACCTCCCTGCAGAAGCAGGTTCACCTACATCAGGTCACATAGGAACATGTCCAGACAGGTCGTGAAGACCTCCAAGGAAGGAGACTCCACAACCCTTCTGGGCAGCCTGTTCCAGTGCTCTGTCCTATGCTAATACAAATCCTGACGCATCCAGTTCAGTTTTCAGGTATGTAAATATTCCTGTTATTGTCAGAGTAACTTTAAGATCACATCTTTACACTGGAAAGTGCAGATATTTTAAAATAGAGTGTTTTTATTTATCTGCTGTTTGATCTTTAAGAAGTGGCATTTCAAACCTTTGCATTTATTTACTTACAACTGCACATTCATATACACCCTAGTGAGCAAATAGATCATGTGGATATGTGTGATTTCTTTCAGGAGTTCTGATTTTGTAAGCCTTACTTTGCAGCATCTGTGTTGTTTTGTCATAAGGCCAAACATGAAGTTAGTTGCACATATCCACATGGCCTAGCTGCTCAATAAGTTTCAGCCTGGATTTGTAACCATACAGCTATTATTAAGAAATTCTAGCAATATCTGCTGTAGTTTTGTCCCATATCCACACAGCTGATCTGGAAAACTTTCACCATTTCCTTTCTGATGGCATCTTGTGACTGACATCAAGCACAGTAAAGGATAAGGGAAGGTTCTAATATTATCTGCCTCAAGGACAGAGAGTTAATGTCTTTTTCTAATCAGGATGCTCACAAACAAAATGCAATGAATAATATTTTGAGAGGTCCCTTGCATTTTGGATGCTCCTAAACCTTAAAGATGAGATGCCATGATGATATGGTTTGACCAAAAAGGATTTCTAGAAGATTTCTATCTATTCTGTCTTAACTAAATTGTGTTATAACAACACGTGTTATATTTCTGCTCTCAGGTTTCTTTATCCAGGAGGCCTGCATGGGTTTAAATCCTGATTTCAGAATTTTAGTACGAATTTCACCAAAATGGTAGTCCAGGTACAATTAACACATATTGTAAACACAGTATGTGTTTATAAACTAAGTTTTGCAACAAATACTTAAGACTTTTTGATATGTTTTGAACAAATATGAGATGTTGGTTTGGTCTTCATAGGAATAATTAATAAATTATTATCTGTCAATGATTTATTTGAACCATAATTAAGCACTGATTATAAATCAGAAGGTACTATTTCTCTCCTCTGATAAAAGAATTAAATCTATTAGACCAGATTTGATAGAACATCAGCATCTGAATATATGAATTTTCAGGTAAAAATATTAATGAAAAAAAACTAACAACTTCAGAACTTGTATAAACTGCCATTTAAAAGTTACATCTTACAAACAATATGACTCAAGAATAAGAATAAGAATAAAAGACATTTTAGCATCTTGTACTTTTGAACTATAAATTCTACATTTCAAGAGAGACTGAACAAGTTCATACAGAAGAAATCCACCGAGGACTACTGAAAACATGAAAACAGTTTTTGGGTCAAGAAATTCTTGTATTGCAAATACTTGAAAGCTAGGGAAACTTGTGATGGTTATATCATATATGGTTGCCTGTTTCTCTGTACTCATACTTGCTCACCTGCTTTTGGTTACTGTCGTGGTTTATCAAGGAGTTGCTTTTGACTGGTAACAGGGGGAGCGGATTGCAGTGAAGACCCGGTAAAAAGTTTTTGGACTCTCACCCGACTCCTGACTTCAGACCCACCCCCCAGCCCGGCTGGGCCAATCTGGCGCCTCTGCGATCACTATTTGGGGACGGGAATTTGAAGTGCTTAGCAGGAGGTGTAAGGGTGGTACAAGATGGAGGTGACCATGCGGACCCCACAGTCGGAGGAGGAAAGAAGGAGGAGCACCAGACCAGAGACCCCTGTGCAAGCCATGGTGAGAACGCAGGCTGTACCCCTGCAGCCTATGGATGGCAATGGCAGAACTGAGAGCCAGCAGCAGCTCCGTGTGAGTGCGCCCAGACGAGCTAGAGACTGTGTGAGGAGGCGGCCATGGCACAGGACATACTGGAAAGCCTGCGCACCACAGAACAGACCCACACGAGAGGCAGAAAGGAGCTGCAACTTTTGGGATAAATGTGCATCGGAACAGCCCATGTAGGGCTGCGTGTGTGTGTGGTACCTCACGGACTTTCAGGGAGGACTGGTGCGGAACCCACCTGCCCCGAGATTAGACAAACAGCAGAAGCCATCAGGAACAGACTGACTGAAACCCCCACTCCCTGCCCCCCTGGGCTGTTCAGTGGGGACGGAGGTATAAAACAACGGGATCAGGGCTCTGAGCCCGGGAAGAGGGGAGGAGTGGGGAGCAGGTGGTCTTAAAGGGCTGGTCGGACTCTTCATCTCTGTACCATTCTGTGTTGGTTCTGTTTTGGTTCTGTTTTGGGGTTTTATGCTTTGGTTAGTATTAAATTGTTTTCTGTTTTTCTTCCCAAAGCTGAGTAGCCTGGTCTGTTTTGTCCTGCACCTTAAGCGGCAATTAAGCTCTCCCTGCCCTTTAGCAATCCTTTAGTCTTTGGTACTTGAGGCTAATTGTGGTCTTTTGTTCCCTGATGGACCACGACAGTTACAGTCATAGATGTGATAATGTATTTCATATTCCCAACTAAGCAGTTGTTATAGTCTTTTTTTTTTTTTGGGTAGGAGCAACAAAAAAATAACTAAATGCTTCTTAACCAAGGGGTTTGATAAACAAGTAAACAGGACAGCCTTTACCATTTTCCAGTTCTCTAGAATCTATCTTGAGTACATAGAGTAACAGCATAGTAACAGTTAGAAGCTTCACATTCCAAGCAGAGAATTGATATTCAAGGTGTCAAAGAAATGTAATTTAGTAATCAGTATAATCAGAAGGCCGTATTGTTGTACAGCAAGATGTTCAGGATCATTTTTGCTTATCTAAGAGGTCAGACAGAATACCGATCCTCTCGTTCCATCAGGAGTAATGTGATCTAGTGGAGATCTTGTGGCAGATCCACAGGTTTCAAAACATCCTCTCTTCCCCAGTGCATCAGAAAGTGTTCCCAGTGAATTCATGTTGCAATGATTTCTTTGTCCACCTATGTCCTAGGAGTCTTCTCTTTAAAGGATATTTGAGAGTAACTCTGGCTATATGGTGAAGTTTACGCCGCTGTAAGTTTTTCCCAGTCTTTGCAATAAAATATCTTTTCTTCTGGATAATTTCTACAATAATCCTTTGAAGCAGATGTTTTTTCACGAGACATTCTTTGAATTCTATACTCAGTAGTGAAAGCTCACAACTAGAAAACATTCTCTGCTTATGAAAAACTCTCATATCTGTAGAAATAATGTTGTGGCTGAACAAAAGATTTGAAAGCTTCAGTCATATACAGAGTTTATTTGACATTAAAACCTCCAAAACCTTGATAGCTCTGATAGCTAACCCTGACAGGCTCAAGTCATAAAAAACTCTCATAACCAAATTCTTTCATATGAGCAATTCAATTTGCCCCTCTTTTGCTCCAGGGCTATGTCCTTAATCAAGACTTTCAGCAGACTTTTGGCTTTATGTCCGCACAGAGGTCTAACTAAGTGGAGTTTCTTACAGAATGGAGACATGAAACTTCGCTTATTTCAGAAGAACGGCAGTTACATAATAGAAGAATGAAGCAATCATGTAGCAGATTTAATTCAAAAGTTAACAGCTTTATCACCCTCAGAAGTAAATATTTTTAAAGTCTTGTTCAACTGGCATACTTAAGACAAAGTTATATTACTTTGTGTACAAATTGCTAACATAGGAAGAGTAAGAACAAAATTAAGTACCAGAAAAGGTAATCACCCATACTCTCAAGCCCCAGAATTCTGAATCAGGAATGTAGCTCAAATGTTATTACTTTTGTAATATGTTAATGTCTTCTACTAGTGTCTGAATCTATCAGAATAATATAAACATTATTACTGTGATCAACCCTTATTTGTTTTGTATGCACACGTTAATTTTTTCTTGTTTATTCTGAAGTCAAGACTAATATTATAAATGGGAATCTTATATGTGACCTGTAACTCCTTTTGTTCCTTTTCCTGGATTTAAAATAGAAAGAAAAGAAAATTTGGTATACTATAGAATATAAAGGATATTGAGGAAAAACAAAGTTTTTTTATTTGATAGTTTTGAAAAAAAAACCCACAAAGCCTCACATAGTTATTAAAAAGACTGAACCAAATGTGCAGATTATCAAAAAAATATGGTACAATCAGTAACAAAGAGTTGAATTGTCCACTTACTAGTTCAATAGTTTCAAATTGTATTCATATTTGAGGGAGTGAATGTGACCATATAAATTAGGAAGATAAGAACTTTTGGTATCACAGATAAGGTATTCTTACATGACTCTTACATGACTCCTTCCCTTTCCTCCATGATATTGCTACTGTGCCTGCCTACAGGGCAACCATTTATGTCTTTCTTCCCATTTCTTGTTTCAATTTACATCTCAGCTTTTGCTATTTATGAAGCTGCCTTCTGATGCATAACTTTGCACAATTTTTTAGTAGTAAGGGACAGAGAAGCTTGTAATTTACTTCCCTCAGCATGTACACAAATGAACTCTCCTTATATTTTTCCTGTCACTGTCCCATAGCTCAAACATTGCTCTTCAAAATAACAATATGCCTCTGTCCCACAAAAAAAGAGAAGAATTTACATATTAATTGTACTTTGTTTAGTATATATGAAACACACACCTATAATTATGCAGAGACACCACACACTTGCACATTGCTAAATCTGTGACGAATGGAATAGAAAGCTCATGAAAATAAATTTTCTGTACCTATCAACTGAGGCTGAAACATGGTATTTCATTGTATGTATCAAGAAACCTTTATGAATGATTGTATTAGTCATATAATATATTGATAGGTGATTTTAACTGTGCCTTCTGCACACTCAGGTTTTAGGAATTAGAGATTGAGTGGATTTAGTATTTGAACAAATCAAACTTTCAATATCTGCTGATATTGAAACTTTCAATGTCTGGTGAATTCTCTACAGCAAACTAATGCTCTCTACAAAAGTTTGTGTACCTTAGAATTTGAGACACTATATGTAACTTAAAGAATTAAAAGCCACAAATGGAAAGAAATATGGTGTGCTGATAAAAATGCAGTTTAATTTCAGATTCTGTAAAGCAATTACGGATTTTACTGGGTTCATAGCCTTGAATACCACTCTGTGACTCGGCACTTTAAAACATTTTTTCTTCTGATGGAGGCAGAAAGTATAGAATCAAAAAGGAGGAAGTATAGAATCATAGAATCATAGAATCATTTCAGCTGGAAGAGACCTTCAAGATCATCAAGCCTGGCTCATGTTACAGCACTTGGGGATGACCTGTTCTTCAACCTTTAAGATTTACTTCTTAAAAAGTGTCCAACCTTCCTGGACCCTATACCATTCAAAACTGACTCCCAAGGGATTCTATCAAGTAACCTCCTAAACAAGTCAAAGTCTGCCCTTCGAAAGTCCAAAGTATCAGTTTGCTGCCCCACCTCCTAATATCTCTGTGAATAGGAAACTTGATAATTTGATGGTCATTGTTCCCTAGACAGCCTCCAACTGCCACATCCTCCATAAGACCTTTGCTGTTCACAAACAGGAGGTCCAGCAGGGTGCCTTCCTTGGTTGGTTCACTTACCAGCTATGTGAGGTTGTTATGCTCCACACATTCCAGGAGTCTCCTGTTTTGTTCCCTGTCTGCTGTGTTGTATTTCCAGCAGATACCTGGGATGTTGAAATCTCCAACATGAACAATGGCAAGTGACCACGAGATTTCTCCTGAAATAGTACCAAGTAGTAACTCCTTGCACTCTCATAGCCTAGTAGATAGCAATTATATTGGACATTTATATTGCATTTGTTCCTTTGTTTGAGCTATTTAAGACATACCTCCAGAAGAAGATCCTAATAGATAAAATACTTAGATTGGAATATGAACTAGAAAGACAAACAAACAAACCCTTTATTTCTTACTGTTATTACATTATTTATTTATCCTAAGTTATATTTTCTCCTCTCTATATGTGCTCAGACTGGAATGTTATCTGAGTCCAAGACAACAAAGAATGTACTCTTACTGTTATTGATTACTGAATAATTGCAGTACCTAATAAAATAGCTACCACTTCTACTACTAAGTACACAGTACTTTTCTATAAAATTAATTTGCTCATATTTTAAACAATGTGGCAAGATAAGCACTTTTCATATAAAAACATCAGCTAATAAAATGTGTGATGTTTAATACCTGAATTTATTGTTTTTATAGGAATACATGGAAGAGCATAGCAAAAGGAAGTTCTGAGAAATGGCAGGAAACTGAATCTACTGTATTTTGCAAGTACTGAGATGATACTTCTTATAGATATATTAATAAATTAAACAGGTTTAATGACCATGAAGTCATTGATGTGGAGAATATAGATCACAGATTTGACCATAACTATTCTATTAGAAAACAAAAGATAAAATCAGCAAGATTTTATTAAAGAAGTTACTTTGAACTGTCATAGCAAAATTGCTAGTTAACAGCTCTGAGATGATGAGAAAGAAACTTTGCAATACATCTGCTGAATTTAAAATTTTAAGCAGAAGGTCTGGAAAAATGATAAATAGCTTGTTTCTTGTAATTTGTATTCAAATACTATGCTATTCAGCCTTTTGTTTCTTCTCAAAAATAAACTTGTGAAATTTTCAAAGAAAATTTCCCTTAAAGCTGGCAAAGTTGTCAAGTAAAGTCATCAGTGAAAGAGAAAAAAGAAATAGAATTCCATATTTTGTGCACCTACATGAAAATTTTGTAAGTATAATCTTTTATAATTGATACAAAAAGTTGAAGGTTGTTTTCAGTCTTTGCCCTGGGGACCTTTCATTCATAGAGAAGACTGGTAGGACCTGCTGTCTGTTTTTGTCTATACTAAAATGCAATAGATCGAAGACATAAATGGGTCTTTGCCTACACTGCCTAATAAAGAGACAAAGACCAACCTTTTTCCTTGAGGTCAAGTATTTTATATCCACATTTGTGTAGCTAATGGAAAGGCCTTTAGAGAAAGAGAATGCTACAGAAATAAGAATATTGCCATAAAATTAGATAACAAAAACAGAGCATATGGTGAGGAGTCAAGGGCTTGACGTTCCTCCTTGGTTTTCACTTTTCAGTTCTAAAGAGATATGTCCCTAAGCAATATAACTTCCTAAGTCACTTTGTGACACCTGTCATGGGGAGCAGAGATAGATAGGTCCACAGTTCTCTTTTTTTTGCAGACTTTATAATTTTTACCTCTCGTCAGCTGAGCGCAACATAGAGAATAATTCCTTTTTTTGTGCTTATCCTTCAGGTTCTATGTATAACAGATTTTAGTGGTCAATCTTTTAAGGCATTACTGACCTAACTCTCAATAATTTCAAACTAGGGCTGTAATTCCTGTTAAAGCATAATTTTTGGTGAACTGAACATTCAGACCCACATTTGACATAAGCATCTATCTTTTTGAATGTAAAAAGATCAGGACTGAGACATAGATATAAGTCACTAAAAATTGCTGTAGGTAAGATCCATGAGACATCTCTTAGATGTATACATGAGCTGGCCTCACTGTCAATATATCCCAATGATAAAACAAGAACTTCTTCAGACACAGGACTTGATACAGACACTTCTGTTGATAAGATGAATTATACCTTAAAGTACTTACTGATGCTAATGTGACTAGCTCGCATGCAGTTATCTACAATTTTAACATTTGAAATATAAAAATGAATCCCAACACATTAGTCACCTAGCCTGAGGTAATTCATGAGATGTTAGCTCTTGGCAAAACAGACATAGTTTAGTATAGGCCAGTGCAATTTTTTTGAGGATATTATGCTGAAAACCTTACAGTGCAGTGAATTCTGTCAAACTATAAAGGATGAAATTCTCTTCCAGGCTGTAGAAATCCAAACTTAAGTATCAAACTCTTATTTCTTCATGTGATTAAGATATCCAATTATATCACTTTTCTAGAGAAGCAGACAGGAAAGCTATATCCCATGACATCCCAAATACCATTAGATATTTTTGCGTGGCAACTTGTGTCAAACAATTCTTATTGATAGATGTTTGTTGATTATTATAAAGATCAGATATTAAACTGTGCATAGGTGTTTAAATTATACTATCATAGAATCATAGAATGGTAGGGTTGGAAGGGACCCTGATGTAACATATGTGGCCTCAAAAAACAGAGTTAAATCCTACATACTTTTGAATATCTTGGTGGTAAATAAATTTTAGAATATGTTTCTGAGTAATAGTGTCAGATTCTGAAAAGTTTTCAACTCCACTAAAAGATTTAAGTAATTGTCTCGCTTTATAGAAAAATTGTCTTGTAGCACAAGAGCATTTGTAGAAATGTTAAATTACAAGCACTTTACTTGCGAACAATAGTTACTGGGCTTTCTGCAAAGTTTGACCTAGAATAATGATAATATACTAGTAATATTTAGCAGTCATTCAGTTACTGAACTGACAATGTGTTTTATATTAGTAAGTATGATTCTATACATATACCCATCTCTGTATTTATTTACAGAGAGACTGAACGTCTCGTAACTCCTCTCATTCTGGGTTATTCCTTTGCTGGAGAAAAGGAGTTTTAGTGCTTTCCTTGATTTGATCTGATATTAAACTTCTGCTACCTCAGTTATTTTTTTCCCAGAATAGTTTCAATTTTGAAAAAGAATCAGATTAAATTCCCTTGAGACATCATACCCCTTTTATTATGCTGAACTTCACTTCAAGGCCAAGTGAAGATTCTATTGAAATAGTTGTAAATGATTAATTTGTTTAAATTTTTTTTTCCCTTTTTTTATCTGACATAAGACTCTTGCATTGACTGTTCTGTTTCAGGTGCTTTCACATTTAGTTTTTGTGCTTACAAAGGACGAAAGGAAAGTATATTGTACAATCATATCATTACCATGTAATCAAGGAAATAACAAGAAAAAAAAAAGAAGGAAAAAGAAGAATCAAATTACACAGATTAATATTTATATAAGTTTCTTTTTCATTATTTTTTTTTCTGGAAAAAATTGTTTCCATGACTGTTTATGACAGGAAAAATATAAATTATAGCACCATAAAACTTACATGTGACATTAATGTAATACAGAAATGTTGGAATTCAAATTTGAATCAAAAAAGAGTACAGTTTCAAGTTTTGAATTGATACATGCATGCATGCAACTATGTAGCTATAAACATTATTCTCACATATGTATACTTTTCTTTCACATATACTTCTTTTAATAAAAAGTTAAGAACAAGACATTTAACAGTCACAACAGAAATGGAAATGCTGTATTCATCATAGATTCATAGATTCATTGTAAAAGAGACATACTGTTGACAAAAACTATGCAAAAATTGTCCTGTGGGCATGGAACTAGTGAGGTCTGGATTATTTTTTCATATTTGTGTCTTACAGTTAAATGCAAACATTGACTAATGCTCCATGTAGTGACTGGGGCATTTATAAAATGGGCATTGTGTTGGTCAATATAAAGCTGAAGAACACCCTGAATTTCTTTTCCTTACCCCAATGCTTATTTTAACAAAACTTCAGGAAATTTCAGTATCTTTTTATATTTTTATTGGTTCAGATCTGCCAATGAGCCCAAAAAAGATTTTCATAGATGACTGTGAGGGTGACAGAACACTGGAATGGGCTGCCTAGATGGGTTGTGAAGTCTCCTTCTATGGAATATTGAAAACCCACCTGAACAAGTCCCTTTGTGACCTACTCTTAAGTGGTCCTGCTCAGGGGGGTTGGATTAGATGATCTTTCAAGGTCCCTTCCAATCCTTAAGATTCTGCGATTCTCTGACATACAGACGGACAGATAGACCGACAGGTAAATGTACAAAGACAGATCATTACATGAAACTTCTTTTCTTAAACTATTTTTTCCCTTATTTTCTATCAGTATACAGTATCTTTGTTCATGAGACATGAATATATCAGAATTCTTTCAATATACTGTAATTGGTAAATGATGTAATATTGATTTTTTTTTTCATATTTATACTTTCTCTACCTATTTGATGGACAGTGCTCTGTTAAACAGTTTCTCAAAGCAAAATTAGACTAAAAAATAGCAGATTTCTGTCAATATGTACTTCTAGAAATGACAGCTCTAATCTGCAGTGTCTGTAGATAATGGATATCCAAAGATTCTTTCATCATAAGTGACCTCTAGAACTCTGAATTCTAAACACGGAAGGACTTCAAAATAAAGAACAGTTCTCTTAGCTGAGAAAATAATGAAAATAGTGACAATTGGGTCAATCAGCTTAACATGAAGAGAAGGGAAAAAAAAGCTGTATCTTTTATTTCTGTCATTTATAAAAAAAAGTTAAGTATAATCTGGATATGTTAAACTCTGCTTTGGCTTTCAAATAAATTTATTTACATCAAGATGAAGAGTTTTATGTGAGTCTTGATTCTTCTGATGCAATGTCCAGTTTGCTAGCAACACATTTTCACAAAGCTTACAGATTCATGTATTTATTCATAGGTCACTGAGATAATTTTATCAATAAATAAAATTGACTAAACATTTTGAGGTAGTTTATGATGATTTTTCAGAAAAATACAGACAAGTTTACTTCTAGCATCTCGTACCTAGTAATGATTAGCACTGACCATGTTGAAGAAAACAAGTAAATATTTATACATTAAAAAAAACACTGTGAGGTCTCACTACACATCTGTGGTGGTTTAGCCCTGACTGGGTGCCAGGTGCTCACCAAGTCATACTATCAATTGCCCTCCTAAACTGGATGAGGGAGAGAGAAATATA
>WBNH01001594.1:45802-523972 GCA_013401255.1 Urocolius indicus | reverse complement strand
GGCCCTGCCCAGGGGAGCCCCGGCGAGCCGGGTACCGGCCGTACTGGCCCTACCCAGGGATGTCCCGGTGAGCCACCATCCTTTCTCTGCGCATCGAAGCTGCTTTAAGTTACTGGTGATGCTTGATATTACACACGTAGCTTGCAATGAAGCTGCTTAGCCCCGAGTGTTGCAATGTGATGTGAGAAACCAACGTTGCAAGTGTGTAAAGAGGGAAATGGCGATAGTGTATCAATCAGGTGAAGTGTTTCCAGAAGTGATATAGATGGGCAAGTACTTACAAGACTTTATCTGAAATCCTGTGAAATGCTGTGTGACCCTGCCAACCATGGGTCATACATAAGTTTCCTTAGTTTATTCTGCTCCTGACGTGAGGAGGCGTGTTGCAGTGTCCTGCTCGCTACATAAAAGCTACTTAAGAACTTAACTTTGCAGTAAAAGTGAGAAATAAAAGTAGCAGTAACATTTTGTTCACTGGTTTCCCCTCGGGCAAGTAGGTACAATCTCATTCTCCAAGCAAAGCAATAGCAGAGACCTTATCTTGACAGGCTGAGCCTTCAAAACTGTTACTTTATGACACTAAATAAGTGGTAAATGACTGGCATGAAGCCAGGTTAGGTTTTGAACTTGTTCTTTTGAGATGGTGAGTTTTGCTGCTGGGCTGTGGCTACAGTTTTGAGGCCAGAGGGGTAGTGCAGCTTGAGATGAGGGATCTCGAAATGAGTTCTGTCAGTGTAGTGTCTGCTGGTTGTCCTTCTCTGTCCTGAGCTATTGAAGGAGCATCAAAGCAGCCACTGTACAAAGCACTCCTGTAAATCTGCCTAAGCCAGGCACACCTGGGCATTGGGACATGCTGTGACTTAACCCTTAACTTCAGCCTCTCAGGTCCAAAAATGAGGATGCTTGGAATGTGGTACCAGTGCAAGTGTGACCAGTGCAGTGGCTGGTGCTGAGTCTTTGCTCTGTTCAACAGCGGGCAGCTCCCGCAGCCAAAAGTTGGCTAAAGTCCTTCAAGTGCTGTTAGGAGGGACAATCCCCAGAGAGGGTGGGAGCCCACGGGTGTAGCGTGGTGTGCCTGTCCTCAGCCATGGCACTGAGCCTCCTGAGGTCCTGCCTCTCTCCCTGCCTGACCCTTTGGAGGCACGTTCCCTTCTGTGGCAGAGGGATGAGCTGGGCTGAAGGAGTCGTCAGATGAAATCTAAGTTCATTTTGTCAGTGCCTTTCTGTGCCACAGAAGTGAGAGGAAATTCTCAGGGGCAGGATATGGATGTTGCTGGTGAAGCAGTGCTCTGAAGGTTTGACCACAGCCTGTTTGGCTCTAGGCACCAAAGTCTGTTTGGCTTGTGGCTGTGCTCATGCTGCAGAAGAAGCCACAAGCACACCCCTCCCCAAAAATGCAGCAGGTACCACAGTGAGCCCAAATGCTGGAGCTGCCCCACAGGGTTGCTTTCACATTTATGAGCAGAGCTGCTTTTAACAACATAGTGAGAACTGTGAGGCAAAGAGCTGGTGTTGCTAAACTGCCTACTTTTCTGTGCAACTGGCTGCCTCCTAATGATGTGCATTTACAGGTGAGCTGACATCTGCACGTTCTCTGCAGACGTGTGGTGGTTTGTTCAGCTCATCCCTTCACCCAGCCAGAGGTGACTGTCACCACAGCTCTGCATGCAGAGCCAGTCATGGCTGCACTCTCTAGTCTGTCTCTGCCCGAAGCCCCTGGGTCCGTGGGGACCTCCTTGTCCTCAGCCTGTGGCAGTGGGAGCTGGGGCCACCTCCAGCACAGCGAGGCCACTCTGTCACATTTCTGGTGCCGACTGTTGTCTCTGAACCACAGAAGGCCATAAAGGCACATAAACTGTTTCAAGGGCCAGACGTAACTGCTGTTATTTAATTGTTCTTTTGATATTTGAACACTTTTTAACGATGCTTTAAAAAAATACTCTTTCCTCAATTCCTAGTCTTTGATCTTAAAAAGTACTGATGTGGAGACTTTGTTTTAAACATGCAGATAGCTGTGCCGCTTTCTAGCTCGCAGCAGAACTCCCTCCCCTCCTGGGGTGCTACAGGAGGCCACATTGTGTCTATGTGTGCAGCTTAGCTTCGTGACATCCTTGATGCCCAAGTGGACAGTGCTGCAAATGGTGAAAGTGTTTTTGTCAGTGTGTACCACTTACACCAATCCTATAAAAATCCCTGCAAAAGCACTGTCAGAGCACTTGCTCCACATTTTCACAGAGGAGTTTACTGAATACTTTCCCACAGTGTCATTATCACCCCAGTGATCTGTTACTATCTTACTTCAGCTGATGGTTGCATAGGTGCACTTGCCAAATTATGTAAGATGAGGGTTCAATGTAAATGCTTCACTCTTGTCTTTTGCCACACACTATCTTATCAAATGGAGGAGCATTTACATTACAATGACTTAAAGATTTGCTGATAATCAAGTGTTGTTTGCCTTAAGACAAGACAGGGCTACAAGGGCCCCCGCCAAGCCCTTGCTGATGTTCAAAGACTGGTGTTTCCAGAGGGAGGAACCTCACCAAGGAAGATGTTCAGAACTGCCTCATAATTGATTTCAGCTTTAATAAGTCGTTTGTGAGAAGTAGGACAGGATTTGATCTAAAGGGAAGGATGGCCTGCAGGATGGCCCTGGGGCTGTGAAGGTCCTTCTGCCCTGAGCAAGGTTGGGGCATCACTTTTTTGTGTTGTATCCAGTGATAGGACAAGGGGTGATGGGAAGAAGCTGGAACATAAAAAGTTCCATTTAAACATAAGGACAAACTCTTTCAGTGCTGAGGTGAGGGAGCCCTGGCCCAGGCTGCCCAGGGAGGATCTGGAGGCTCCTTCTCCAGAGGTCTTCAAAATCCACTTGAACATCCCTCTTCGAAGCCATGTCTGCTGGATGATCTGCACAATTACCTACTTTCATCCCTTAGGTAGGCAGCAGCCTACAGCTGCAGAAGTGAACATGTGGTTTACTCCTGTAACTGCTCCCTGAGTGCTTTCGGAAGAAGTGAAGTTGCCTTGGGAGTTTAAAGTTTCTGGCTGTGCTTTGTGGTGGTCTGGAAGGAATCACCCATTGAAGAGCAGTGCCAGGAAGTTCTGCAGCTGCTCTGAAGTGCACTCAGGTGCTGGAGAAAGCACCTTTGTTTTAAAACCTCACAATTCCATCCAGCAGCTATTTCATCTCCTCACGCTCTTTCACAATGCTGCATGAGCATGTTAATTCTGCTTATTCTGATACCAGTTTGCAATGGGAAATTTTCTTAAAATGAGCAGTTCTTACCAAAAAAGGGCTTTTTTGGGTTTGTTTTCTCCTCTATACTTTGTACAGATTCAGCCTTTAATACTGCTCTCAATGGAAACGGCTTTGCAAAGTGTAGGTCTCACTGATACCTGATTTTTAATGTATTATCTATTAATCACATGCACTCCATTCTGACCTAGAGGCTGTCGGTAAGTGATGCCAGGAAAATGTTTGTTGTATCCTGTTGTTCTTGCCCTGGATGGGGCAGGATGCTCAGGATGCTGAGCAGAATGTCTGGAGTCTGAGGAAATGATTAAGGTTTAGGGCTGGGGCTCTTTGTGCTTCACCCTTGGATGGTGAAGCCCGTAAATCCATCCCTGGGAGGGCTGTTGGGAGCACTTGGAGTGCCCTCTTGTGTTCAGCCTCTGCTTGAAGCAGCAGTTTGCCACATTTTCCAAAACCTCTTGTGTTATCCTTCTCCATCTCACTTTCTGCCCTCTCATCCCTGCTTCTTCACAGCTGCACCTGCCAACGTGGAAAACTCCTTCTTTTCCTTTCAGATCGGCTTGTGAAAATATGCTACATTTCATCCTGAAGTCTGGCACGTGGCAAAGCTTGTCACTACATTTGGAGTCCAAACGGGGTTCTGTCACCTCCTGGCAACATGGAAACCCTCCCCACTGAGGCAAGTGTTGCTCTTTCTCCCTTTTCAAGGCCTGCTGTGAGAGATGGAAAGGAAATTACTCTGCTCCTGCCCTAAAAAACTACAATGTCTTTTTGTAATGTATTTATTGTTATAATTTTGTATTATTGTACATTTTTGTACATTCCCCTCTGCCAGTCTTTTGGAGAGAATTTGGCTGCACAGGGGGTGGAGAGGTTTGTGGGGTGGCTCCTCTCAGGGAATCCTTAGGGGAAATTGGGATAAATGTGTGGAGGAGAAAGATGGATGGTACTTTGGTGGGTGACAGTGTAACCTTGCAGAGCATCAAATACTCCTCCTTAGGAAAGTCCTATCCCAGAGTGTGCTAGAGCTGGGAGATGCTCTTTCAGCCCCACATTGGCAACTGCAGCCACTGCACAGGAGACCAGAGGTGGTTACGCTTTTTGGGAGATGCAAACCCAGTGTGTGTCTCACTGCCTCTGCAGCTCAGCTCTCAGCATGCTGAGGTGTGAAATGAGCCCCAAAGCACCACGTTGTTCTCATGCTGCCTCTCCCCTGGTTGTTAAGTGGGGAGTTGTGTTTCTAGGAGAGCTAATTTTCACCTTGCACAGGTATTAGGCATCTGTTCCAAAGATACCAGTGGGAATCTTTTCTTCTACCTTTAGTGTTGCTCCAAAGTCTCTGGCATCTAGCTTGTATGCCAGAAAAAAGGATTGTCTCCCTCAGCTTCTTTTGAATGTTTTAAGTACTACAAATCCTCAACAACTGTGGAGCCCGGCACGCAGACACAGACACACACACACGCTTATGTTCCCATGGCTTTGCTTCCTGTTGTGATTTTAAAGTTGCAGCACAAGCTTGTTAAAAAAAAAACCCTGTGACCTGTGCTGTAACTTGGCTGTATTACAAACCATATATTTGCCAGAGCAAAGAAGAATTTGGGTTAAAGGAAAGCAGATATTTCCATTTCCTTATTTCCAAGGGATGTTGCAACACCTCCTGGTGTAAAATAACCTGCAAAGGAGTCTACATCACTGCCTGTCAACACTGTGCCACAGAGGAGCAGGACACGAGTCTCTGCTGAATGAAATTTGCTGTCGTGGAGACCTATAAGCCCTTTCTCCACAAGATGCTTATTAACTTGGGTAGTTTCAGGCTGACTGGATTTCACAGTATTAAAATAGATGATGATTGCAGCATTTAGTATGGAATAATAAGCTTAGGACAAAAGCTTTTGCTAATGCAAAGCACTTTGCCTTGGCCAGGCTGCATCCAGCAGTGAGACATTGCCATCTCTTGGGCAGGTGCAGCTTGAACATAGGCTTTGATTAAAACCTACGATAATTAAAAGCCTGGTAGTGTAGCTGGGGACTAGGAAAAGGCTGAGTCTGTCACCAAGTGCAGTGTCCCTGTATTTTAGTTGATGCTGTTCACACATGTACTTCTTAATACTGGCAAAGGAAGAATCCGACTCAGAAATCAGGAACACGGCTTCTCTCTTTATGTGAACACGGTTGTAGTTCCCAGATTGATGTCCCTTGGATATGTCAAGCTGTGACTCATTTCTTCTCAGATTATGAGATTGGGAAAGTTTAAATATAATCACATTTGGGTTTATTGCCATTTGCCTCCCAGAGCCTGAGCTTCTTTGTCACAGGGCTCTGAAATGACTTTTTAAAATGAAACCTGCAGTTTTCTGCCATCACAGGGTTTTAAGAGATTAAGTTTTAAGAGTAATAAATATCCTAAGTCTCATGGCAAAACTATGAGGGTTGGATGTATTGGTGCCTGACTTGCTTCTTGACACTACAGCTCCCTTCTTAAAAAGAAGGAGCAAAAGCATAAGCTCCTGCTTTTAATTAAAGTTTGTCTTTCAGGAGGGAAAGTGGCAGGTGTTTGGAGCTTAGAGACACCCTGACTGAAATAATTAGATGAAAACTGATAATATTTGTCTCACTCCACAGTGTTGGCATAAAGGTTCTTAGAAAACAGCACCTGCCCTGTGCTGATTAATAGGCCTCCACTAAGTTAGTGATCCCAGCACACACCTTCAGTAAATGTTGCCTGTTCTAATAGTAGAAAAACTTCCTAGAATTTGGAAGCCAATCAAGTTAATTTTATTTGTTTATAGAACTTTATGGGAACTTAACAGATATGAGAATATCTGTGCTTGACCCAAGTCCAGCAGCAGCTCTGTGGCCAAATCTGACCTGATTTGTAAAAATGATAAAGAAATTAAAAAGTTGTGAGAATTAGAGAATGAATTTTGAAACACTGATGATTGGTGATTTTTGAACAAGTTTTGAACTCCATGAAATTGGCCTTTACAGACCTGTAGGGTCTTTGCAAAGAAAAAAATGAGGACTGGAGCCAGGCTGTGCTCAATGATGGCCAATGATAGGACAAGGGGCAACGGGTTCAAGCTGGAACAGAAGAGGTTCCAAAGAAACACAAAGACAAACTTCCCTATTGAGGTGAGGGAGCACTGGCAGGGGCTGCCCAGATGGGCTGTGGAGACTCCTTCTCTGGGGATGTTCAAACCCAGCTGGATGAGTTCCTGTGTGCCCCACTCTATGTGGTTCTGCTCTGGCAAGAGTGTTGCACTGAATGAGCTTTCCAGGTGCTTTCCAACCCTTGAGATTCTGAGAGAGAGAATATAGATGTGTTCTGTATATACACCCACATGTACATGTTTATATATATAAAAATATATATATATATAACCACACACACTACAGTGCTTAGATGCAGAAACTCCTGTGCTCACGGTGACCAAGCAGCCTGTTGACTACTCCAGCACATCTTTCTCCAGCTGTGATGTTTCCAGCTCACCAAGCCTCTCTGCTCCTTACTTTGGCTCCATTAAATGCAATTTGGTTTCTGAATTGCACCCACCAGAAGCCAGAAAGGGCCCTTGCCTCTTTAAATTGTTCCAAAAAGTCCAGTTCAAGTTGGATGCTCATATAAAATCGCTCTGACAGTTCATCTCCTTGCCATGATATTATCCAAACCACAACTTTATAGTTCACAGTGTGAGTGATTTTAAAAGGTAAATGGCATCTTATGACTGTTTACAGAGGTCACTGGGATTTTCTACCAGACTATTCACAAATATTCAGCCTGAGAGAAAGAAATGTTTTGAATCAGTTAGGTGTCTATTTAAACAGAATCAATTATAAATCTGGACACATAAAGCTGCTGGGTTTGTAATATGCTACAGGCATGGTGTCCTTCCTTTGGGAATGGTTTGATCTCAGAATAATGAAGTGCTGGGACACACATCACGAAGTGCCACTTTAAGCTCAGAATTTGCTCACAAAGGAGCACAAAGGCAACATATTACGTCACAGGTAGCAGCTACTGGGTCTGTCTCGTGGGTTTCATATATTAAACACAAAAAAGGAGTTTTCAGCCAGAAAATGTAGCTCCCAGCAAGCTGCAGTCAAGCAGCCTTTGCAATGTGTGTCTTGCAAATAGTGCAGGTGGAGATCCTTCTTTAAGGACTGTACAATATATGCAGTTTTTCTTCTTTATTCAGCTGGTTCCCCTTGATCCCAGCAGCACTGTGGGATGAGGACCAGGACCAGGAGACTTGCCACAGTCACCCGCTGTCCCCACTGACCCAGGCTGGGGATACATCCCACCAAAGGGGTCCCATAGTCTGGCATCTTGGGGTCTCTCAGGCTGCTTTAGTATCTTCAGCAAAGCCTCACTGCAGCATGTGGCTGGAGAAGGGGCTGACAGCCCTCATCCCAAAGCAAGAGCCACTATCAGCTACCAGCCTGGGATTTCAGATCCCCCCAAAGCAAATATCATCTTCCCTGAAAGCTGGTACTGGTGACTAGGAGGGAAACAATCCCACCTCTTGCTATTGGCAAAGGTAAGGCTATTGAGGACTATTTTGTTTCTTAAATACACTGAAGGAAAACAGCAGTAGACCAGAAAAGCAGGGTTTCTGTGACACCCCCCAGCCCAACAAACAAAGGGAGACTGGGGTGAAAAAGGGGAGCCAGGTAATTTTATCCCTTTCTCCCTTTGGCTGTCTAGAGTTTCCAGACCAGCACAATGGATGTGTTTCTTAGTTAGGACCAGAGGCACCTGTAGGTCCTGACAAAGGAGATCCATGCCCCAGAGCAGGGCTTGTAGCGGGGGCCAGGTTATGGTGAGGTGCACGGGGCGGGGGGGGTGGGCAGGGCATTTGTCTGCAGGGCCATTTTACACTCCTAAAGTGCCTTCCAGAATCAGCACCAGGGAAGCACTTTAGCCTGATGAGCTACAATAACTCGTGTGTTCCAATGCTGGTCTCCCACATAAATAAGCACATGGTACTGGTGTTTTACATATGCATGTTGGGACTCTCAGAGTGACTGACTCGATGGAGTGTAATAGGTGTCATGAAGTTCTTACAGGCTTTCAATAACTCCCTGAATGGTTATTTATGTGAAGCAGAGTTCTAGGATCCTTCTGGCCGTTAGGCTTTAAGGTGCAATAAATCTCTCTGGAGGTGTAACTGCACTGCCATGCTGCAGGCTTAGGCAATTGAAACCAACACATGGCCTAGAGTGTGTGGGATATACTGACACAGACTGAGATAGGCTTTTCTCTGATCTTATTTCCCCCTTGATATCTGAGTCTTAATAACACTAAATACAATTCCACTGGCTTTAAAGGGAGGTTATTTAATTCCTTTGCATCCAATGCCAATCCCCATGGCAGTATTGTTTGTTCAAGTCAAGCATTTTAAAACTGGGCATGATTAGTAGCTCCTTTCTCTCCATAAATGGCTTGTTCAAAGTTTTAATCACAAATGAAAGCCCCCCAGTTTAAAGCTGAAAACACAGCAACCACAGAGACAAATTCTGAAGAGGGTCTTTTCTTTCATTTTCAAGCTTTATTTATCTCAAGCATTTAGTTCATAATTCTGTTCTCAAATACTGTATTCATGGGCACACTACACAACATGCCAGCTTCCAGGACGGCTGCAGTGGCCCCAGAGTGGGCTGTTCTCTGTGGCATCTGCACAGCAGCATCTCCAGGTGGAAAAGGTTTTGACCTTTTCTATTGTTTTGCTTGCTTTGCTGCTTATAGCTTAGTTCTCAGTAGGAAAAGGGAATGTTCTTTAGGTGAACGTGTAATCTGCTGACTGCTTAATCACAAATGAAAGAGCTGTGTGCTGTCGATCCTGACATGTTGTTTTTAGAAAAGGGAATTTAACCATTTTTTCCCTTTTACAGATAAATCTTCTGGAAAGAGAGGAATAAAAAGACCGCAGGGAGGCCCTGGACAGTGAAGATGAAAAGGAGAAGAGTAATCAAGTGCTCAGTGGTGAAGCAGGACTTCCTTCTTCAAGGGGACAAACTGGTCTTAGAAGACCTCCAGCAACTGCAGGCTACAAGGGGCAACTGGGTCACAGAGGTGATGCAGGACTGATTGGTAACTGGGGAGAAAAAGGATCCAAGGGGAAAGCAGGGAAGCGGGTGGTTAGAGCTGCAAGGGACACATGGAGTCACATGCTGTGTGAGGATTGTTGGGGCACAAAGCAAACCCTGGAAGACTGTGGAAAGGGTTCAGCCTGGAAAAGAGGGGCTGGCTGGACTTCCAGGATGGAAAAAAAGAGAAAAGTCAGAAGGAAAATGGGGGAGAAAAAGAAATTTTACCTTTTCCATCAGGTTTTTAAAAACCCCAAACAGCTCTCTGCTTTCTTTTGTCACCCAGCAGGGATGAATTCCTGCCATCCATTTACTGCTGCCTCTGAGTGACATTTGGGAGGCTACAGCCTACTGAATACCCCAGAAAAGGGAAACAAAGGTTATTTCTTGACCTGATTAATTTAGCTATTGTATTGTCTTAAGTGGAAATATTCCCTCACCTAAATAACAACACAGCAGAACATTTGGATTTCAACGTGTTTTCTGTTTAGCTCAATTGTTTGGTGACAATGAATAAAGGCAAACAGAACACATTTCTTCTGAGAAAATAGAATTACTGTGGGGACAGAGGAAGGAAGGCTGCTCCCAGGGCATCTGAGAAGTTGGTGTGGGAAATCTTGGGAGAAGTGTTAATTGTTTCTTCCCCTTCCCCCCCAGCAATGTTAATTTCTACCCATCTTGAATGCAGCTTCATTCCATTTTTACCCCCTCCCCATTCTGTGTGAATATTCTCTTTCCCACTTTGCCTTCTCTAGCATTAAGATTTAAAATTACCTGTTATTACAAAGCTGCCTGGTTTCCCCCACTGCTTGGCTTTCCTTTCTCATATTCCCAACCCAGATTGTTTGTTTTTTATTTAGTTTCTCAGTCTACCTTGTGTCTGCAGGTCTACTTTTTCTGGTTTTGTTTGCAAACAGTTGGAAGTGGAGCCCTCTGGGAGGTGCTTTTTGAATCTCCTTTGCTGCTCTCGCTTCAGAAATAGTCGATTAATTGAATGCAAAATGTATTTGCACAGTTTGTTGTGGTTCAGAATGGCTGCCAGGGAGAGGATCCCACAAGGACAAGGTGTCCCAGCAGGAGCCTCAGGCTGCAGAGAAGGGGAGAGGTGAGTGTCTCTGGTGAAGTCTTTCCTTTCCTCTCCATCTCTGATAGCGATGGGGAGTTGGCATTAGGGTTGCAAGGATATGGCTTCCTTGGAGAATTGCTTTATGCTGGTTAATGCTTCCCCCAGGACACACAGACTTTCATGCATCTGCATTTGCCAAGCCCCAGGAGGGGCTTTTAGTGACCCAGCAGTTATGAGAAGATCACAGCCCTTCCTGCCCCTGGCTGGGGGATGAAATCAGTAGCACAGTCACAGCTTTTTTTGTTTTTTTTAACTTATCTTTGCACATCTCGGACAAAAACAAGTTATCTGCAAACAGGCAAGGCTAGGATTGTGTTTGAGATGTACTTTGAAGACATTTGAATGGCCCACATGCATCATTTCTATCAGTAAAATGTGAATCCAGATCTCCTGAGTGATTAATCTAGTGCTAAATCTTAATTGGTGCTCGCAACCCGTGAGTTTTGCCAGACTGCCTCAGTAATTCAGTAAGCACTGTATCATTTAAAAACCTGCAGGTGTCACATAATCTAATAATGCTATTACAGACTGCTGCTGTTCAACCTATTCAGGAAAAAACACCAACCCATGACCAAAGCTTTGCTTCTTGCTTCAGCTGTAGAGTGTGGCAAATATGGCATCAGGTTGAAGATTGTGGAAGAGCAGCTGTGGTGAATATGGAGGCAACACTGTAAAATGCAGCAATCTTGGTTAAAAATGGATAGTCTTCACCAGATAATGTCTGTTGCTAATGAAAAGTCCTGAATTAAGATCAAAATAAGGATTTTATCATAATTGATTTGATTGCCTTTTCAATGTATGGGTCTGTGATCTTGGCAGCAATATAGCTGCTGAAGACACAGGTGTTTTTAACTTCAGTTTAAACCACCAAGCCCAATTACAGCGTTGGAAAGGGTTATTAATGTTTAAAAGAGGACTGTTTGAAGTCAGGGTAGAGCTCTTCTCAGCTCTGTTCAGCAGTATGAAGGGGCTTCAGTGAGAGCTGGTGCAGGTTCCATTGCAGGAGCTGTGACAAGCCCTTGTCCTACAGGGGACTGGAGCATCCCACTGCAAAATACCTAATTGATTTCTTTGGAATGGCCTGAAAAGCTGGTGAGTCAATCTAGCCTGGTATGCTTAGTGACAGTCTTTCCTTGCTGAAAGCTGTAGACTGGTGTGTAGGAAAGGGTGGTCACAAATAAATCACGGAGGATTACAATTCTCTCCACTTCCATTAAAGGAGAATTGATGGTTTTCTCCAGCCTGCCTGAAACAAGCAGCTTTTCTTGTCTGGCAGCTGAGCTTTGAGTGTGCTGGTATGTAGTAAATTCAGACTGATTGAATCAGATGGTTTCCTTGCTCATATTTCAGCGAGACAAGGCAATGAAAGGCAGCTTCACATCCCTGCGGTTCGTGCTGCACTCTGAACCGGGCTGGGAGATCTAAGAATAAATGTTGGCCCATTTTAAGGTCACCAGGGAAAGAAACGAGTGTGTGATTGCTGGGAAGGAAAATCAATTAGCCTGTGAGATGCAGAGAGGTTATCAGTTCCACTAAGGCCAATCTTGCAGCAACCCTCCTGAGGTGGGTTTGTTCCTTTTCCCAGTGGGTTTTGCTCTCAGCACAGCCACCTGCAGGTGCTCTGCACTGAAGGGAGAGGAAAGCATTTCCTTGCTCCATCTCTGCATTTATCTGGGACAGCCTGGATTTGGGGCTGGATTCCCCTTGGGGTTCATTTCCCTGCAGGCACATGCACACATCCACTCATGATCCCATACAGCTCTTGCTGGAATTTCCCTTTTACCCCTTCTAAACTCCCACTGCAAGGTGGGGAGTGCAGTGCCAAACTGCACACTACACACTGAGTGGGCAACCTGGGCCCTGCTGAAGCAAAGGGACAAATCCTCCCTGGCTCTGCTGCTAGCAAAGCATGCTGCTGTGACTTGAAAGAGGAATGTCCCTAAAGCCCTGTAAACTGCTTTTGGGGGAAGAGCCAAAAAAAAAAAAAGTCCCATGTGAAGAGCAGCGTCCCAACCCAGGGAAGGAATTTCAACGTCCTCAGGTTTCAATGTCACCTTGCTCCTTTCAGGGGACTTTGCCAATCCCCTCTTCCTCTGCTCACACTGTACAGACTCTCATTGGCCACGGGAGAAGCTGTTACACAAATAAAACTGATTATATCCGAAAATAAGACTGTCTTTTTCAAGGTGCTGTTGAGGGGGGGTCGTCCTGGGAGCTGGAAAGTTTATAAGGTAGGAGGTAGCGTGCGTTGCTCGTTTAGTCTTCAGGTGGGGTATTTGCATTGAAGTCATAGAATTTCAGACATAGTAGCTATCTAATGTGTCTCAGGAAAAGCTGCTGTCTGTTAGGAATGTCTGGCTGCACGAGGACTAGTGGTTTTCCTCCCCTGGCTAAAGAACTTGAAATAATTACCTAACAGAAAGTTATTGAAGCTGGGAGACTGGGGTTAAACACCTGTTGTGAACTGTGAATATCTAAATACTGCAAATTTAGGAATCAAACAAAGCAGCAGGTGTGTTATTCAAATGACACTATGGTACACGTGCAGACAGCTAGGTGACATTTAGATTCAATGAAATACAGATGCACTGAGCGAGACGGCACTGCAGCAAAACTGAATTCTTCCTATTTTGTGTCCACTGTGTAACCTTTCCTAGGGAGGGGATTCAAATGATTTTGGAATCGGTGGTGGGGAGCTGATGTAATGACAAAATCCAAACTCTCAGTTTCATTTAGAAGTAATTATTTTAGGAACAGCCTTGCCTGTTGTATTGAACATCTGTGTAACGATCCCTTGCTCTGAGCAATTGATCTTCTGAACAAACGGGTAAGGTATTGTTCTGTAATTAATTCTGTTCTGCCAGTGTTGGAGGGCAATCCACCAGGCTGGCTACGTTACTGGAGAGTATCTGCTTATAGAACTTGTTGCAGAAGTGGTTTGTGACAGTAAAACATGGAAACAGTTTGGGTTTGAAAACTGATTCGTCATTTCCCCACAAAGTTACTCGGTCTCTAAGTCACGGTTTCTTTCTGCTGCTGGCTTTAGGCACATGGAAATGATGGTTTTGTTATCTCCAGCAGTAGCAAATCACTTCTGCACTAATGTGTCCTTCAAAAGGAGAATTTGGTACTTTTTTTTCTCTTCCCAGATGGCAGATGACCCTCTTTCTCTGCAGCCGCTTCCCTGCTGCTGGCTGTAAGGGCTGGCTCCTCTCTGCCTGACTGTGCTGCCGGTGTTAAACCCTTCATGGTAAGGTTGGCAGGGAGTGGCTGGGAGAAAATATGAGCTTATGACAAACATCAGAGCCTGGTACCTTGTCCTGATGTGATGTACACATGGAGAAGGGATTAGCTTTAATGAGAACTGATGGGATGAATGGGCTGAGTGGCAGCAATGGGCAACAGTGATCACTGGGGATTTTGTCTGGATTTAATTTTGCATTAAATGATTTGGTTTTGTGTGAAAATAGAAAAAAAATAATGAACCTTTCCTCTAAAACTGAATTTGTGAAGGTGGAAAGTTGATAATCCAACCCCCAGATAGCTGACTTTGAGTCAGACCTCCTTTTCCCCTCTGGAAGGCAAACACCAGTGTTTCTCCTGGTGACTTTTTCGTGTAATGAAGTGCTTTAGCTGCTAAGGAAGGTTAGATTACAGCTTCAGCAAGAAAGGGAGTCTGTTCTGTTTGTATTTACAGGTCAGTACACTGGTTTAAAAAAGAAACAAAGATGCTTTATATGACAAGTCATCTGAGAGGCATCGTCTGTCCTATAGGAAAAAAATGTGTGCTTCTGACTTTATTCTTTCTTCCCAGAAATAATAAACAACACTCTAAAAGAATGGGCAAGTCCAGAAAATCACTCAGTAATGAAGAACCGTCCCTGGAGGTGTTTAAGGGAAATGGTCTAGTGGTTGATAGGGCTGGGACAAAGGCTGGACTCGATGATCTTAAAGGTCTCTCCCAGCTGAAACCATTCTGTGATTCTCTAAAAATTTCAGAACAGTTGATGTTTCATTTTGGCTCCATTTATTCTTTTAGAGCAAAGCTTTTTGTAACATGCTGTTGTGTTGGACTCTGAAATCAAGACCAAATTATTCCTAACCAAAAATATCAGATTATTCCTACTCCAAAGAGAAACGTCGTGTGTCCCAGTGATGATGAAACTCCCAGCCAGTCACTTCAGCTTCTGCTGTTACCCACAGCAGCCCCTCCAGACACAGCTACAATGAGAAGCCAAAAAACAAGTGCCCTGTAGGGTGATGGTCAATAGGAGTGAGCAGGCAGGAGGTTTATGGGTTTACTTTCCCCATAAAATGGGAGACTTTGCACCATAGTTGTCCAGGCAGACTCCCACATATGCCTGGCACTACCCACACTAGTCTTCTGGCTTTGTGAGGAACATGTGAGTTGAAGGGGTGCTGTGCAGCTGTTTAATATTGCCTCTGTCTTGCCCTAGAGCTGCCAACATGTGGAGCTCCCCGGGGCCTGTCTCAGCGTTGGTGATGCTGGCTGTTACCGCCGTGCACGCGGGACTAAAGGTGACTCCAGCTGTGAAGTACACGAAGCCAAAGCCCTTCCAGGTGGTGGGCAGCGGTGCTTCTCACCCTTCCCTCACCCCTCTGGCTGGGAAGAGCCCATTCCCAGCAGCGCCAGCCAAAGCTGAATTACCCACCCTGAGCCCCGCGGCCCGAGGGGCCACCACGCTCTTCCCCTTTGAGAACTACACATTCGACTCGGCCGATTTCTACTTCAACTGTTGCGACTGCTGCCCGTCTGCCATGGGGCTGCGGGGGCAGCCGGGGGAGCAGGGACCCCCAGGTATGGTGACGCCTGTCTCGCCGCTCTCAGCTAAACCTCATCAACCCTGCTCTTCCTTCAGGAAATGAGGCTGCAAGTGTCATTACACCTCGTGTAAAGGCAGAGTGAAAAAAGGGCACGTTAGTAACATCCCAACAGTTGTCAAACACCAGCATGGGTGGGGAAGGCCCCAAAAGGAGCTTCGTCTATGTGGCACTGGTGCGGAGCTGCTGTCCTCCTCTGTTATCTGTCCCTGTGTCTGATCCCCTGGGAGCCACAGATGCACATTCATTTCAGCTGTGGCTTTATGACCCTCAAAAGCACTTGCAAGCAATATTGCACCTTTGCTGGAGGGTTATGAAAAAAGCTTCTTCCTCTTGGATTGTGCTTTTTTTCTCTCTCCTTGGAAAAGAGAAAGTTAAATGCAAGCAATAACTTTGGGGTTCAAACTGTAAAAGAAATCCTTGCTCTCACAAGAGGCAGCTCTGCATAGAGCACCTAAATATTTGATCAGACATACTATGTATCTTTTATCTGCTGCTCAAATACATATCTATAGAGCACCTAATTCCAGTGCTGCTGTAATGAATACTGCATTAGTCTGCAAATGTTCATTTTTACAGCACTAACACTGGAGACAGAAACTATTCACCTGAGGAAAGGTGCTAAAACCATCAAATAATTTTCTTTTAATACAACGTACTCGAGGGCTTTTCACTTCCCATAGCTCAGGAGGGATTGCTAATGGAAGTTATCGGCTGCAGAGGGACTCTGAGCTCATATGTCTCTGGAGGGTTGATGGAGAAGTCCTTGTGTCCAATGGGATGATTGAGATGATTGAAGCTGCTATGGTCTGCTCCCAGACCTGCACTGAGTGAAGCCAGCTTGCTTGGCTTGCAACCCATCCTTTGTGCACCAAGGAGCTCTCTGCCAGGTTCCACTTATATATTTGCACCTTGAATTCTTTTTAAGGAGAGGGGCAATTATGAAACTATGGGAGCTCCTTAGATGTGCTCCAATATTAAAGACAAATTACTTCTGATGTTTTATGAATGTCTGAGCTCCTGTGGCTCTGAGGTGGCTGAAAGTTGGTTTCAAAACGGCTTTAACTGCAGGCAAGAGTGAAGTGCAAAACTGTAAAGTCTGAGGATTGCAGTAGCTGAAAGGCAGAGACTGGGGAGCTGTGTAAACCTTGGAGTTCCTAAGATAATTGTGTTGATGTGATGACATTACAGGTCCCAAAGGGGAGAAGGGAGATGCTGGTCTGCAAGGTCTGCCAGGAGCCCCAGGTCTTCCAGGTCCAAAGGGTTCTAAAGGAGAAAGAGGTAAGGCACACTAACTGTTCATTTTGCAAACAGGTGCTGTTGTCCTCATCAAATGCCACTAAATTATAGGACAAACTATTTTTCAAAGGAAACCGAGTATCTTGTTATGGACTGACAGCTTGAGAGTTTTAGCTGGCATCAGTGCAGAGACAATAACTCAGATGGTGGCTGCGTGTGCACAGACAGTGTAGGAACAGCTGCACTTAAATGCTCTCACTCAAAACTCCTTGATGGGAATAGAAGTTTGAGAACTGAGTTCAGTTTGCTTTGAATTAGGGACATGAAAGCTACGTGCAGGTGTGGAAGCTGCATTTCAATGTAAGCAGCTCAGGCAAAAGTGTTTCAGCTGAGATGGAGAGCAATTATTATCCATCAGCAGTAACCAAAAGGAAACCCTGTCCTTCATTTCAGGCTTGGAGCAGCTCTATCCTGCTGCCACACATCAGTGGTAGAGTCCTGCTGCTCCCTTTGGTTGTGGAGAAAGACAGAGCAAAGCTGATTACCAGCAGCATCAGGCTGCACAGTTCCTTCAGTGCAGTCTCTTAGGGCTTGATTCAATTCTCAAACAAGGCTTTTGTCAATCCCGAGGTGAGAAATGCAGAGCTGTCGTCTCCATCTCGCCTTTAAACAGCAGCAACCGCCTCCTGTTGAGGCACTGGTTGGAGTCAGAAATCCAGCATTCCAGCGAGATGCTGTTGCCTGGCGCTCGGTGCGGTGAGATTCAGGTGTGGTTTCTGGTGGCATTTCTTGAAAACACACGCTGTTCATGTCTGGTTTCTTAATGAAGTGAGGGATGCATGCAAAATGGTGCCAGTCATCTTCTGTATACTGATTGCTGTGCTGCAGACACCACCACCAACAGTATACTAATGGTGAAATGTCCTAGGAGGCAAAGGGGAGCAAGGAGAGAGAGGAGTGAGTGGGAATCCCGGTTATCCAGGCAAACCTGGGCTGCAAGGTACGTCCCACGGGCTGGGGAATCCAGAAATATTGCACTGACGTTTCCCTTTGCTATTGCTGGTGTCCATCCATCTCCAGAGCAATCCAATTTTAATGTTTCTGCTTTTTCTCCGCTTCTCCCTTCTCCTAGGTGACGCTGGAGTGAAAGGCAGTAAGGGCAGCTATGGCTTCCCTGGACTGAAGGGACAAAAAGGATCCAAAGGGGACACTTGTGAGAATGGGACCAAAGGAGATAAGGGAGACAGAGGGGATGCTGGAGAGCCGGGCGGGGATGGAGGACAGGGTGCCAAAGGGGAAAAGGGAGACACGGGGGACAAGGGATACTGCGGGGAGCCAGGGGGGAGAGGTGCGAAGGGAGAAAGGGGGGAAGCGGGGACAAAGGGGGAAAAGGGGAGCAAAGGGGAGATGGGACTTGAGGGCATTCGGGGGGTGGATGGAAAACAGGGAGAAAAGGGAGAGCGAGGCACTAAGGGTGAAAAAGGGGACTTGGGATCCGCCGGCATGACGGGACCTTCCGGGCCCAAGGGGGCTGCTGGCAGCAAGGGAAGCCGAGGGGCTCCGGGAAAGAAAGGCTCCCGTGGGGCCAAGGGTGCCCGAGGGGACACCGCCAAGCTCCTGCGCTCAGCCTTCAGCGCCGGCTTGTCCAAGCCCTTCCCTCCACCCAACGTCCCCATTAGATTCGACAAGATCTTGTACAACGAGCAGGCAGATTACAACCCCGCCACCGGGAAATTCAACTGCAGCGTGCCCGGGACCTACGTCTTCGCCTACCACCTGACGGTGAGAGGCCGCCCGGCACGCGTCAGCCTCGTGGCCCGCAGCAGGAAAGTGGCCAAAGCCCGCGAGACGCTCTACGGGCAGGAGATCGACCAGGCGTCCTTCCTGACCGTCCTGAAGCTGAGCGCAGGGGATCAGGTGTGGCTGGAGGTGGCCCGGGACTGGAACGGGGTGTACGTCAGCGCTGAGGACGACAGCGTCTTCACGGGCTTTCTGCTCTACCCTGATGCTTTTGAGATCGTGCTATAGATGGAAAAGGCAAACCCCACGTGGCAGGAGGGTTGGAACTAGATGATCTTTAAGGTCTCTTCCGACCCAAACGACTCTGTGTCAGCAAGAAAGATGCCTTTCCCTCTGCTTGTGAGAGGAGAAACGAGCGTTAGTTCAGCATATTGGTTTAGTTGCCAGGCTTTGTGATCTTTGGTGGTCCTTTGTGATCCTCTAACACCAAGATTTATATTTACAACGTGTGGGTTAGCTTGAACTCTCAGCCCTGAGTGCGTCCTTTGCTCAAGTGGGTGGTAGCTGACAGAAACCATTGTCCAGACCCCGGCAGGACCAGCACAGGGAACAGATTTCACCCCCGTAGACTTCAGGTTTGCAATTAGCCTCTTTGAATGACGTAATGAAACTCATTGTCCGGCTGTGGTTTAATCAGGCCAACTCCTGCAGTCCCTGCCTGGTCAAAACTCCTCTGGAAATCGCTACTGATAGCAGCTGGTTTGGTACAGGCTGCAGAGCTTGATTTATGGAGTTAATCAGACGTGAACACTAGCAGTAGGCTTCATGGAATCACATGGAAAGATTTATTTTATCATTGAATCAGTATTATCTCGTACTTAGTCATGAATTATATGGAGGTTTGTCTAAAAGAGCATTAGAGCTTTCTGATCCGTGTAAAACTCCCCTAAGAATTGTCCTTAGGCAAAAATATATCTGAAACTTCCCAAAGGAATGGAGAGATGCATAATCCACCTTCTTAGGCTACTCAGAACACACCCTTTTCTGAGCACTGAGGATCCAGCCAATGCTGCTGGCTTGGCCCTCAGCTGCAGGAGGGAGCAGGAGGCAGCCAGACGCAGACTTTGCCGCTTGCACCAGGTCCTAAGGCATGTTTTCAAACAGCTGGAACTGGATCTTGTGAAATAAAAGCACGATTGCTGCATAACCTCTGGGTGTCAGACTGGCTGCGTTTCCTTATTCAAGCACCTTCTTGCATCGTAGTAACTTTCTGCTACCTTTGACGTGTTAACTGTGGCACTCAAAATTGGTCCCATCCCTCTCTTTTTTATAAACAGAACTGAAGTTCCACAGCTGGCCTTCAGTGGGGCTGGGACTTACTTGTCTTCTCAGGCAGTGGCAAGCCTGGGACATTTCCCCAGTGATTTGGTGAATAGTGGGCCTGACCCCAAAGCAAAGAGGGTGAATTAGGCTCCTACTCCCATGGGTCTTCATTTCCTTGCTTGAATTGTCATGATGCTTTCCATACCCTATTTAAATACCATCATCAATCATGTCCCTGTCCCTAACATCTTCTTTTTACGTGGCACCAAGATGAAGAATTCCTGAGACGTTTTTATGCAGCCAGAAAAATTAACAGCAGAGAACTGCTCTTGAACTGTAAGATTAAAAACAAGGCAGCTTTAAAAGGCTGATCTTATCTATCTGGTACATGGAAAGGGCCCTTCAACTCATCAGCTTTACAGCCCTCTTTCACTATCAACAATTCGAATGTGCTTTGTCAAAAAGTTGGCACTTCATTTGTCTCTTAATCCACATTAGTTCCTAGGCTGTTCAAATCCAGAGCACAAAGATGCAGGTTTCAGTTCATGAGTTCTCCGGCAGCTCTTGAATATTGAGGAAAACCTAAAAAGCTGTAATAATAATTTTGGATTCCTGCTGTCACAACACCTTCGATTCTTTTGTTGTGCCTTTGTGAGCTTCCCATACGGCCCCTGCAACAGCTGGTGGTGTGGGGACATCTCACTAGCAATTTTCTCTTCTCCTGCTGAAGTTTCTGACACTTTTTTTTGGGTATAAATAACATCTACAAATGCTCTCAAGAAAGCAGTGCAAAATTGCAGAGCCTCTCAAGAATCTGCTGAGATCTAATCTCCCTAAATTAATTGCCTGGTTCTCTAGAGAAGAGCTGGCAATGCTATAGAAACCAGAAAAGCACCTGCTTCCTTCCAAGAAATTCTACCTAACACACACCCACAGGAGGGGCAACTGGGTTAGGAGGCTGTGAGCCACTCAAATCCTGCAAAGGTGCTCTGAGAGTAGGTTAATGGGAGCAGCTGGAGACAATTCAGGCTGTGCAACAATCCAGACTCACAGATCCTGGGGAAGGACACATGATGCACATGACACTACCCTACTGATCTCTAACCCACATGAGAGGGCTGCCATGGTTATTTGTGCTGGCTCCTGTGCTAAGAATGGATTTTATCATTAACCAAATACCAGTGAAAGGGATTTCTGCATCAAACCTTGCTTGGGAAGGCAAGAAACATGTATGCAAGTTGGTGAAATAACACACAGCTCCTTCAGATTCACAGATTTCTTAAGATCTCTGGCTGGGCCAGTGGTACTTCAACTTTAGTCTTGATTATTCTGAAAGCAGTTTTTGATTTTTAATGTCATTAAAGTACTTTGAATCAAGTATCTTGCAAGGTTGAGTGTGTTAAGCACAATGAGGAGCGCTTTGGATAAATGTGGATCTTTGTGGAGAGGGAGTTGCCTCTAATGTCAGTCAGGATTAACAATAACACCTGGAATATAACGTTTCTCTACATTACTATTTTTTTTTCTACTTCATTATCTTGGCCAAACCATGTGTTGTCTTTTAGCCAAGTACCTTTAATCAGATCAGTCTACACCTGGGCTCAAAAACTGCCTGAAATTAGTTGAAACTTCCAACACAAGCAGTTGTACACACCTCCTCCTTTTACAGGCAGAGACTGGAAGGGACCTTTAGAGATCATCCAGTTCAACTGGTCTGCAAAAGCAGATCCCACCTGCATCAGGTCACACAGGAACATGTCCAGGTGAGTTTTGAAGCGCTCCTGAGAAGGAGCCTCCACACCCTCCCTGGGCAGCCTGGGCCAGGGTTCCCTCACCTCAGCAATGAAAAAGTTTTCCCTTGTGTTTAAATNCTTCTTGATGCCCCCAAGCTGCCATTGGCTTCTTGCCCACGAGGGCACATTACTGCTCATGGTCAGTTTATTATCAACTGGGACTCCCAGGTCTCTCTCCTGGAGCTGCTCCCCAGCAGGTCAGTCCCCCGCATGGGGCTGTTCCTCCTGAGATGCAGGACTCTGCACTTGTCCTTGTTGAACCTCAGGAGGTTCCTCTCTGCATATATATGTTTGTGAATGCATTTGCATTTTCACTGCTGTGGGGCACTTTGGTGAAGTGTTCTGCTGCACCAGCTTTTAACTGCAGCAAACAGCACAGAGGGAAGATTTGAAGTATTTAACAAGCCCTCATTTTGTGTGGCTTTCATCATTCTTCATGCTATGTCAGAGCAACAGAGAATGAATTGATTGAGGACATGCTTTGTCTCATTAGGTAGCACTGCTAAAAAAATGCCAAAATATTTGTTCCATTTCACTTCTGCTTAGCACAGATTTCTTTTGGTAAACTCAGCGTCTCCTGTCTTTGTTGCAGTGAAGCTGTTTGACACTGGAGTAAGAGAAAACAAATGCTCAGTGGTTGAAGAAATCTTTGCTGGAGCGATGTGTTGCGTTCCAGGAGGCAGCTAGGTAAGAAAGCACTTGCTGTTATAGAGTGGTTTGGGTGAGAATGGATGTGTTTCAGTGAAGACACACTGACTTCTAGGCAGGAATTCCTAACAGGTTTGAAAACACAATATAATAATCTCAATTTGGGTATTTCAGCTGAAATATGTCTTGCTTTTTCAGAGATCTGTAACTTCTGCTTACAACTGCTTGGCTGCAGAATGATTTTTCTCCCTTGAAAGAAGAAAAAAACACCTTTTGATGTGAATTAAAATTGATTATAGTGTTACTGCTAGTTATCTGGTATGCTTGTAAAATGCTGGAGCTTCTTAATAGGGGACATTTATCAAGCAGTGTGTAGGCTGCCATTGTTTTCTAGATATAGCCACCATTATTTACTCCCAGTAAGAGCTCTGTCAGAGTTTTATGTGCCCTGTCTGCAAAGCTATACCTCTGAGGCTGGAGTTTCACGAATATTACCTGAAACTGCTTCAGAATGGCAGAGTGCTGCACCATGCAATGATTTAATTTCAAAATGGAAAGGGGCTTGCTCTTACACGGTGTTTAACAAGAGCAATAACCTTCTAGAGAGGTGCCTGGACTTAGACACCGACATTAAAAGTTGCAACGCCAACTTTGGGGAAAACTTGAATCACTTTGTGCATTTTAAGAACTTCTTTGAATTGCTCATGCTGGGTTTCTTTTTCTGTAAATTAACCCTTTCTCAAGCAGGGATTTTCCTGCCTCGATGGGAAAGTTTTTGTGGGTGAAGTTCTGCTTGCTGCAGCCAGACCCGTCATGCTTTGTTCCTCTTAGAGGAAATCTCTTATTGAAATAAGAGAAAAGTGAGAGTGGACAGAAAGTGCACTGGTTTTACTTTGCCTAATCTTTCTCAGGTAAGGCTTTGTTTGCAACCTTTAAACCAAACTGTTTGAAGTTTGAGACTCTTCAGACTTTGACTCTAGTTTTATTTATTGAAAGAAAACAATCCCAGAGCTGAGATCTGATGTTTTTTTCATGTGAAAGGTATTTGCACTTTAGATACTGTGGGCTGAGTGAGATTCCAGTGGTCACAGTGTGTCATGTTTAAGGAGTGGTGGCTAACCCAGCTGTTGGCTTTTTTTTTTTTCCCTAAGCACTTTTAGATTGCAGTTTTGTGCTAGCAAAGCAATGCAGGGCAGTTTGTCAGGAAGAAGAAGGGAGTGGGATGAGCAGCTTTAAGGAGTGCTCAGCAGCTGGAAATTCAGAACTGAGCACCAAATCCCTACTGCATCTCCAGGGAACTGTGCTGAGCGGAGACTTTGTAGTTTCAGTGTCCTTGGTGCTGTTACAAAGAATCTCTAGGAACAAAGCTGGTTTTAGGAGTGCTTAGCACGTGAAGGGTAATGTCTTCTGAAGAGATGGTGGTGTATATATGTTCATTTATAGTAGAGATTAAAAATGTGTATTTATTCTTGGCTCTTTGCTGGTCCTTGGCTGTTTCCTATGTCCTCCCTGCTGGAGTTGTACATCTGACAATTGACTGCATCTAACTCGGAGTTACAGGAGGGAACAAAACACTTTGGTCATCTACTGTAATTCTGCTTCCCTGTCTCTTCTACCAGGTAGGCTTTTTTTTGAGAAGCTTTTTGTCCAGAAGTGTCAAGTTCTGGTAACAAATCAGCTTCCAGAGATGTGTTTCCCAGAACTATTTTACTTGTCAAGGCTCATCTTCAGAGAATAGATCTAATTCTTGCTCTGCATAACTTCAGAAGAGGGTTTTGGGTCTATTTCTTCATTCTGTGTGTGAGAGCAGCCCAGCAATCCATCTGCTGCTGCTTTCTAGGGGGGAATGGACTTCTCCCTCTATTAGTGCTACTGAAAAGCCTGAATTCAAAGAAGTTTTTTCCCTTAGAGATCAGTGCTGCTTACTCAAGATGGCAGTAGAGCATAGAAGGGGTAGGGTGTAGCTTGAAAACTTACCTTTGGCTTCCCTTCCCGTGTTTCTGGTGGATGCTGTGTGAAACAGATGATGACTTTTTTGGCAGCTCCTCCCATTCCTGCTGCAAGGAGCCTTCAGTTTGAAGTGTTTGATGGGAGATGGGTCATCTGAAATGAGATATAATTTCTTTTGCAAAGGGACTTGTGTGTGTGGTCTGGTTTAGCCCAGCTCTGTCTCTCTTCGGAAGCCAGGCAGGTGTCTGGGAGAGGAGATAACCAGACAGAGCTGCTTTTTCTTTCTCTTAATGCTCATCTGGTAAGAGATCAATGTAAATGTGTCTCTTCTAGACAACATAACACTTAATTACTTCTCTTGGAAGGACCCATTGAGGCAGTGGAGAAATTGCTGGTGCAGATTTTCTCCTCAGCAAAGGAAACACCTCATGTGATTGTTGAACTGTCTCTGTAGTTGCCTCTTGCCTACCTTTATCTCTGCACTTTTTCTTGCCATACTTTAAACTTAAGCCTATTGCTTTCTAATACAAATCAGTTAAGTAAAAACCACATCTGCAGTGTATCTTGTTGTGCTGAATCACCTGGTCATGAGAAAGAGCTGGAAAACTGAAGTTTGCTATGGGGATGAAGCTGCAAAATGAGCACTGGGTTTTATTGTAGATGGGTTGTGATTCAAATGAGTAATACTCAATTTTATGGTGTCTGTGTAATGTTATTCTGACACCTCTACTTATCTATGTAAACTTTCATTGCTCCATAACAATCTCTTAAGCTACAGAGCATTCATAAATATGTGGCTAGCTTAACACAATTGTTCATCTGCTTGGTATTGAAAGGGCTCCAACCTAGTCAATAAGGATATCTGTCTCAGTGTTTCTTTCATTTGAAAGAGTTGCTAAAATGTCAGGATAATACAATTCCTTTGAGCTAAATTGCTATTTTTTTTCACGTTGACTCTTGCCCTTTTTCTTTTGGTATTCAGCTGCATAACACAGGCCAGTAAATTGGCTTTAAAGGTGTAAGATTGGGGTGATGGAGAATAGCTTTATAAACACAAACTCTAATAATTTAGATTCAAAGCAGTTACGACCCTAGAGAACATTCCTGCTGGATAATACTGTTATCAGCTTCTCAGAATATTTTCTCTTTAGCAAGTGAAGCAGCTCGGAGCCGTGGGAAGTATGGCTGAAACTGCAGATCTTGAGGCTGGGAAGACAAAGAACAAAACTGTACAAGCTTCCAAGTCCTCAGTGAGGTATCAAAACCCAACAAAGTATTACATGTGACAAGTCATTTTGAAGCTTTCTGTATCTCCGTGGCAGGTAAATCACAGCTCTTGAAAATATCACTACTGTAACTTTGCTCACAGTGACTATTCCAACAGCTGCTTCTGGGTTGGGTTACAGTAGCCTAAGTGGTGGTGCTTTTCTCCTCTCAAGATCCCCAAAATAAAGTACTAATATAAGAAAGAATTAATCTGCTTCCAATGCAACTCAGCATTTAGAGTACATGGTCATTTGGAGTGACTGCCTGCCTGAATAGGGACCTGGACTGGGCTTGAGTGGTGTGAGGGAATTGTTGAGAATCCTCTACCTCGATTAAACACCACAGACATGGGAGTATGGACAGAGCATCTCATAAGGATTTTTTGGAAGGTCTCTGCAGGACCTGGTTGGCTGGTGAGCTCTGGTAGAGGCACAGGCTGCATGAAATAGAGGACAAACCCAATTTCCCTTCTACCAACTCTTTTTCCCCCTCTCTTGAAGTGCTATCTTTAATTTAAGCAATTATGTCTATCCCATAGCTCATTTTCTTACCCATTTCACGTCTATCAATGTCATCTTCAGCCTCTGTTCTCTGCCACAAGATGTGGCTGGAAGGGCTCTGATGTAGGTGATAAAAGCTGATGTTTTCTCCAACTGCAGAGCTGCTCTGTTTTTGAAGGCTGCTGAGCAGCAGCGTGGGGCTCCCTTTAGCTCTCCCTCTTCCCTCCTATGATAAGAGGAGGAGAAACACCTATCCAATAGCTTCAGTCAGTGTCAGGGCTAGATCAGAGGGAATGAATGCCACAGATGAGATCTTTTTATGGACTCCTGTGTAGTTGATCACCGTTACTCAGGAGGACCTAATTACATGAGACCTCAATTCAAATGCTATTTTTTTCCTTCAGTGAAGCTCTGCTGCCTCTGTAGCTTTTATAAGTGGTCTGAATGGCCCAGAAAGCTCAAGGCTGACCATGGCAATCCATGACAGGGCCCAGTGGTCCAGCTGCCACAAGAACCCAGGCTCTTTCCTTATCTAAATGGTTCGTGGCATGTTCCTCTGCTTTCCCACAAAGTGTCATTAACGGAGCTGCAAATGAGCTCTTTCAGCAGCTTTCCCCACTGTCCCATAAAATGTGGAAAGATATGGGTCGGTGCATTTATTAGGCCCTCAGAATGTGCACAGCTCTATCAGCTCCTGGCACTTAGCTGTAAGTCCTCTGCTCTCCCATTAAAATGTAAATTGGAGGAGAGAGTGTCTGCAGGCTGGTGGGTTTCTGACTTAGCTCTGCTGGTACCGCATGGGAAGTTAATGGGAGAATGTGATTTTTCACAATCTCCCTCATGCTGAAAGAATTGGCTGTTTGAGGCTGATATTTAATTAGTTCTGCTTCTCCTGGATAATAAATGGGGAGAAGGGAGCTGATGCATATGTTACTTCACTCTTTCCCTCTAGTCATCATTACAGGCAGAAGTTAGCAACTATTAATTCCCCAATAGCTTGGCTGTGCCCGACACAGCTGTAACTGGAGGTTCCTACCTCTCTCTGCAGTGCTAATCTGAAGTGGGAGGTGGATGGGAGTGTCCTGCATCAGTGATAGGCAAGCTGTACCTTTTACACTGCTCTGTTCCTTAACTGATGGCTTTTGGTGAGCTAAGGGATGTCAGAGACATCACTAAGTATATGAAATGTGTTCCTTTACATGCTCTTGATAAAAAGACAAGTTTCTGCTCAAACTATTCACATATTAAAAAAATCTCTTTCTTAATTGAAGTAACTGTGATGATACTGAACACAAATGTTTGGCATCAAGTCACACTGCTTGGTCTGGAGGGAATTGCACAACTGAAGTATTTCTAATGTCTCAGAGCTTTTATTATTTGTCTCTTGTGAGATCGCTCCTGCTGCAGTCCCTGCTCCAGCACTGCTTCAAGGCATCAGGAGGAAATAAATAACTGATGGAGATGGGCTGGAATGTCAGGAGCCTTCTGCTTCTGCTCAGCACAAAAGTGTGTAGCTCCCTTCCCTGCTCAGCCTATCTCTCTTCTGGCTTCTGTTATTCAAGCTCCTAAAATCATCGAGTAGCTGACTCTACAGGGTGTGAGAGAAAAACACAAGAGTTCTTATTGATGGAGAAGAGCTGAAAAAAGTGTTCATTTGGAACAATTTTTCTTTGAGGCACTGAATGCTGGTGACATGTTTGTCAAAACACATTTGCCTTCATTATAATCCCAGCTTCCATCTGGAAACACCTGAAGATAAAGCCTCTCGACCTCCCCTGCTCTGACTAAATGATGCTGATGTGAGTTTTGGTTTGGACTTCTCCTTGGGTTTGTTTCCCAGGCAAAGCCTGCTTGCTGTTCAGGTGCTGTGGCTGTATGCAGAAGTGGAAAACAGCAGCTGGAGTAATAAGTAACTAATCCTTGTTAATTTACCAAGGAGATGGAAATAGGGCAGGGACTAGTGTAACCATCTCTTGCTGCCAAGTGTAATCCAGATGTCTGATGTGCTCCTGGAGAGAATACCTGATACTCCTGCGGCTCTACTTTTTTTTTTTTTTCCTTTCTCTCTTACCTTCTGTGAAGGGTAAAAACAAGCAGTGCTTTGGCTCCTTATCCCCATGTCCTCTTGCTGAACAAGATGATAGCTTCTGACTAAATGGAATTCGCATCTGTGGATTTGGCAAACAATTCCTGGACAGGTGGAAAGCGACAGGGGCCAGGAGAATAACCTGCTGTGCATATGCTATTTCTAGACATGGTGTATTACATGTAATTTGTAATGTAAACTGAAGGTAATGCCACAGCCCTGACATGAGAGATGATTAGATCATCTAGACCATCTTCTGCCTTGGCAAGTTTGCTTCCTCTAGAGCATTTCTGAGAGATGACTTCAGAAAAGCTATTTATTGCCTAAGAAATCCATCTGGGACCTTTTTCCCCTTAATAATTTTAGTCTTAAATCCTGAATGTGAATATATCCTGAGTATCCTGTCACATCTGGCTGCTGATGGGCAGGAAGGTGAATAGGTATTGCACAGTGCCTCTGCAGGGAGTGTGATGCTGCTGGTGAACGCTGGGTGCATTACATTGGGTTACTGGGTGACCCCGTGCCTGGACTACTCAAGACTTGTAGGATGTGTTAAAATCACTCTACACTGTTAGACTACACATGGTGCTGAGCAGCTGTGGTGGGTATATGGCTCTTGCTGTGCCAAGGAGTCTCTACTGGCTACTCACATCTTAGGTGTGCTGCAAGGGATTCGCATCTTGGCACATCTTGAAGCCCAACAGCCTCAGTCTTCCTCACCAAACTTGAGGCCAGGACATACTGAAGTGCCTGAACACAGACATGTATGGAGCTGTATGTTAAAGTCTAGTACATTCAGTGCTTTAAGACTTCAATCTGTCTTTCATTGTGCTGTAAAGGCAGTCACACAAGAAATGAGCATTTAACAGAGTTGTATATGTCTGCTTTGTATTGCCTTGGCTCTTTTCTCTTCAGATTCACTTTATACTTGTTTCTGTTCTCTGTACACTCATAGCCTTTGTTTTTTTCCTAAGGTTTTACTTTAGTTCTATTGCTATCCAGATTTTTCTTCTCCCCAGGGCACATCTATTCAGATGACTAACTTGCTTTTACTGTATAAATCTGAATTTCTAAGTGGTTGATCCAAGTCTCTCCAGTGATAAGTCATTGTCCATCTGTTTGCTTCCTCCTGAGTTTGCACTGTGAGCTGCAAAGAGGATTAATGTATATATAGTATGCACACAAGTTAGGCTAGTCAGAATTGGTAAAGAACAAGCCTCATGCCTTGTTCCTTCTGTGTTCCTGTTGGTGTTCCTGGCTGCTGAGGAAGGAGTCCCCTTTGCTAGATTGATTCTTCTCATTCTTCATGCCCAATGTACATTTCTGGAAGAATGTTCTTCCAATTTCCCACCATGACTAAGACCCAGATTCCATTCCCTGAAGCTGGTTAAGGTTGCCACAAAGCCATCACTGAAATTTGTATTTAACAGATCTTTCTGCAGGTTATTTAGAAGAAAACGTGGGTGGTACCATGGGCAAGCCATGAAGCTTGTTTGTAAAAGCAGGTAGCTGAGGTGTGCTTGCATGCAGGATGGAGGCAGAAGGCTGCCTGCTGCAAATAGTTTGGTGTATCACTGCAGGACCTGTTAAAAAATACTGTGTTGTGTTTGGATGATACAAATGAGCCATTAGCTGAAGAGGCATGATTTATTCTGGAATGAATGACGGAATTTCTGGAGTATAAATAGCTTTTTTTCCTAAGGGATATATCTGTGTACACCGTTCCAATGTGCCAACATTTAACACTTGCATAGCTACTGTACACAGCTTTTTGTTTGTGACCCTTCATTTGGCTGTTCTTGCCAGCTGCATTGGGTTTGTATGGAGAGGCTGGAGCTGGGAGGTATGTGGGGTGGCTTCTGTGAGAAGCTGCTGGAAGATACCCCCATCCAATGGAGCCAATGCCATCTGGCTCTGAGGCAGACTCATTGCTGGCCGAGTCCATCAGTGGTGGTGGTGGCATCTCTGGGATAACATTTAAGAAGGGAGAACCCTCCTTTCTCAAACAGTAACTACAGCTACAGAGAGCCTCTGCAGAGAGCAACAACTCTGTAGACATCAAGGTTGGAGAAGTCCTCCCCATGCGGAGGAAAGAGCAGCAGGAATGATAACTGATGAACTTCTCACACCCCACTCCCTGTCCCCCTGTGGCATTGAAGGGCAGGAGACAGAACAAAGAGAAAGTCAGGAGTGCTATTGGTCCTGGGAAGAAGAAAGGGGTGAGAGATGTTCTAAGACTTAGTTTTCATTTTTCATTATCCTGCTCTGATTTGATGAATTAGACTAATTTCCCCAAGTCAAGTCTGTTTTGCCCATGAGGGTAATTGCTGAGTGATCTCTCCTTGTCCTTACCTCGACCCTTGAGCCTTTTGTTATGCTTCCTCTCTCCTGTCCAGCTGAGGAGGGCAGTGATAGAGGGGCTTTGGAGGCCACCTGAGTGTCAGTCGGGGTCAACTCACGGCACAAGCACACCTCTGTTATTTGTTAAATGGTTAATTGAAAGGTTAAAATGCATTTCGGTAAGTGATGGATGGCAGACCTGTTTGCCTTTTGAACAGCTTTGTTTAGACGGCGCTGGCTGTGCTGCTGCGTTTCACCTGGTTGCTGGCAGGGCTGCCAGGGTAGGAGAGGGACAGCAGATGGCAATGTGGTGCTACAAACCAACCAGCACTGTCGAGGACATTCTCATTTGGCACAGGAGGTCCCCTGAAAAATCCAAACAACGGCTACTGTGTAGGACCTGCCTTTGGTTCTGACCTTGGTGGGATGAGTGCAAAGAGAGGCTTTAGGATGGAGCTGGGGATGTGTGGTTGGGACTGGTCTCTGATGTAATTAGATGTGGTATATGTGGTGTGTCCAGGCTTCCTGTAACAGCAGGGCTCATCCCAGCACGCTGCTTTGGCCATCCTCCTCAGATTCACTGTGTCCTCTCTGCCACTACTTGAGACTGCAGAGCCTTGGGCTCAGGGCTGTCCTGATGGAAGAGCATTACCAGGGTGTCTCTTCCACTTAGAGGTCTGTTTGACTCTGTGCTCTAGAAATGGCATGAAAGACCAAGCCTGGGCTCCCAAGCAGGGTGGTTCATGCTTATCAGTGTCTCCCTATATATGTTTTAGGGCTGTTATAGACATGAAAAATGGTATTTCCTAATGCTTTTTCTTCTAGAAACATCCGTGCCTGTTTCTTCCTCTCGGGCTCTTCCTCACTCTCAGTCTTGCTGTTTGGGAGCCATATAATAACCTACATGACACATCATCACAGCATGTCACACTGAAGACCTATAGATGCCAAAAGCATACAGGCATCTCCAATTCAGATTGTACTGAGTGCTCAAGTGTTGATCAAATCCCTGTTCTTAGTTCTGTTTTTCACTTTGAATCAAACAATCACTTAGCACAGAGGGTCTGTCCATGATGAGAGCTCTGGATGCAGAGAATTATGACACACTGAGGTTTGCAGTCTAATATGTGTGTTATTCCTCAACCAGCGCAGTCGAGAGTCTTTAAGTGTGTCACCACATGAGAGACACTGTAGATTTTTTTCTAAGACTCCACGTTTTTGGTGTTTCCACATGTGCAAAATCAAGAGGTGGATGCCAGCCCTGCCCTGACAGCAGGCTGCTTTCTGCCCTGCCTGTGTCCCCTCCTGCCTTGATGCTGTAGATGTTACTGGCCTGTCTGAATAATTGTGCACCACTGAAAATCAGAGTGCAAAAGGATCAAGATTGGGAATCCACATCAGTTCTCCATTTTAAGTTGTATTTTGGCAGTTCTTTTGGACAAAATTGGTATTAATTCCAAGTTAATTTTCCTATCTCACCTGATCTAGGCGAATCTGCTTCTGCAGAGGGGTTGGACTGGGAGATCTCTAAAGGTCCCTTCCAACCCTATCATTCTATGACTCTATTCTTCCTGCACAGTTTCCCAACTGACAAGTGCATGCTGGCTGCAGGCATTACAGCCTGTGCCAAACCCTGTAGAAATGCAAAGTTCTGGGTCTGGACTGGGCTCTGAAGGGCTCTGTATGAATTCCTACAACACTGTGGCAGCTTCACACAAGCAGGAAATGGTCTTTCTTTCCTTAAGTGCCTCTTATACTCCAGCCTGTTCTCATTAGGCAAGGAGCTGTTAAACTTAGACACCAGTCTAAGTTACTTCAGAATGGCAACAGTGATTTTAGTGACTAGAAATCTCTGATATAGTAAGGTTTTCTGAAATGTACTGAAGCAGATGGGGAATAAGGGGAGATGAGCATCTTGGTTTTTGATTCAGCCCAGCTATAATGACAGTGGCCTTTAAAGTCAAATGGTTTAAAGCTGACTTTTTTTTTTCACACAATTTATCTCTATGAAAGAACAAATCCTGTCTTGTCAGGACACCCAAAAGAGTTACAGCAGCTAAATCTCTCATTATGAGACAGAACATAAATAGTGTGGGCATAGGAGAAAAGACAAAAGAGTTATCATCACCAAGGAAAGAAATTAAGTCATATAGAACAGACTGAAGGTAAATGTAAGGGTTTCTTACACTGAGCAAGGCTTTAAAGTATGTGTAGCATAACACAATGTGACCTTTAGTGAAAGAACACCTCTACAGGGTAGCTGAGTTTTCCTCATCCCTGAGGTGGTTGTTTTACAGCATTTATTCACCTTTTTTCAAAGACCAGTTTTAGGGAGGAGAGTACTGTGTGTGTCTCAGACTCTTCAAAATAATCTGTTAATGGTGAGCTGTAGTTCTGCTGTTTAGTATTCCTGGAAAAGTCAATCTGTGCTCTTCCATGAGGACTCTGTACAGGTGATGGGGCAGAGGGCCACACCAGATACCCAAACCTCCACCTCCAGTGTATCTGATGCTTTGGAAAGGACTTATGGCTAATGGAGCTTCACAGAGGCTGGTGGGGCTGACATGTAGCTCAGCTTGGAAGCACAGATATTGAATGGTTTTAGGTTAGAAGACACCTCTGGAGGCCTTTGGTCCACCACTCAACCAAGGCAGGGTCAGCTGTGAAGCCATCATAGCTTCAGCAGGGTCCTGTAGTGTTACTCATGGACATTTGATTAACATAATAGAGGTGGGGGAAGGAACTCACTTTCTTTTTCCTCCTTTCCTGTAAACTCTGTGTGAAATTTAGAATGTGTACCTTGTTTGACTCTCATAGACAAATACCTGCCTCTGTCTAGGTTTTGACACTAAATATCCTAATGGAACACCTTATCAACTTGCTTGTTTCATAGATCACAGTATGGATGGGAAGGGACCTCTAGAGATCACCTAGTCCATGGCTTAACTAGTAGCTGTCTGTACAGCATAACTGTTCAATTCACACCTGCATTTCCCAGCAGTGCACCAGGTTTGGGGGATAATAAATCTATCAAAGAGGTGCAGCAACCATTTGACTTTAAGCTTAGTGAGATTTATTCATATGGATTTAGTGTGTGAGAAGTAGTCACAGGCTCTATTGGCTGTAGCTTTACCTGCACTGCTCTTGTATAAAGATACCAAGCTGCAGCAAGTGGTGTTTGAAAGCTCAGAGCTCTGCAATATCAGTATTTCATGAAGATAAAACAGTATTTGCCATCTTTAGTGTGTTGTATACTCAGCACTGAAGCCTTTTCTGTAAGGTTTACTAACTGGTGAGGAAAGGGATGTGGGTGAAAGTGCTGAGGGTAAAGAGACTTGCTTGGTAGAATTTGCAACTCTATTTCTTTTAAGAATTTATTTAAAACCCCTCCTCCAGTGGCTATAGTTTGGAAACACTGTGTGAGGGGAATAAAAATAAATGTGTTTGAGGCATCACCTTGCTCTTTGCAGCTGTTGCAGTTGGCCTTTGGACCTAACGTTGTAACTGTGGTGTTTGAAATGTGTTGGACACTCCGGGGTCAGCTGTGGCCCATGAAGAGTGTGTGTTTTATGATATAAACACTGTGCAGAATGATGCAACCTTCAGATATCTGTAACTCTTTAGAAAAGAGTTCCTCTTGTGCAATGGTAGCAGGTTGCTGAGGAGTGTATTAGCCAGGAATATTCACTCTTTCATCTTCTAAGCTTGTGATAAACACCAGATTTGGAATTTATGCTTCCCAAGTGCGTTGATAAAGCTCTGGAGAACTGGACAAACGGTCTTGCACTGGATGGTTGAGTGTGATGTGCTTTCCTTTGGGAGAATCTCCTGTGCATCTTTAACACGGCACGCTGATCTCTGTCTGAGGTCAGTTTTCTCCCCAGGTGGCTTCAGTGCTTATTTTGACACTGAGATTAAGGATCCTCAGTGGGGGAACTCTATTGCTTTTTGATTTCTGTGTTTGACTACAGAAGATGGTAGCTTTGACATTAGATGCTGATCCTGTGTTGCTGCTTCTGCATATGTGCATCTTCTGCTTTGTTACTCCTGGGCTTTGTCTCACTGACTCTAAAAGGTCTTTTCTTGCCTGGAATACTTGTTTTTGCAGGCTAAAGGTGCATCAGTAGAGATACTGTGTAGAACAACTTACAGACATCAATGCTGGATGCCACTGAGCAACTTGCAAGTGGGAAGTGGCATGGCTGAGATGCCTGACAGGGGGTCAGCTCAGCTCCTTCTGTATTTACTTATCAGCATGTATGTTTTAGCTTGTGTTTTTGCTGTTACTCTGGAATGTTAAAAGATAATGGAGACCAATATCTTCCCGTGTAGCAGTGCCTTACAGTCCTATTGAATGTGTCATTGTGGTGCCAGAATGAAAAGTTTAGCTCTCCTTTCTGCTTAAAAAACCCATTCTGGTGAGCTTTACACTGCAAGTTTCTGCTGGCAGGATTTCTTCACTAGCACTACACTCAGAGAAATGTCTGCTGTTGAGAGTAGCTTGTCCATCCAGGAGTACTTCATCATTTGTGGGCTCCTAACCAAGCCCAGGCGTGTTCTCAGAGGGATAAAGAATAGTTGAAATGGATTGGTTTTGTTCCATCTTCACACAAAAGAGACTTCCAGCTAGCAGATACCCTACTCTTGATGCTGTTAGCTTCTATGTGTGGCTTTTGAATGCAGCTTTTGTGCTCTGCCTTAACTCCTTTCTCACCGTAACACAGGAAGGGCTGCTGAGTGCTATTGACTTTCAGACCTCTCCCTTGAGATTTGCTCCAATACACTTTAAAAGGAGCAAGAATTGATGGTCTGGATCTAGCCCTGCAATGTCCAGCCCAGTGGTAGTGTCCTCCTGCCCACATCCACAATGCACTAAGGCTTCAGCTCGGCTGTGCCGAATTGTGACTCATCCCTCCTTTAGATTTATAGGTTAGAACTGAGCACAACTTAACTTTCAGTTGAATAACAGCTTAGACTTCTTTTCCATTATTGTTAAAGCAGTAATCACAGTTTTAAACAGCCATGCCACTGCCTCTCTGGCTATTTCCAAATATATCTTCCCATTTCTTACTCACTGGTGTTCCTCGTGTTTAACTCTGATATAAATGTTTCCACTCAATTGGTTGTAATTGACTCAGTCACTTTAATGAAAGTAACTTAAAAAAAAATGCACCTAAAAAATGTTCTTTTAGAGGTTCATAAAACTTTCCCTAAAACTGAGAAAAATAAGTCCCATATATGAGTTGCTGTTCCCAATAGAGACTAAGTTAATGTGCAGCGTGATTAGAGTTACAGCATCTCTTGGCAGCTGAAAAGAGTAATCAAGAAGTAAACTTAAAAAGATCTCGGGTACTGGAAAGTTCTCAGAACTAAAGTGCTTGAGCAAAAGACTTACTTTGCCATAAACCAAATTTTTGGTAACAAACAACTTGGTCAACCCAGGTATCAGTCAAGTTAGAGTAATATCCATCCGTTCTCATTCTGAGTGAACAAGTGATACCTGAAGTTACAGGAGTTTCAGTAACTGCAGTATCTAAAGAGAACCCACGGACACCAGTGTCTGAAATTATGAATTCAGGGCAGAAAACAGCCCTTGGATTTCAACTCCATATGCCCTCCTTTTGTTTACAAGTGAAGATACTCAAGAGGCAATGCTTTCTTCCCCAGATGATAATGTGTTTATTAATTTGCTGGGTACTTTAGAGCTTCTGAAGCAGTCTGGAGTGTGAGATGTGAGGCCTGATGCAGGTGAGTCTGTGGCATATGTACCAGCTGCAAACCTGTGGCACTGCAGATGTGCAGTCCCCCATGGACAGGCTCCTGGTAGAGCCCTTGTTTGTCAGAAGAGCTGCTTAGTACCACTGGAAGAGCTTTGATGAAGATAGAGAATACTTCTGTTGCCACTTGTGCATTAATAAAATGAGTAATGGATCCAAACACTTCTTAGCAGGACTGGATAAAGTGCCCTGGCTTTTTCTGTGTCTAATTTTAATGGGAAAACCAGCAGTTTTGGCTGCTGCTTATAGAAAAGCCCAACATGCATGGGGCAACATTTTTTTTTCCAGTTGGTGTGAAAAGTAGATACAGAATGAGCTGCTCTCCAGGCCTTGTGTGTGCTGGGTCAGGGGGCTGCTGGGCAGGGTGGGAAGGGTGATCACCACACTGCTGCCTTGATGTCCATTTGGGCTTCCCTGGCATATCCAAGCTTCCCAAGAAAGTAATTGTGAAATTACCCTCAGGTGCCAGGACAGAGGGATGGGGGATGGTGATGCAGCCCCTGTGCTGTATTTCTCTGCTCAGATGGGAGTTGTTGCTGTCTGTTAGCACTGCTTGCACGTGAGACCTGCTAATTAGTTTTCTGCCCCTTTATTGCTTCCTTGCTGAGTCTTAAAGATAACAGGTCAAGGGAGAAAAAAATACATCCTGGTGAGCTTTATACTGTGAGTTGCTGGTGGCAGGATTTCTTCACTAGCACTTAGTTCAAACAGAGAAATTTCTGCTGTTGAGAGTAACTTGTCCATCCAGGAGTACTTTATCATTTGTGGGCTCCTAAGCAAGCCCAGGCGTGTTCTCAGAGGGGTTATCATTCCATATTACACTGAAAATTGCTAAACACTTTCATCCTAATGAAAAAAAATCTTTCACAGTGGGCAGTTTGAAAGATGTAAAAGTTATTCTCCGCCATTGGGATTTTACAGCGAAAGATGCTTCTGAGTGCTGTCTCCCAGAGCAGTCCCAATAAATCAGCAACTGCTGAAAACATTAAGGAATTTAGTGGGGCAGGAAAAAAAATGATCCTTTCAGGAAATGATGTTTTTTCTTTCCATAATGCTTTAGGAGTACTTCAACATTTCGCTGGAGCCAGCCCCTCCTCTGAAGTCTATGGCAGATGTGGGCAGAATGGCTGTGCTGGACCCCTTACAGCGGCTGCGTGCTCATGAGGAGTTGTTAGCAGCCCAAATGTGTTCAAGGCACCGTGTCTGTGCTGGGATTTGCAGTGAACTGCTTTCCCTAAGATTTAAAGCAGCCTGAAATGTGCTTGAGGTTTAAAAGACTTGGAGCTGGGGAAGCTTGGGGGATTTACAGCATTTTCAAACTTGCAAATGCTAGAAATGCCATTATCTGAGCAAGCCTTTAGTAACCAAAACAAATAAACCCCTTTTTCTCTCCAGCAGAAAGCTGGAGAGCAACTCCCTAACTTCTGGGGAGTGTGTGGTAAAACATGAAATTGAACAGACATTTCTGATTCCATGCCTTGGGTAATGAGGAGCTCTTTAGAGGCCAAATGAGCCGTCTCATTCAGGTGGAGCTCAAATTGCTCTTTAGAGCCTCTCCACATCTGTAATGTGTTATGAGGTCTCCAAAGCCCATGGGAGTTCCTGCTATCAGTGTGAATGAACTTGGGATGCAAAAAGAAAACAAGATTTATCTTTGGATCGCAAACCTTCCCTTTGAGGAGAACTAGGCTGGATAGATTTGGTGTAGGTTTGCTTCGTGAAGTATGGAGCTGTGACCTCATTTATTGTGAGTGTCAGATTTTCACCTGTACAGGGATTTTTTGGAGATGTACAATGTGAACTCATGGGACTTTGAAGTAGCCCTTTCAAGGTCTGGGCATGGTGATTTCCATGGTGATCTGAGCTAGGCTGTGCAGAGGAGAATCTGTGACGTGCATCTTTGGCTGAAGTGCTGAGGAACATATGGCTTGTCTGCAGGGAGCACTGCAAATGGTTTGCTATGTGTGCTGGGTAAAAATGCTGTGTTTTGATACCCCAGCTCTTTGGATTGGGCTGGGAGTGGGTTGCAAACTGCACTGTAGCAATGAGCTTAGTAAAATCTCTAACTGCAGTCTCTTCGAAGCTCCAAGGACATGTCTACAATGCCCCAAGCAGGAGGCTGAGCAAGCTCATACCTGGCTGTGTTAGTCTACCCTGAGCTGAAGCTTTGTACAAACCTTGAACAGTTTGGTGCAAGACAGCTTGTTGCTCTCTCTGAAGTACGTGACTGGTGTTGGCAAATACTGATGACCTCAGAAAAGGGTGCGAAGTGAGAAACGTTATTCATGGGCTATCTTTCCCTGGACCTAGCAGGGGTGTGGGATCAAGCCTGAAATTCCTTATTCAGCGCTGCTCTTAAGCCTGTGGGATGTGCCCGGTGACACTGGCGTTGCAACCGAGGTTGAAGTTATAAACAAATTACTTTCTTCCTCTGGGGGGAGACCACAAAAGTGAGAGCAGCTGAATTCCTTTAATTCCTTTTCTTTTGGAGTGTGGCGTGTTGTTTTTTTTTTTTTTCCCTCTGAAGAGTCAGGTTACAGACACGAGACTGAGACTGGAACGAGCTGAGGAGGATTCAGATCTGTTGTGTGAATGCCCCGGGTTTGGCCAGGATGGAGTTCAGTGTCCCCAGCTGCCGCTAAGGGGCTGCGGCCAGGCCATTCGATGCCATGGGACCGTCCCGCTCGGGGCTATAAGGGCAGCGGCCTCTGCGGGAACTGCAGCTGTTGCTGCTGGGCTGAGCGCGGTGAGCACTTACACTGGGCATTGCTCCTTGTTTCTTTGTCTTTTGGCCATCACTGTAACTGCCTGCTCTTTGTGATGTTCTATTAAGTTGTCCTTATCTCAACCCAGAAAGTTCTAGAACTCTCTCTTGGTTCTCCTCCCCATCCCTGCTGAGTTGGGGAGGAGTGAGGAACCGGGTGGGTTGGTTATTGTTCACTTAAAGGCTAAACCACCACAGCCTTTCTGGTGCCCAACATAGAGCCTGAAATGAGGGTTGTGTGGTGTTTGAGATGAGGATTGCAGTTGGGAGTGGCAACAGGCAAAACACAGAACAGTGTTAGAATGAGTGATGATGGAAAACATTGGTTTGTTTCAAGGTGTGGTGAAGGTACGATGGGTGGATTGTGTGTGTAAATCTTCCCCATTCTTTTGATGTTACGATGTTACTCTTTCATTTTGAGTGTGATGAATTATTATCTTTGCTGTTGTTGTGATTTAAAGTTGTGAAAGAGTGTGATGAATGTGTCTCTTTGAGATAGTTATTGGATGTGTGGTTCAGGGAGGCGAGGAGTGGAATGTAATGGTTTTGCCTGGACCAGGTTTTTCGGTAGCAGGGGGGCTAGAGGAGTGGCTTCTTCAAACAAAAAGAGTTTCCAGAAGCTTCCTCTGTAGCTGACAGGGTTAGGGCCAGTCAGTTTTAAGCTGGACCCCGCCCCAGGCCTGGCCAGTTAGTGATGAACGTAACACCTGTGTGAAGAACAGATTTGAGAAGAAGTTGATGTGTAGTTGAAAAATGGCAGCAGAAACAGGGAGAGAGAATGTGAAAACATCTCTGCAGACACCAAAGTCAGTGGAGAAGGAGGGGGAGGAGGGTGCCCAGGCANGCAGTTGGTGAGGAGCTGCAGCCCATGGGAAGGACCCACGCTGGAGAAGTTCATGAGGGACTGTCTCCCGTGGGAAAGGACCCCACAGTGCAGCAGTGGGAAGTGTGAGGAGGCCTCCCTCTGAGAAGCAGCAGCGGCAAAGTCCATCTGTAATGAACTGACTGCAACCCCCATCCCCCATCCCCTGTACTGTTGGGGGGGAAGGAAAGGGAGTCCTGGGAAGTGGAGGGGTGAGGATAGGTGGCTTTAAGGTGGTTTTACTTCTCATCTCCCTGCTTTTATTGTTTCTTTAATAAATCAAGCCTTTTTCTCCCTGAGTCTAATTGCTGAGTGATTTCTCCATCCTTATCTCAACTCATGTTATATTTGTGTCTCTCTCCTGTCCAGTTTAGGAGGGGGAGTAATTTTTGACTGGATGGACATCAGGCTAAACCACCACAGTGAAGCAGGTTAACTTCAGCCTAGTTTTGCTAGATTGCGTAGTGCCATTCCAGCAGCAGTTTTCTAACTTCAGTTTGCTTTGTACTTTGAGCACTTACTGAAGCCTCTGCTATGGATAAATTGGTTTTGTTTTTCCTTCCCATTGCTGCCTCTCTAAACATTCAATCTTTCATTTGTGCATTACCTTTGTCAATGCATTTCACGTCCTGACACTTCTTTCTGAGGCTGCAGTCTTCTGTTACAGGGGCTCTTTATTGCTTTGCAGCAGGAACTTGCCACATGGTGGTTTTTCTGCTCCTCCTGATGATTTCACTTCCCACCACTGACAACCCTTCAGGCTCCTGTGAATGGAGGTGTCTTTGTGCCATTTGCTTCCTCTCAAACAGAGGCAGCTTCTTTAATACGAGAGGAGTCTGAGGGGAAACAAAATGCAAAGGATGACATTTTAGAAGGAGAGAAGGTTTACATTTTGTCAGTTCCTCTATTCAGTGCGATGTCAGTGTTGGGATGAGGCAATGGTTGATTCTCTCTGCCATTAAAGCCATCCTTATGCTCCTGAGTAGGACTACTAGAAATCCAGCTAGAACCACCTGCAAATTGTTTGATTGCTTGTTCCATTCAAAAAAACTGATTAAAAAGTAATTGAAAGTAATAGCTGTCATTAAGTATCATGTTTCTGTGTCTTTTCGGTCCATGGACCATCCTTTATTGAGTTCTGTAAGTGATACCTATAGTCTAATAGTGAGCTCTCTTCTTTTCTGAGCCAGTGACAGAATGTTCTAGTGTCTAATCTTCATATCAGTATTGCAAAGCATTTACAGATGATGCCAAGTCTTGCATGATTTAAGTGTTTGATACACAAGGCTTGTACAAACCTCAAACCATACAAAGCATGACAAAGGAGGGAGGAACAGAAGGTCTGGTTAACCAAATAATACAGCAGTAATTAAATGGGAGTAGGATGAGCTCTCTAAGGGCTTCATTCATCTACTTTTCGTTTTCTTGGTATCTTGCACTGTCTCATGAAAAGCCATGTGCTGGGTATTCCATCTCAACTGACCCCAGGCTGATGCAAAGTGGATTTTTTTTCCTGAGATGCTGCAAATGTACTCACAGTATAAGCACACGTCTGCTTTATCTTATAGCCTAAGTGTATCTATATCTAAAATGCCACTTGAGATGAATGCATAATCACTGTGAAGAAGTTATCCAGGAAATTCAACTTCTCTCATGTCAATTGGTCTGAGAGCTGCATAAGATTGTTCTTGAGCTCATTTGAAAATTGATGTTAGCTTTTAATACATTCTGCAAGTACATCCCAGCCCCTAGATTTCTTGGGGACAGTTTTTTGTTGCAAGTATTTGAAATCCAGGTAATGGCTCTTTCTTTAATTACTGGTATGGATTTATTCTTTAGCTTTGCTTGGGGCATGACCTAAAGCCAGCTGTAACTGGTAAGAGTTCTTCCAATACCAGTAATCCCCAGGAAAACCAAGTATGATAAAGGTCTAACTGGGATTTTACCTGTCAATCCCACTTGGCTTGAATTAAGTTACTGAAGAAAGGGAGGATGTTGCATCTTCTCCAGCAACTTTAAAGGAGGTGCTTCTCACTTTGGACACATCATTTGTGGCTTATTAAAGGCAAACTGTAGGCTTTTATAACATAATCAATGCACCTAATCAAGTTTTATAGGAAGGGCTGATTTATTTTATATTTTCATGTGCCTATCAATGTTTACAAGATATTTGAAAAGTCTTTTTACCACCCAGTTTATCAGCAGCACTCTTAAATCTCTGTCCATGCTACATTAAAAGCAGAATCGAAGATGTTCAACTCCTTATTAAATCTGTTCTCCTAAATCAAGCCAAGGCAGATATCCTAGAAGGAAACTCATCTCATTCTCATAAACACACTTTATGCACACAAGGACAGGGCATGGTTGCTGATGAATCACAGAACTAAAATTCTGATAGATATAAGGAAAACCTCAAGTATTCGAGTGCTAGCTCTTGAGTCATCATGGCTTTAGCACACTGCTGCTCTTGTCTGTAGCTGTCCTCTCATTAAAAGAAGTAACATTGGATATGGTGCTTGCCAGCTGCACCATGTGATGCTGTCTGCAGCTGTGAATCCTCCCAGATGGTCTCATTTATGTAGAGTAAGTCTGTGCTGCATGTAGATACTTACAAGTATCTAAAGGGTGGGTGTCAGGAGATTGGGACATCCCTTTTTTTTCTATGGTAGCCAGCAACATGACAAGGGGTAATGGGATGAAGCTGGAACACAAAAAGTTCCACTTAAACATAAGAAAAAGCTATTTTACTGTGAGGGTGAGGGAGCAGTGGAACAGGCTACCCAGAGGGGTTGTGGAGTCTCCTTCCTTGGAGGTCTTCAACACACTCCTGGACACGTTCCTGTGTGACCTGATCTAGATGAATCTGCTTCTGCAGGGCGGTTGGACTGGATGATCTCTAAAGGTCCCTTCCAACCCTACCATTCTATGATTCTATGATGCTGGGCATCTGAACTTCCCTTACACCCTGTGATGGGGCAGGAGTGTTTGCAAAGCAAACAGGTATTGGAAGATCTATTGGCTGCCAACAGCTATCGTTGTCCACTGTCATCTTTAAATAAAGTGTCCCTTATATTTTTTTGTTGTGGAAAATAGCGTTTGTTCCCTCAGTGAAAAGGTGTGTGGGGTTTTGTGTGTGTGTCGTTTTAGAGACACAATGGGGAGTGTGTTTGGTACAAAACCCAGCCCTGAATTGTTGTGTGCATCTGCTGCCGTTTCATGTAGGAGATGACATTTTAATGGGGAAATGATTCACGGGACTCTTCTCAGAAGAAGGGCAAATATCAGCCTTTTGATTGTCAGGTCACTGCCTATATATGTGCAGAGGTCTGTCAACTCTGAACTTGTTGCAGCAGCAGAAATGATTTGTTTGTTTTTATAGGGGTCCGCCTTTGTTTTGCTGAAGAATGTGTGTTTATATGGACATGTGCATCATGTTGCACAACTATCCAGGGTACTGAATTAGTTCAAGGACAGGATGAGGAAGCATTGCCAAGGGATTTAAGGTGCCCTTCTGCTGTGTGATATTGTGTCCTATTTTAACAGCAGACTACTAGTTTTGGAGATAACTTCTATTCAGCAGATACTGTATGTTTTAATTTATGTTCCTATTGTAATTTATTCATGGTGAAGAAGACATGGCTGGATTACTAACAGTCTCTTAATTGGTCTGTTTTCTAGTGGTATCTTGCCATTCATGGCTGTGCAGGAGTGGAAGGGGAAGTCAGATGGTAACCTGGAATGATGCACCCACATTGATCCTGACCTTGAAACCAAGGCAGGCTGCCTTGTTCATGCTAATACCTCTTCCTCCTGAAGTCCCTATAATCTCAGAAGCAACTATACTTATTCAGAACAGGTGAAATATTGGGGTTTTTTTGAGATGTATCCTTGTGGTACACATTCAGAAAGGTCTCATCTATGCAGCTGTGCCTAACGCATTACAGCTAACAGGTTCTCTGATGGGTCACTTCCAAGTTCAGGAGAGTACTGATTGATTTTAACCTTTGCATGGCATAGCCCATGAAACACTCTTACAGAATATCCCTTGTTTCAAAGCCTAAAAATAAATAAGTTATCAGTGAGAGACAAAACAGAAAACATTGTGGTTTGGTAAATGCAGCAAACTCTTGACCTGGGGACCTCCTGTTCTCTCTGTAGCTGATCATTAAGGATGGCTACTTTGGGGTTGTTGTGCATCAAACAAACCCCCTAAGTTGTTAGGTGAATCCTCAGGAGAAAAAACAACACCAGAGTATATTCTCATATGTAGGGAGGGTAGAAGAGTCAAAATGTGTGTGGGGGTCTCAAACCCGATGATGTTCCAAAAGAGCTGTGAAAGCAGAGGAGTTGGCTGCTGCCTCAATTTGTTCTCTTGCTGTCTTACGCTTGCTGTTCACAGCTGCCAAGGACAGTAGATGTATTGTGCATCAAATCGGGAAGGTGCTGTTATCTTCTGACTAGTAATTAGCCCTGATGCTGAGCTCCTGCTTGAATGAGAGGCTAGTGTGGGAAATGTAGTGTGGGAAGCAGGTATTTATCTTATTACTTCTCTTTGGTGGTTCTTGATGCACTTCATATTTATTTCCAGACTATTTCTCTCCAGCAAGAGTTACAGATATTCATGATGGGTAGACTTTAAAAGATCCTGAATTTTAAAGCAACTTTGAAGTTGGTTTCCTTTAAACTTCCTTGAAAACTTCAGTAAGTACAGGTTATTTGAACATAAATCTTACATCTGTGTGATGTTGTAGTTATCACTCTCCATTCTTTTGTACTTTAAGTTCTTTTTTTGGGACAGAGGGACTATCCCTGTATTACTTTAAGTATCCTTTTCTATGTTTCCAATACAGTTCCATGCAATTAAATCATGACCTTGAGTCTATATAATGAAACAAGTGAGCTACTCTAAAAGGCGTAACAGGCTCTCTGAACATATTTGGCACCAAATGAATGCAATGCTCAGTAAGACAGGGTATTTATAATCCCAAATGCAATTCAGATTGCAAGTTTTGTAGCAGAAACTTATCTCTGCTACCTTTTGCCATGACAAAAGGGTAAATGTTTCTCTCTGAAATGCTAAAGAAACTGTTAACTCAATCAGTGTTTCAGTGGTCTTTTGCCCTGACTGTACCTTCACCTTGACATTTGATAGCAAAACATTGTTATCTCCTGTTCAAAGAGGAATTAATCTGAACTCTGCTGCGATTTCCTCCTTGTCCACTTGTCTGATCAAAATCTAGTGATGGGAGAGCTTCTGACTTTACTGGGTTTAACAAAACTCTCCTGCTGAAATTAGCTCCAGCTTGTTTCAAAATACTGCTGCTCGGAAATTTAGAAGGTGCCTGAGAGCCCTTTGGACTCCTCAGCTAATTATCAGGTTAAGGAACAGAGCTGCTTCTGTTGAACTGATCCTCAATGGACAAGGAGAGTGGAGATTACTGTATTCCTTGTCTCCTCCTCCCACTTGGAACCCCTGGGTGCTACTGGATGCAGAGCTTGGAAATGGAACAGATCTATGATGTATAATCAAACCTCCTGCGTTTTGTCACATCTCCTCTGTTGTCTGGGTTTCACCTTACAGACTCACTTCTGCACACAAGTGAATAGTACGGCAGCAAGTGACTCTTTATTTACTTGTTTAATTTTTCCACTACACATCTAAAGCAGACTGTCAGCTTTTGGTTACCAACACACTTCTGAAGAGATTTGAAGTTTTTTTTGAAAAAAACCACCTTGATCAAGAGGAACTCATTTTAACAGGGGTTGGAATAGAAGGTCTCAAGAGGTCCCTTCCAATTCCCGCCCCCCCCCTTCCTTCTGTGATTTAGTTTGAGTACTTGGCTCTCAGCATGACCTTTTGAAAGCTGTGTTTCAATTGGATTCCTGCAACCAAAAGCTTGCCTTTGGCATGGACATGACAGGGCTGACCAATTTGCTTCTGTGAACTCCACTGTGGTATGTTCTGCCTTTGGTCTGCAGCCAGGCCAAGCCATCTCTTCCTTTAGCTCCCTTTTCATGAGCTTAGCCCCACCATGGGCACCTGTGGACCTCTGTATGCTTCACTGTGTACAAACCAGCTCTACAACTTGCATGGAGTCACACAAAAAGTCATAAAACTTGGTAGTATTATATATTAACCTTCTGTCTTGTTCTGTATTGTGTGAAATGTAGCTCAGGTGCCTGTTTCTGAACAGGTGTAACAACTGTGCTCCTGCTTTACCTTTCAAAGAAACAATTGGTATTTGCTTGGGAGCATCTGCAAGACTCTACTCTGTTTTGTTTATATGGGCTCATATCCAATCAATTTAGTTTGAAAGTGTGATGATATTGTCCTTACAAAGTCAATATTTCAGAACTGCTTCAAGGGGGGAAAAAATTGGAGGGTACCAATATCCAGAGTGATGGCTTTTTAATCCTTTATCTTTAATTTAGGCCAGCTATTGTGAAATAATCTTGTTATCCATAACTACCTGGCTGGGTAGGATGACATATTCCTTCATTGGTTGTGTCTTTAGCTCATTGCCTTCCTTGTCTGTAATAGCAACATGTTCCCAGATGCCTAATGATAGAATGCAAAGTGTCTAATATTTTTAGATATCCTGTAGCAAAAGCTATGAATTCACATTTAATGAAGCCCAAGTGTCAGGGAGAGTCATTTCAATTATACTTCTGACAAAAATAATATCTCAGAACATGCAGAGGGCTGTGAAATAACTGTACATTCCTTAGTTATGTGGTAACTAATAGTGGAAAATGTTGTTTTTTTTCTCCTAACATGATTTAGTCTCACAAAGCAGTGATTTTCTTTTTCTCCTGTGGAGTGTAGTTTCAGTTGCTGTTGTCTTCTGAGATGGGAATTTGTTAATGATAGATCTTTCTCGTGGAGGTCAATTGCTTTAGCCATCTGAGTTAAGTGATATGACTTCCATTTTAGCTAAATTTCCTCATTCTGTTCTGCATGTGAAGCACAAAGATGTTCTGTGACAGATAACAGAACATTTACAAGAGGAATTACTTAAAATGTAAAATAAATACTGCTTTTTAGAGACAAGCTCTTCTTGGGTGTTTCGGGATCGTCTGGTGGCAGGGAGTGAATGGCTTGACCTGGAGACCTCAGTCCCAGTTGCTGCTGGCTGCTCCCTCGTGAATTCAAAGGGGAAATGTATTATCTTCAAAACACTTTGTTTTGGACAGAGCAGGATGAAAATACATTGTGATCAGCAGAGAATTGTCCTGTGTCCATTGGAAACACTTCTGCTGTTGCAGGAAGTTCACCCTGTATGGAGCACAAGCTGATGCTGGTCAGTAGCTAGTCCATGAGAACACTGAGCTGTTTGATCTGTAAACACAGTAATTTCAAAGTCTTTGTAGGGGGAAAATATTGGCTTTTAAAAAAATGTGTTGACAGTGAAAATGTTAATCTGTACAATGCTCAGCTGGCATGTGTGTCTTGTACACCCAAGCAATGCTTAAGAAGAGTTGAGAAGAGTTAGTCTCCTTCCCAAAAGGAAAGACAAAGGGCTCTGTGCAGTTAAGAAAATGGGATAACTTGATACCCTTTGGTGTCTAACAGTCCTGGGGACAAACAGTATCTTTGTATTCAAGAGCTTTGAGAGATTTCTTTGCTTCTGTGAAGCTAATCCAGCATCTGCAAGAGCTCTCAGGGTCACTTAGCAATCCTCTGTTTGCTTCCTTGCCCATGAGAACAGATGGAAACTGACTTTGTGCTTGGGCTAAGCTCAAGCAACATCAAGATATTGGCACAAAGGTAAATGAAGAGAAAAAACACTGCCTGGTGAGAACATCACTACAAAAAAGAGCTGATGTTGTGTTGAGAAGAAACAATTGTAAATAATGGGAAGAAGGTCTGTTTATGGAAATATTGCTTATCTGGATGATTTTACATGTTTTTACTTATTGATTTGTTTTTAACTTGTAAAACACCTGTTTCTGGAGTGAATATGGATGAGCTTGTATCTTAATAAATGCAGAAGCTGAATGCTCTGGCTGGAGTTGGCCATGTTTAGTAGAACTCGACTGTTGAAAATGCACCATCTTCCACAGGAAAGCTCTGAGTGTAATAAACTGCCTGACCCAACCAGTCTGCCACTTTCTTCAAGCATGAGGATTTACTTATTTTTTGTCTCAGTGGCTGTTTTGATGCTTCAGATTTTCTCATAGATGTTGAAATTTTCTAAGGTTAAAAGGAGTTACACAAAGTTATTCTTGAGGCTTCCCTTCACCAGTTTTCCCTGACATTTAATTATCTTTTAATGCTGTATTATGCTTGATTTATCCTTACTTTTCCTTGGTCTTCCTCTTTTTCTTTCTTCCTTCTGACACTGTAACATGTTCCTTTCAATGTTTTTATAGATCAAAGACTTCTCTTCTACTTTTCTTCCTGTCGCTGTCTTTAAAACAGGTATTTCAATTAATGTAGACTGCAGCTGCAAAGATGATTCAAGAGCACTGTAGTGCTGTGGTAATTCAATTTGAGCATCTTTGAATATATCTCTGAATTTCCAGTTGTTAATGTGCTTAAATTTTTGACACATCTGATTTTCGTGGAAGTCTTAGGGGACGCCTCCAGACAGCCAGAGAACAGCAAAGTGCCTCAAAGAAAGCAGAAGAAAGAGTTTAGGGAGGTTTTGTTTATCCAGATACAGCTTTTGAAGAGGAAATGAATCTTTAATTGGCAACCAAGTCTCTGGGAACACTGTTCCATGGTTGAGGGTGTCCCTCGGGACTTGGTCACCTCCTAAGCAATCTTTTTGCATGTTTTAGTCATCTGTGCTGCTGGCAGCCAACCTGCAGCAAACTCCCCAGGGGAATCCTGGCTCACCACTTGAAGGGGGAGCAAAAAATTATTCATGGTTCAGAACCAGCTGCTTCACTGAGATCACTTTACTTACTTCATCAGAACAGCTAACTAGAGATTTGTATGTTCTCTCTTTCAGTTGACATATCTTATCAAGCAAATCCCTAGGAAGAGGATAGAGGTTGAATCTCTTACTCTCTTTTGCAGCTTTATCCACTATGGAGCAATTTTATTCTGGAGTAGAGGATGCTAAGCCATCAGAAGGCAACAGAAATATGGACACAGGTGGCCATTCCATAGCATCAAAGGAGCCAGTTGTAAGGATGCTTATTCGTTTTAGAAATACACAGTTTGAGGCAGGATCAGTTCTCCATAAGCAGGGCTCTCTTTGTTTTTTGCTATCTATAGAAAGGGCTTAGTGGCTGAACTGCATAAAAATAAGAATGTTTCCCTGTCGTTCTCTGCCCCTGCAGTTAACCTTGGGATCTCCTGTGCCTGGCTGGGCAGGAGGATATGAGGCAGCAGGTACTGAGTGTATTTTGGTTGCTTGTGCCTGCTAGGCTGTGGCCAATGGCTGCATCTCTACTTTCTTATGGCATCACATGCCAGATGTTGCTTCCCTTCCCTTATTGTAGGGCCTCATCTGGTCCTTTACCCTGATGGCAATGCAAAATTAAGGTGGAAGGAAGGATAAGTACATTGACTTGGAACCTCCTAAACCAAATTCAGCTCAAGAGCCTGGTTTTGGCCACCTGTGGTTTATTCTAAAGAGTGGAAATAACAATGTGAAGAAGTGTGTTTGTATCCAGCTCCTTATGGAGACTCTTAATGTTGTGCACGAATGGGTACATTAAAGTTATTGCCAGTGCTATTAGAGCTTTTGTGAGTCCACGGGAGATGTACAGCTATGCCACGTTGGCTCTCCTCATCTGAAAACTCTTATTTAAAATAGCAGGAACATGGCACTTTTGGGGGTTATTTAACCACCCAGTTGGAATAAAGCGATTGACAATCTACTAGGATGCTGGTGACCCTGTCCTGTTCCATGCATCTGTGTCTGGGTGGGAACAGGTCCCTTTGTTGGTAAGTCATGAATTCGTGGAGAGCAGCACTTTGAGAAACCTGAAGAGAAAAGTCAAGGTGGACAACTACAAAACTCCATCTGTTTCCACACTTCATGCTGTGATCAGTTAGTGGTTAGGTTGTATCCTCACAGGAGATGGACTATTGCTTAAATTTTACCTTAAGTCTTCATCTATTCTCCTCTTATGATAAAGCCATAGTGTGATGTTGTCGCTGGTTTATTCCTTCAGATCTAGTGTAAACATTTAATAGAACAGTTGTGGACGGATGAGCAGTCTAAATATGTGTCATGATTCTTTACATTTCTTTTGCAACTTAATTAGCTCTTGCTTTGATCTGTTGCAGTGTAAATAGGGAAAGTTGAGCTCATTTTCCCCTCAAAAGGCCCAGACAATATTTAAACTGATAAAGACACAATGTGTTTCTGCAGCTGCTTTTGGTTTAGTTTGCCATCAAACACACTTATTTGTTAGGAAACAGACACCAGGATCGTCTAGTCTTTTTTATTTTACTTCAAATTTCTTCTTTCATTTTACAAATACCACAGGAGCATCGCACTTGTTACATTAATCTCTTCTTACTGAAATTGCACTGGTAGTAAGTAACCATAAACTGACAGACTTGAAAAGCTAACATTTGCTAGCTTCAAAGGAATGAAAACTGGTGATAAGTGAGGTTGTAAAAAGTCAAATTAAATGTTAATTGATGCAAGGGCACAAAGCAGTGAGGCACTTATTTTAGATGCAGGCACTACATTTATCAGACTTGACAAATTGACCACTGTGGTTTCCTGGGTACTCTCACTTCTCTTTTTTTCCTCTTCATTTATATGAAGAATAAGTTGTTAGGAAAAATGATAGTTAGACTGAAGCTAGAGCCAACTCTTCATTTAGAATGATGCAAAACTGCAGGTGAGACTCAAATGCAACTTTGTGTGCTTGAAGTGTTTGATTTTGGGGGAAAAAATGATGAATAAAAAGAAAAGTACTTGAGTAGTCCTGATAATTTGCATCAAGAGAAAGGACATTCACATACTTAGGGAAATAGACTAAAAATCTTGTCTTAATAATCATCCTGCATTTAAATTCTGTGAAGTTACATAAATCCGGATAAATACTAAAACCTCTTTCTGTTTAGAATTGTCACAACCGTAACTACTACTTGCTGTTACATATATAAAACATGTTAAGGACTATTCTTGTGCTCTCAATTTAATAACCTGAGCTGAATCACAGACTGTTTAGAATTGCTTAATGCTTAAAATAGGTTGCAGAAGTAGGACAGATAGATGAGCATACATTTAGGTTATTTGCACGGGTGCAGGAAAAGGAAAAAAGGAACATGAAGGTGGAGGGGTTGGGCAGGCACAACTCCACAACCTGATAGAATGCTTTAGAAGAACATTTCATTATTCAAAGCCTCTTGGCTTTCTGGTGGTATGAAGTTGCCTTGAAACTGTGCAGAGAGATGTCTACAAGACCCACAGAAATAAACATGAGAATCAGAACTATAGCCTGTGCTGGGCCTAGTGACAGAGTATACTCAAAGTACACAAGTGACCCTGTTATCTCAGCAAGTTAAATAGCAACACTTAGAAGGATATAGATAATTGATGTAATTGAATTATCTATGTAATTAACTGCTACACTAAGGCCACTGTATGTGAAATACTTGGGAATAAGTCTGCCTGCTTATAAAGTACCTTTCAAGATGATGAGTTGAGGGTGTGGGGCTGGGGAAGAGATGATAATGTATGGACAATAAGCAAGACTTCGAAGGTGTTCTTCCAAGGTCTGTGTTATCTTTTGCCTATTTCTCCAAAGCACCCATTGTTTCCGTAAACAGGACCACTGCTGCATTTTCCACTTTGTATGAGTTTATTTTGGTTATTGATGATTATAGCTTTGATAACCCTGTTTACAGCTTACTTGGCCTTGCACCCTGTTCCATGTACCCTAAGCTAATGTTGTCAGAGTTGGACCAATATTCCAGCTGCTCCAAAGCAGAGCATGGAAATGCTCTGTCCACTTCTCACCAGATGCTGTGGGGAACAGTTACATTGGAATTCTCTGTGCTGCTTTCTCTTGCAGGGAAGTTCTTGAGTGGAAAAGAATGAACTTTTACAGTTAACTTCTATTTAAACCCAGGTAATAATGATGTGTTCAATACCAGACAACCTTGCAAGGCCAATTCACTTTCTTGTTAACAATAACTTGATGGATTTTTTTAGAAAGTATAGGAACAGCTTCAAAAAGTTCTAAAATGCTTTAAAAAGATATTGTGAGACCGTCTATTATGAGTTAACATCTCCTGTATGTCCTTCTCTTTGACTTTGCCACTGTGAGTTAATTCACTCAAAATATCTTGTTTCAATTATCTAGGTCTTAAGTTTTATGGGTTGTTTGTCTCTTCATGTAGGTTAATTATGTAAATCTTCATTTAATGTCATGTAAACCTCTTTATTTCACACTTTCCTGGAGCTAGTTAATACCCCGTAAAGGTGCCTGTCTTTGTATGTGTACCTCCTGATACAAGTTAATGCTCTGTAAGGCTTGAGGCTTCAATTATTTAAAGTGTGTTGAATCTTTCTACTTTGTGTCAGTGAAAGTTGTACCCAAGATATATTTTAAAATACATCTTTCATGAAACAATAGAATAGCCTAATAATTCTGTGTGTCAAACTTGAAGGGAGTGAATAAATATGGCATCCAGTGAATATACAGCCTCAATACTTTCAGCTGCCACATGCTGCTGGTTTTTTTTATTGTGTGCATTGGAGCTTCTGAGAAACAGGAGCAAAATAACTTCTTTAATAACCAACAGACTGTAACAAATGTCATGATGAACTTCCATGTTGTTTGATTTGCAACACCAAACCTACCTAACTACTTGCTCTGGCTATGACCAAGAGCTCTGTATGCAAAGCCTGTGAAATAGAGCCTTGTGTAAGGGAATTGTTATGTTGTTTGGAGCCACTTGGTAGAATTTACAGGATGCATTATTGTTCTGTCCCTTCAAAGATCTAGTTATGAAATCGAGAAACAAAAGAACAGAGTCTGAGAAACTGGAGCAAGTTTGGTAAACAAGTTAATAACAAGTGTTTACTTTGTAAGCATACCACAAATTGAATTGGAGAAAGCAAATTGAACTGGACTTTACTGTTCATTAAGAGAATTTCCTTCTGCTTTCCTTCTCTGTGTGAAAACTCTTCATCTTTTGGGAAATTCAGAGTATCCCACTTTACTTGGTCTTTCTCATCAGCAATCTCTGTACATTTCTTTGGACTTCGGTGGCAGGGGTTGAACTTCTGTTGAGCATAATCAAAGAATGAAACCCTGCAAATTCTACTGCAACACCACAAACTTATTCCTCTAATGCCATAAGAAATCTTGTATTTCAGCCTTTATCTTCTTTTTCTCAAGCTATAATTCTGTTTGTCCTGCATTAGCATCTGGAATAGAAGATTTGTTTCTCAGTCCACATGCAACATTGTAGGGATGAGTAAAGATGATGACAGTGAGTGATGCACTTTTCTCTGTTGTGGTCTGGAGGGAAAGGGAGGATATAAAAAGGCTCAAGGAGTTTATCAATACTTGCTATAGCAGCTGAGCTGATATGGTGAATGAAAGCTGTTGATGTAAAAGGGATTTCTTAGCTGAGTTGGGGCTGAGATGACAAATCTGAGTTTTTAATGTATGTATATTATAGATGGCTGCAATTATACACACACACATATTTTATATATATATAAATGCATATGCAGTGACCTAATCTTAATTTCTGAAAAGAAACCCTAATTGAAGTCACCAGGATAAAACCACAGATAAAATCTTGACCAATTGTCTGGTCTGGGCACAAGAAATACTTCTTGCAGCTCATCCTGCTGTTTGTGATCATCAAGTAATATTGTGCACATCCAATCATCCAGCTTTCTTAGAGGCATTCCAGGCATCACGTTCCCTGATTACTGGCAGAAGCAAACGTTCCTCTAAGCTGCCTGTTGTCCTGTAACTGCAGGATTAGCCTTTGCAGTGATAACGTAGATCTTTCTCAACTTAAATATTAAATGACCCTTTACTTTCATTTTAAGGGAGGGATGTTGTTTCCCAGTCTGCTTAATTTTCCATAATGCAAAATTAAGTGAAACAAAACTCTAGGTTAAAGTTTATCCTAGTTTTATGGTTACATATCTGTTTTGCTGCATGTAACATTGTGTTGGCACACTGCTCTACACCTCTGTCTCCAGGCATCAGAGATGTATGCTGAGATGTATAGTCAAACTCCTTTAACCTTATACCTACGTAGGCAAATTAATTCCACCTCTGTCCATTATCTTCAAAACCGTGTAAGAAGTGTTGTGAAAAGATAGCATAACATTTGTTGTGGACTCTTGGATGTAACAATCTAACAGCTTGAGTTTTTTTTTCAGGATGAATATCTCAGGATGAATCCAACCTCCTTTGCACCTGAGATTTCAAGGTCACAGCCTTTCTTGCATGTTTGACTTAGTTTTTAGTGGATCTGTTCACATTGAAGACTAGAGGTGATTTTAGTTGCGCTTGAAGGATTTTGTGCTGTAATTTTCTTAAGGCCATTGTCAATCATAAAGTAATGTTTCATTCTCCTGTGAGAGTTAGAAAGGGCTTTTCTACAACAGAACCAGTACAAATACTTCAGCAAAATTACGGTACGTTGTCTGTGAAGCGTCAGAAGGTGGCAGCCAATTTCTGCTGTTTGATCGGGGTGTTCAAGATCCTCCTCATTTGGGAAGAACAAAAACCCTCAGAAGAGGAAATGAGATGTAATGGTAATTTTTAGATTGCCTGTCAGCCCTAAAAACATTTCTATCCATCAAGACAGTGACATAATGTTGACTTCTCTAGCACAATTTGCATAACGTACAGCACCGCTACTTTCTAGAGACTTCCCAGCAACTTTTCCCAGTGTGATTCATAGAGGAACCCTCTGTGTAATGTAAACAGAGGCTGGAGAGAAGTTTACTGTCACTGCACGACTCATTATCTGAACATTTCATGGTACTGCTGCACAATTTGTGTATAGCTTTCAATAAAAGTGGCTGCTATAAAATCAAAGCTCTCCTCAAATAAGCCACACTGGTATTATTTTATGCCACTTAGATCTGTGACTGAGGTAATAAATACTTGACAATAGGGGTTTTAGAGTTTTTGATGGCTTGGTGTTAAGTTGACTGGTTAAATGAGTGTCTGCTTGCTAGATAAGGGCTACTGAATTTATTGCCTTTGGGTTAGCAAGGATGCCTGTCCTGCTGGCTGTCCAGACTGCAGCCAGAAACCAGTGTCAGGCTTGTGAACTTCAGTTTATTTAATAGTAAAGGACAGAACCTACAGATTCAGCAAAATTCCCATTAAGATCTTGAAGAATGAAGTCTCATATAAAAAACAAATTGTGTAGTAACTTCTTTACTACTTCAGATTACATCAGTACAATGACAAAGACAGCAAAGTCTTTAAGTTATCTCACTGTTGGTGTCGCTGGGGAAAAGAAGTTTGACAGTTTTAACTTAGTTAGATTTTCCCAGTGTGTAGCCATACTGAGAAAAGTCTGAAGGAAAAGGGAAGGACGTATTAGAATTGATTTTAAAAAAAAGTAGAAATAAAAGATAAGAATTTGAAACATAAATGAAGAAAATGTCCTCAGTTAATACTGAGAGAAGAGGTGTTACTGTCATGCTGCTCCATTTTAAGGGGAAGACTTAACAGGGAAAGAGGCAGATAAGTTTATCCTCCTCAAAGGGATGCTAGAAGGGCAGAGAACTTATCTGGGAATGATTTCTGTCAATTGGGTGCAGAAAATCTGCTCTTGGGTAGGTTTTTTTGATGTTTTTTGAATGTATAAAGGGACAATTAACTATAGCAGCTAAACGTCACTTTAAATATAGACTTGAGATAGATAGAGATGGCTGAACCTGGGGAGGACAGCCAGGAGGTAAATTGCCTGAGATAAAGCAGTGTTATCTTATATTCATGCTTCTGTTATACAAACTCTGGAAGTGGTTCATTCTTGGGTAGTCTGAGAATTTCCCCTCCTGCAGTCAGATTGTGTACAGCATCCCTGCTCAGGGTATGTGATCTCTCCATAAGCCATTTGCTGCATTGAAAGAACTATGGTGACACAGTCTCTGCTGCATTAAGGTTTTCTTTAATTGTATGTTACCTTTCAAAGTAAGTGAAGCAATAATTTGGTCTAAATAATAATCCTGGTTTAGTTCAAGACATATACAGCTACTTTACCCATGTGTTTTTGGGAGAGTTTCCATAATCATAACATGTAACATAACTGATTATAATTCTGTGGTGTTTATAAAGACATTTTTAATAGTTATTATCCTACATATAGCTGTAAACTGGAAGATAACAGATGCTATGCTGGGAGAAATATATTCCTGTGGTATCCTACCACCCATCTCAAGTTAGAGAGTTGGATTGATCCTGGCTCTAGCACAGATGTTTTCTCAATGGCTTCTGTAGCAATTATGGAAAACTTACTTAAGCTGGTCTGGGCTGATTAAGGAACGTCAGCTTTCAGCAGTGTGAATGTGCTCCTCAAGACTGCTCAAACAACAGTTAGGATGTACTCAATCTTCTTGGGCTCCAAATAAACCTCTGCTTATCCCTCTACTTAGCTTTGAGGCTCATTTCTTGTTGGGTGATGCACATAATCTGTGTCCCACTAAAGCAGAAGAAAGCCCAGCTGAAATTCCACTGGAGCTGATGGGTGTAGCAGGGTGAAAGAATTAGTTTTTCTGTTCAAATGCTTCAATTTTCTTTCTCTGCAGATTGGTCACTGTATGTGGAACATTTTTGGGTGAGAAGTTTTCTGTTGCTTGTGTCTTCAAGCACCTGTGGAAGCTTTAACCCTTATAAATAATCACAAACATCTCCTGAGTTACTGCAGAGATAGCACTTGTAGACTGGAAACAGCAGATTGAAAGTGAACAGACTTCATCTGATAGTGTGACCTCCTGAAGCTATCAGATTTAGACCGGCTTTTGCTCGTTCTTTCTTAACTAATTTTTTTTGAGAAGGGGTTTATTTTTAGTACATTTATCTTGTAGCATTTTCTTTGGTGTCTTATCAACATCCTGGTCACATAGAGGGACCCACTCCCTGCCTGAAAAACTGATGATTTGGCAAGAAGTGAGCTGTCAGAGCACTATGGGCTGTGAGGCTGTGCTGCAGAAGATGAAAGAGGGCAGAATTTATATGGGAACCAGCTTGTCTACCCAATTGTATGTTGTGGTAGGTAACACAGATGGGCTTTAGGTTGAAGTCAGGGGAGAGTGGTAGAAGTGGGGAGGAATTGCTCTTACTGTGCTGAGTTAGGGAGGGAGGGAAGTGGGAAGCTAAGCAGACTGTCTGTACAAGAATAGATGCTTCAACACGATGGAGAGGTAGTAGGGAAAGAGGGAGATAAGGCTGAAAAGTAGGCTTTGAGGTTGTCTGGGGGAGACACTCACAGTTGTGAGTATGTTCATGTAGTATGGAGCAAGTGGAAGCCAGACTGAAGAGTGCATTCAGGGAAAGAGAGTGGATGTGGACAGACTGCTTGATGCTTTCAGAGGTGCTGGGAATGAGCAAGAAATGACAGTAGTCACAGCAAACTCTGTCTCCTGAAATAGATTTCCTACAAGAGTGTGTTTTGGTTTTGGGACTACGGCAAAGGTATCTTTTTTGATGACTGGCCTATCTATAATAGCCTCCCAAGCTACTGCCAAGGAGAGAAGGATTTTTCAAAGGAATGTGTGCCAAATGTTTTGACTTAGTTAGAAACAAATGGACTTTGTTTACCTTTTTGAGAGAACTTTCCAATTATGTCAGATTCAAGTGCTGGGAATGTCAGCAAGCAGTGAAAATACTCAGGTAATTTAAGAAAACTGTTATATACTTTTCCCAGAATAAAAGTGCTGCTGGCATAATCCCAAGTAGCATGAGTAGTGGAATCAAAAGGGTCAAGTTTAGGTAGCACCTCAAGGCTAATCATAGAATAACATACATATTTCACTTAAGCAGAACAAGTGTGGCTATGTTGTATTGTCTGTAACCTTCAGCTCACCTACTTGAAAGGAAAGCTTTTTCACTTTATCCTTTTGAAGATGTGATATAAAATGTCATGTGAATGTAAACAGAGTGAGTATTTATTTTGTTTTTTTTGGTAGGAATTCAGTTTTGATCAATTCTGAGGTTCTGTTCATACTGTTTAATTTTAGACCTTCAGTGTCAGAAGTCTCTCCAGCAAAGAACACTCACACTAAAATTGGGAAGTCCTTCAGACACATTTTGCACATCTGTGAGTATCTCTAGGGCATCTGTTGACTTGCAGCAGATGGAGGAGGGGAATGTAGTTCTCCATCATTAAAGGAGTAAAATTTTACCCTTCTCAGACAAGCTGAGTTTTCTTTACATCATCCATCTCAGAAGTGGTAACTCCTTGTTGTTGCTGTAGGTAAAGCAGGACTAATAGCTGGTCAGCTAGAGCTGTGACCTTGGGAGTTTCAGAAACTTGTTAAAGATCAAGTGCAAAGAGATTTGGATCTCAGATACTGAAATACACTCTGTGGAGGGAGCACTCGGTTTTTGCAGGCAGCACCCTTTCTCTGCCTCTGCTCCTTAATCCCAGCCCAGCAGCATTTCTCCTATGATATATCTTTTCCTCCTGTGGAAGCCAAAGATTGTCTTTCTCAATCATGAGGGTGTACCTGCAGACAACAGCTTACTATGTGCTGCCTAAGTAGCGCTGGAACTGAAGTGCTCTCTTAGAGCTGAAGATATTTAGGAAAGGGGTGACAAACATGACCCTGTGAAGTCTGCCTAAGAACCAGGGACTTTTATAAGAAGAAGATATTTTGTTTACAAAATCATTGAAAAGAAGAAGAAAAAAAACCCAAACCCATAAAAAATATTTTCCTGAAATTCTATCATGTGCTTGGTGATCTCTTTTCATTTGTGTGAGACCATGGCTTGAACTCTGCAGGGATTTGATGGATAATGCATGGACTGTAAGCCAAATCTTGGTTAAAAGTCACAGATGTAAGACCAGAGGAAACATATACCCCCAGCTCCTTTTTCTTTTCCCTCAGTCAACTTACACAAATGTATATTGTCTCTTAAATGAAGAAGACAGTGGTAGTGTTCTTACTACTCAGCACTTTGACAAATTGAGATGAGTTCTTGGACTTTATTGCTTTGAGGAAAGAATGAAAAGACCTCTTTTAACTGAGCTTGTAAACAGTGACATTCATTGTTTAGTAAAAGCTGCTGTGATGCTTTTTTACTATGTTTCCCTTTTTTTTTTTTTTTTGTACAGGCTGACAGTAATTAATTTTACAAGGGTCCTATTGCATTTTGCATTTTACATCTTGGCTGTGGTATTCTGCAATACTTTCAGTGAATTTCCCATTGATTTAATGATAGCAACTGAAAGGCAGTGCTGAGAAACTAGCATCTTGGTTCAAGCCACTGGAGCCTTTCTTAGAGTTTGCTTGATCTTGGAGACAAATATATTCATATCTGTTTCACTTTCTGCTACTGTCTCTCCTCATTTCCAGGACATAATTTGACTCTTCAGAAAGGCTACTAATTAAACTTTAGATGCAAAATGTTTTTCTTTCTCTCTTCTTCTTTTTGAGAGCTAGGAGGGAAATCCAAGCCAGATTTCAGGAGATGAGACTTTTAATTCCACCAAAAGCTGCCCATATGTCGTTGAGAGTTTGTATTTTCACTGTTGTTTGAATTGAATGAAGTAGGTCGATGCTTGAAAAGAATGATCTTTATTTCACACCTTCAGATCCTCTGAGACTAAATGCTGGTGTGAGATACTAGTTAGAAGCACTTAAGATAGACATAGGAGTGTAAATCTCTTGTGGGTGATAAATGCAACAACATACACCTTACCAGTAACTTGGAACTGGATTTTCAGTATAAGAAGAGAATTCCAATATGAATTGAGACTGTCAGATTTTTGAGGTTTCACTTTCAGAAGGGCCCAATATTTCGAAAATAGCCCTTAAGAATTATATATAAACCGTTTTGAAGGAAAGTATAAATGAAATGTCAAGGACTGCCCTGTATAAATGTTGTCAAGTCTTGGAAACTTTTCCAAGCAAATGCTTAGGAAAAAGTAGTCCTGGAACTAAAGGCTTTGGAAAAATCCACTTCCAGAAGTGGATCTTCCTTAGGTACTGATTTCTTGTGCTTCATCATAATGAAAGTGGAGCCATTTAATTGTAAATTAAATGGATTCCTTCAAATAAACCTTTTTCTCTAGGCAAACTATGTAATTTTGAGATGTTTTCCTTTTGAAAGATGGCAACCAGTGACTGAGGGTACTGATCACAAATAAAACCAGGACAACTGGGTTTTATTTCCTTGGGCTGCTATGGAAAATGCCCAAAGAACACCACCCAGCCTTGTTACCTCAACCCCATTTGGATCAAAGGTTGGCTCTTGTTCCAATTGCACTCTGTGAAAACCTTCCTTGCTCTCGAATTAGTCCACTGCTTATCATCTGCACTCTGCTTGCCTAGGAAATCCTTGGGGAAAAAGAAGCAATAAAGGACGTGTGGCCCAATGTAACTATTTGCTGTGTGTAAAAGGACTTCCTTTTGTTTCAGAGCTATATCCCTTCACAAAAGCTTTGCAAAAAGAAAAGCTTAAATTAGTACCATCTAATCCTCTCTCTGTACCTGGGGATGTGTAGAGTTTAAGCATGCAGCAACATAAAACCAGTTTTTGTTCATATAGATTCGGTTACAAATAAATAAGTAAAATGCTTTTATTTACACTCCACTGAGGGACGAGCAGTGCAATATCCTGCATTAATTTTACATGAGATTTGTGTTTAAGGTACCTGTGCAGTTCCTTTCTAACTACTTGTGTAAATAAACAGCATTTTTTTTAATAGCAGTGAGACATTCATTGGGCGATCCATCGCGTGCTGTTATTTTTTATCTCCTTTTTTTGTGGGGGATATGAGATGAAATGGAATTAATCTTTGTTAAAAGATGACCTTTTGAATAGGTTTCCTGCTGAGTGTTTTAATTATTTGAGCAAGTATTCACAGCTTGAGACACATGAAAGATTGATTTTCTTTGAGAGTATCAAAGAATGGGTCAAATTAATCCCTGGTGTAACCTCTCTGAAGTCGGTGCCATTTCTGAAAAGGGAACAATGAAAATATCCTTCCAGGAATACCTATTTTGCCCAGGGGAGTCTTCTAGAAAACGTCTCACACTCAGGATATTTTTAGCAAGCACAAGCTTTATGAGCTATATGAAATTGTGGCTTTTGTGTGGATGTAGTGTTTGTTTTTAGAAAACTCTCCCAAACACACACACACAACAAAAAGAAAAACCCCACCAGATGAGAAAGGTGTTCTGTTATCAAAGAGCAGGGAGCTGGTAAACCACCCTTAGTTCTAAGCCACCCAAGAAGCTGAGGTGTAGGTAGCTCTCAGGCGTTTTGGTCCTCTGGATATTGTAAAGCAGGATGCTGGGCTCAGCCCACCATCCCTTGCTCATACAAAAACTTCTGGCCACATCCATGTGTCAGTGCCCCAGTGATTGTTTCCCACAAACCTGGGTGATGCAGAACCTTCCTGCCTATGTCAACAGACAAATTAAATGTAGTCCCCAAAGTCTAAATTATGAAGCAGAGTTTCCAGGAAGACAATTATTAGCTAAACAGGAGATAATTCAATTTAATAGGAAAACTGTAAAGGGCCTAAGAAGCAGAGCAAAGTCATGAGAGCAGTGGGTTGTGTTGAAAAGAGAGCAGGGCTGGAAGGTAAATATCGGTTAAGTTCCTCAGTGACTGATTTTGGACTAATATTACTTCATGTTTTCATTAATTATTTTAGCATAAAAGTCAAAATGTGCTCATAAAATTGGCTGCTGGCATAAAAGTGGGAGACAGTGTCAGCACTGAGGAGGTCTGGATTAATTAGGCAGAATTAGCTGACCTCGAAGCCGAGTATAATAGAATTAGGATGAAACTGAGTAGGGCAAGTTCAGGGTCGTGTCCTGAGGGCTAATGAGATGGATACTATTCAGCAACAACAGGAGGAGAAAGATCTGTAGGGCATTGGGTTGATCACAGGATGCTTTTGACCTGTTAATGTGATGCAGTGTGTTGTGAAAGGTGCTGTCTGAGTTCTCAGCTGAAATCTGTCTGGAGTTGTGGTTACCTGTGCTTGGGGAAAACCCAACCGGGGCTGGAATAGATGTTTGGAAAGGCTGCTCAGCTGACTGGGGACAGGGTAGCTGGTCCTACTGGAAGCTGGAGCAGCTCTCCTTGTTAAGGTGAGCAAAATGAAAGCTGAGAGGGGATATGATTGCTCTGTGTAAATGCTGGATAAAGAAAAGAAAGAGGGAAAGTGTTTAGAGGAGGTGTTTGTCAGATGGACAAGGGAACGGAAACTTAAGTTTGAATAAACTGAGGGTGGAAATTAATGGAAGGTTTCTAGCTGTAGGAGAACTGGGAATACTGGGCAAGAAGCATAACTAGTTTTATGAGACAGACTTAATATGTGCTAAAGGTTACAACTATCAATAGTGAGAGGGCTGGTGTTGATGGCCCAGGAGCCCTTCCAGCTTTCTCTTCCTAATATAGAGCTTAGAGCTGTATTCCTAATACATTTCTGGTACCCATCCACATTTCGTATACCTTTCAAAAGTAATTTATAGGCATGTTTAGACACCTGTTGCAGCACCGGAATGGCTTGCTGCTATCTGTAGAGCTCTTAACACTGGTTTAAAGAGGGAGCATGGCTAAGTTTTTAAGTCTGTCACGCATTCAGAGCTGTCTGTGCATCTTGCAGAGACCAAGTACGTTCATGTGGAGCAACCTTTGGAGGGCCTGAATTTTGAATTAATGCTTAATTGACACCTGTGGTGGGGGTATATTTTTGTTTACAGCTCTTTGTTTTTCAGAAGATTTGGTGTAAATTTTTCACCTTACATAGGACACGCAGAAAAAGGAGTTGGAAGAGGTAAGGCTCATCTTGAATCCAGTGTTTATCTTGGTGGGGAAGGCTCTACGTCATGTGACTGTACCTCAAAAAAAAATAGACACCCAGCAGATGGTTTTCTGAAACACTATCAGGCTATTTAGTCACACTGCAGGATTATGGTACAAAGAAGTAGCAGCCATTCCTGGGACACATCTGGAGAGAAGTGCTTCTCTGTCTTCCCTTGGCAAGTGTGGCCATTTGTGTATGGGAGTAGATTGGGAAAGGCAACTCACTGTGCCTATACATGCTTTTAGTGACTGTGCTCCTGATACTTCAGGGGCTCTCAGACTAAGTCTAACATGCTTGGATAGCCAAGCACCCCAAATTCATGACACAAATCAAATTAAAAAGCTGTTGCCAGTTTGCCAGTCTCATACATTCTGCAGCTGAAGACTACTATCTCTGTGTCTTGTCCCTACTTACCTCTCTCAGTAGCAGCAAGCTACAAAAGGAGAGGACTTGAAAGCTTTTGGAAACTTTTTGCCCTTTTAATTGTCTTTGGAAAACAATGTAAGAATGGGACAGGCAGCAGAGAGATTATGGATATCCTTTTTTATTTCTACCCTTTCTATAGCTGTGTTTACAAAGGCAGTTGCATGTTGGTTGCTGAGGATACGGAGATGCAGGGCTCAGTAAGGAGATGAGCTTCTAGTGAACATTGTCCAGGTGTGGTACAGCATCCTTCAGTGGGTACTTAGCAGAATCAAATGTTAATGCTTTAATTTCTGTTGCCTGACTTCCATGGTTCCTCAGAGCTCCGTATGTAGGACAAATGGGATTCTCTGAAGCAAACAAGCAGATACCCTTTCTCTTGTTTCCTGATTTCTTTGCTGCTTTGAAGCCCCCTGCTGTGACCGGGACATCTTGAGAGATTTGCTTGCTGTTTTTGTTGTATCTCTTTGTGCTCTGTCTTTCACAAAGCATTTCTGGCTCTCTCATCCCTCCTGCTGTGTGCATCTGCAAGTGGTGGATCACTGTTTCAATATCTAAGAAGTTTTCAACATGAAAGGTGAAAGTGCAAAGGGATTTATCCTATGGATTCATGTTTGCACCTGGTGGCATAAGTACTTGAGCTGAGGAGGTGCTGGAAGATGTTCCAATGTGTTACTGCCCAAGGCAGAGCTTTATACTCTTTATATGGAATAAAGTAGAGATTTGGGGTCAGGTGAATTGGCCTCGTGTTCTTCACCACAGCAGCTTCCCTGGGGCATGGTGTAGGGTCAATGGGAGACCTGTGTTGAATCCATCTCTTGCTGCTCACCTGACTGCCTGGAGGCTGTTTGTTCATTCAGGATTTACTTTGTAACGAGTGCACTTTCAGGAACAAACTTGACTCCTTTCAGATAAAAACCATAGCCTTCACAGTTCTTCATTTGAACTAACCTGAGGTGGAAAAGCTCATAAAGAGCCCCTGGAAGGATTCACCATTGCTGTTTCCCTCTACCGTGCTGGACGTTGAACAATTTTCTGGTAGCACTTGGGCTCCAAGACATGATTTGTTTGCATCAGAAAGATTCCTGACTGTCTATGTCAGTGGTACATAAAACCTTTCATGGCGAGGCAAACACAAATTTCACTTCTTGTCATTTCACTGCTTGTCTCTTGGAAGCCATTTCCCTGAGTATAACCTGGGAGTGGCTGACTTTCCCAAACACAACCACTTTCAGCCCTCGTTTTGCTACTGTGTTTTAAAATTATTAGCTTATTATTTTAGTGTAATTATATTCCAAGACCAGTTATTTCCAGAATCCCTTCTGCTCTGTTCTTATGAGTAGGTATTACTTGCTTTATGTAATTGTAGTTCTTCAGTTGCCTTGGCAACATAACACAGCTTTAAATTTAGAAACTAATTTGTTTTCTGTCACTTTGCTCTTTACTGTTAAGGAGACAAGCTGTTTGCTATTAAATAAAAGTGAAAAAGAAGGAGAGATAAAATGTGTATAAAAATACAATGTATAAATATCAGGTAGCATTCACTCATAGATGAAGGAGAAAGCACTGGCAAGGCCAGGAGGGAAATTCCTCTGTTCCTTTAGCAGAAACTGGCAGTTTCTTTTCTGCTGAGGGGGATTTGAAAGGACATGTCCTTACTCTGCTCCAGGGAGAGCATGAGGCATCAGTAACCCTTTTGTCTGCCACTTTCCCAGGTGAGATAAAGGAGTACACATAGGTTTACCTCAGGGGAACACTTTGATGTGCATTGTTTGAAGTGGAATGTTTGCTCTACTGTCCTTAAAAGAGGACAGGATGCAAACCAGTCATGGACCAGGAGCAGTGCAGACAGATTAGCACGGTTCTGTGCCTGGATGTTGCCTCTTGCAAATGGGCCAGATGACCATGAATGTTTTTGTATACATATATGTACATAGAAATATATATAATGGGTCTGCTCTGAAGGACTAGGAGGGCCAGAGTTCTAAGTTCCTGACTTCATAATTCCACTTCTGCTGTTTCCTTTGTTCTCTGCATCAGGAAAGGTCACTTGGCCTCTCTAATTTTTCTCTAAAATATTAACAATATGCAAAGTGCTGAATTAAGAGCAAGAAAAATCCAGAAGTGAGCCTTTGCCCTATTTTGTACAACTGAGAGACTTCTTCTGTTTGCTTGCCTGGCAGATGTTTGTTTAATCTGTTCCTAAAAAATGTCTTCTGATGGAGATTCCTAAATCACCTGGTCCCCTGATCTACTGCTGAGGAGAGCAAACAAAAAAGCATCACAATGTCCTAGTTAAATCTTCTCTGCTACAGTTAAAGCCCACTGCTCTTGTACTATTCCCAATGGTTATGTGTACTTCCTTACTGTAGGAACCTTTAACACGCTTAAAGGTTGCTATCAGGCCTGTTAGCTGATAGGTAGATGCAGGAAAATCCCTGATAGGGATGTAGGAAACACCAAAATTGGTCATATGAGCAAAACGGAGGAAGAAAACCAGCCAACTAGCTGTCACCAGCTGTACATCCAAAACACCAGTCATCCTGAGTTCAGCTGAGGTTAGGTGTGATGTCATCCAGAGTGGTTCATCAGTAGTGCTGAATGGGATGAAGTTAGGCATTCTGTGGGAGGTGGGATTGCTTATTCATTTTGCTGATGAACAACTACTTGAGTAGTGAAAAAACAAATGTGTGCCCAAGACTGAAGGTAAAACAATGTAATAGGTCTCAGCTCAAAACGCTAGAAGTCAATGCAGGTGAAAGATGCAGGTTGCTGAGTTGTGTTTCCTTCTGTGTACTGTGATTTTAGGCAGCTGAGATTAACCTCTGTAGCATCCTGTCACTGTTTTCTACTTAAAGCCAAGAAATTTGGCTCTGTTTCAGGAATACCTTAAATGTGTGCTTAACCTTGGAAGGACTCAAATGGCTTTTTGATCCTGAATACATTTGCAGGAGAGTCACTGCCCTAACTTTGTGTTGTGTAGAGTAGATAAAATTGAGGTAGGTTAATTATTTTGCTGGATGACTTAGTTTAGACTGCTGGCTTAAAAGTAGAAAAGAGAAAAAGGAAAAGTAAGCACTCAAAAGGTGCTGGTCCTTGCTACTGTGCAACATCTCTGTTCTGTTACAAGGGTATGTTTATCTTGATGTTTCGAAGTTCCACTGCTATACTTTGTATTACCATGTTCTGTTATATATGCTGGAGCAGAGAAGACTGCAAAATTAGATGGGACTGAAGTGTTGCATCATCTTAGAGCAAAAAGCTTAAGCCACTGCTCAGAACTTTCCAGTGATATTAGCAGAGGATTTCTCAGGAAGAAACCTCTGACAGTCACTTCCCCTCAGTGCATGATTAAGCATCCACTTTCCCAGCTTCCTTAAAAGAGCAGGAATCTGTTACAAACAACAGGTCTGTGGCTTTAGTCTAAGTGGTGATGTGTGTGCCTCTCCTTTACTTGTCTGCCAAGTCAGGAAAATACAGAGTAGATATAAAAAGAAACATTTGAGGAGCACCTACTTTCATAACAAAGTTACCAGGCTTATGCTTCCTAAAGACATAAGTTTTCTATATATATAAATTAGGAAACTGTCATTATTACCTGTAAGTGGGTCAGTCTGCAAATTGATAGTAAAGGAATGAAAAGAAGGGAGAATAAAAGCTCTTGCTGGCAGTGGTGGATTGCTGGGCTGAGAGTTGCTCATCATCACCATTGCTATGCAGCCAGTCTTTAATGTTTCTTTATTGACTCACTTAAAATAGATCATTTGTGATGATTTAGGATACTGCTGAACGTGCATTGTTACTCTGATATGCCAAATATGTCAGAGAAATAAAATAAGAGCTTTCTAAAGCCCCTCTGGGAATTCTCTGTGGCAAAGCAAGCTGGTTTCTAAGGAATGTGAGAGGTTCCTTTATCTTAATGTTTTGTCCACTGTGGCTTTTGCTGGAGATTTAATTCTCGGGCTACTTCTGTAGCTTTGTAGCTTCAGATTAAAATGTGATGTTCCCTTGGAGACAAAGGTGGTATTTTACATTACATAATATGATGGGTTCAGGGCTTTTTTTCTTTTTTTTTTTTTTTTCAAACAACATATAAATCAGGCTGATATCTTTACAGCAAAAGGGAGAATATAAAATATTGATGCTGCTGCTGTGAAAATAGGGCTTTCAGATTCTGTATCTTTTAAATAAAGTAAAAAGCCAGGGATGTTTAAATGACTGGGAATGCAGGCTGTGGCAAATTTAGCCAAGTAGCTACACTTATGTATCAGAGATGCTTTTGTCCTGCTTCCACTGGTGGCCTCAGCTAGGACTGGTGAAAATGGAAAGTCAGCAGTCAATTTTTTTGAACTGGATGTTGCACCGAATCCCAATGATGTCTGATTCTGCAGAACATGTTAGTGTTCAACATTCTGTAAAGATCTATTTCTCCCTGTAGGCTTTAGAGCCTTGGTACCAGTGTCTGAAACTGTGACTTGATACCCTCCAGTGCTCAAGCACTGCTTATGATGGGACACTCAGCTAAACTTCATGCAACCTTTAGGATCTGTTAAATACTTGAGACCAGTATATATCTTGTCAAAGCCTTTTTTTTTTCCACACAAATTGATTTGAGCCTCTTTTTCTGGGTTTCTATTTTTAGGAACTGCTAGACTGACAGTGTAAGAAAGATTTTAAAGTGGTGTTTTATTCTTGGAGACAAACTCACCTAGCTAAAACTGAGTCTATAGACTATACATCAGTTGCCAGCATATATAAAGCATTGTGTAAGGTTAGATGCTCAGCTTGCTTTAGCATATCAACAAGAGCAGCAGAGCAAGGATTGGTTGTGTAATGACATGTGTTGTTTGATTATGATCTTTGGTCCTAATCAATACATTAAGTAATGTCAAAGTTCTCCTTCAGGTTTTTATTTCTCTAGAAGCAAACAGCAATCAGTGTAGAGGAAAGGAATTTGGGCAGTTTCAGTTTTGTAAGTCTGAATTAAACTCAGACTAATGCTGTGCTCTGTAATGCCCCTTGTATGCAATGAAAATCAGATGTGAAGCAGATGGAGTGCTACATGTTTGTGCATCTATGAGTGCAGGAGAGCACACACTGAATCCAAGGTGTTTTTGAGACTGGCTTCACAGAGGATATGTAACAGGCAAACTCAGCCTGCAGGTACCTACTCTTCTCATGGTCTTTCCTGAGTAGCTGCTGCCAGCAGTCATGTTCATCCTCTGTGAAATGGATATATTGTGTAAGCAATTCCCCATGTTGAAAGGTGGCATACTGATGCCTGCCTGAAAACCTTGAACTATCAAGGAACACGGATCACAGATTTTATACATCTGCTTAATAAAATGTTAATAATATTTCTTTTGTGTTCTTTCACATCTAATTGTGCCATCTGTGTAGCTGTTGGGAATGCAAAAGGCTGCATCAACTGAATGATGTTTTAGCAGAGCTGTCTCTGTCTGTTCAACTTAGGAAATTACAGACTCACTTAAAAGATGTTCTGCTTTTTACTTTGCTTGAAAAGTGTGCCAGCACTTCTCACTTCATGGTGTAGAAACAGAAAGTCTTGTTGAGTGACTGATACATCCTTTGGTCTCATCATATAGGTACATGTTTCCCCACATTTGACCTGCTATGTTGGGGATGCTGAGACAACATCTAGTTGTTGCAGCCTCTTACCATTGGCATATTTCTCCCTTGGTTAGCTATTGGACATACAGCTCCAGTATTTTGTCAGCATTGTGTTGTGAGAGCTTCAGGGAGGCAGATGTTTTTGGGAAGGAATAGGCAGAAGGCTCTGACAACTCTATTGGATACTGATGTGAACTTGGATCCCTCTGTAGAAGACGTGATGACAGGGCAACGACTCACATCCCTTTAGAGTAACATCAAATTGAATCAGTCTTTGCTAGGCAGTGGATGAATGTTTTTAGCCAAACCTACCTAATGTTCCTCTTAATTTGTACTTTTCAAATGATCCATTTTGCTGTGAAGGGATGCTGGAGATGACAAGCCCGAAAAGAAAATATTGGAAGTACATTAAGAAATACAGTTTTCACCACTAATTTATGTACATACTTCACAAAAATGACAGGATTTCTGCAGTGTTAGGTTTTAACTTCATGCCCACTCAGTTTTCTTATCAGCTGTATGCCAGCGGCTATACACGTAATTCTCTCTTTCACTGCTTACTGGACCCAAGCCTACTCAATTTAGTTTAGCTGGCAATGGCACTTCTCACTTTCTTAAAACACAGGGCTTTCCAATTTCCAAGAATGTTTATAGCATCACAATAATTTGAAACAGGTGTTGAAGCCTCTCTGCTTGCTCAACAGAAGGCTTATGTATTTTTCATTATATATGGAGACGAAGTGCAGCACTTTGGGCTGACCATCTGCCAATGCATTTCTTCTCTTGGACTATAAGCAAAATTGATTTTCTTTTTTTGGTTTTTAAACTAGTGAAGTTGATGGGACATCCCACTTCCCACAGAGTTTTATAGTCAGTCATTTGCAGAGGATTAGCCTGCTTGATTATTTGATAGGACTGGCTTTTGTATTCTAGTAAAAACCAGGCTGTCTGTGTTGAGTCAAAACTTGGTGCTTAATGTCCCTGCTCAAAACTGGTGAAACCTTCCTATGATACAAGATCACTCCTGTGGGATGAGACTGAGAATTTCTGCTGACAGTAAATGATGAGGAATCTCAGAAAGGGCTGTTTGGTCCTGCTGATGCCTTTGTGGGAGGTCTTCAAGTGCACTTGGGACGTGCTGGGTATTCTCTGACCTCATTATCCCACTGTTGGTGTCCCCTTGCCTGTAGAAAATAACTTTTCTCTTTCTTTTTTTTTTTTTTCTTCAGCAATTGTTTCTGCTTCTGCCCCTTATAGCCTTTTCTCTCAGCTCAGCACTCTTCTTTCCTTCCCTTCTTTGTGCTCCCTGGCTCTGACTGTTATCTGTTCCTTGTTATCCCACTGCTTTCCCCCAAACTCACCTGCCCAATTCACTGCATCCCCACTAGCGGCCTCTCTTCTGCCTTTTGGCAACCTCTTGTTTTGTCCAGCAGCTTCAGTCCCTTCATGACTATTTTCAGGGCAATGCTGCTTGGCCTGGACTCCACACTGAGAAAGATTTAAGATGCTCTGGAGTTTAGTTTTGAAACTGGAGTAGGAGTAGGACTTTCATTATGAGTTGCCTCAGGAAAAAAAAGAGCTGCTGATGGAAAATACAAGCAATGCTGCTGTGTTCTGAAGAGCAGTTCAAGCTTTGTGTGGTCTGTAGTCCATACTGTGGAAATAATGAATATCTTCCTTTTGGGTTACAAACACTAAGGTAAACTGTAAGGAGAAAGGTCACTGCAGTTTGCCATGAGCTTCTGTGGATACCAGCATTAACTTCTGTGTTATTGCATTTAAAGAGTGAGCTCCAGGCAACTATTAGCAACATACCTAATCTCTGATTTGGGAAGGGAAAGCAAAGTCAAAGACACACTGGTCCAAGCTGCGTGTCTGCCAACATCTCTCCTCTGCATGGTGGGGGCTTCCAGCTGTGCCTGAGAACTTGGAACTCTCTTAAATGCCTCTGCCAAAGTAACTCTGCCTTCCACCTTCAGCCTCGTGTCATTCAGTGCCTGCTTTGGCTCTTTGGCATCTTACAGATGGTTTCTATTAAGTTTGACTCTATTAAGGCAGGATTAGTGGAGGGATGTAGGGAGAGAAACCTAATCAGGCTGCCTCATGGCTTGGGGGGCTGTGGGAAAGGGGAGAGAGATCCTGTACAATACTGTCAGCCAGCAGATAGCTGGGCTTCTGCTAGGGGACTGAAAATCCAACTGGGTCTGGAGTGGGTTTTGTAATGGCTTGCTCTTTCTTTGAATTTGCTTAATAATATAGTGCCATTAATGTGCTCCTAAGCATGTTAACACAGCTGCAAGCTATTGTGTGTTATGGTTATAACAGATCTTGTATCCCTGCCCGAAGAAATCTTATGGGAAATTTTCCAAGAGCTCATTAATAGCAGACACTAAATATACATTCCCACTACAAGAATGAGTACACTTGGGTCTGGTTAATTGTTATGTCAATTAATTTGATACAAGAACACTTCCAAACGAGCAGATGGGTGAAGGCTGTAGATAGGTGAGAGGCTGTATCAGTATCCATCCACTTTCTGTTCCCATCCCATCTAAAATGATCAAAGCAAATCTTTATCCAGAGCTGGAGAAGAGCATGGTTCCAGGAGGACAGGTCACACCGAGTAAATGAAACCTTTCCCTTAGTCATGCAATTGAGGGGAAGTTTGTTTTGAGTAGGAGTTTAGTCATTTCACTTTGTTCTCTGTATTTTAGAGGTTAGAGAGGGCTCTTCCCTAAATAACAGAGTAAGGTATGAAGCCTCTCCTGCCCTTTCATAGTTTATATATAGGCTATTACTTACCTTTGTAATTACAGCTGGGGATGGTGGCTTGTTTTCCCCAGGAAAAATAAAGCATAGGGAACGTGTAGAGAAAGATGCAGTTTGGGTATTGGGGAAGCTCCCCCTCCTCACACCATGCTTAGGTCACAGTGAGGTGGCTGGCCAAATGGACCTCTTGCTCTTGCCATCCAAGTCTTTCTCGAACAGAAGAAATTACTCTTTGAGTACAATGTGAGAGATTTTTCAGAAATGCCTTATAATTCAGCCCAAACTAGGATTTGGAAACCATTGTGTGCTGAAATGAATGGGATCTGGGCACCCACAGCACTTTGGCAGATTTGAGCATCTCAGCTGCATCAGAAAAGGTAATTCATCTCAGCCAAGTCCTCGGTGTTACTAGCTGGGAGACTCAGTTCCACTGTCCTGGTTTGCTATGAAGGGCCTGGGGTTTGGCTGTTTGTTCTCAGGCATGTCTAATTCTCATCCTAATGAAATAAAATAAGTATCATTAGTTCCCATTATTTCAGTAATATGAAAAGCAACAAGTAACAATTTATACTATCTTGACTGAGAGAAATGGTAGGAAATAAAACATAACTTATGAAAGAAAGAGTATAGGAATAAATAATAGAACTGCCTCTCTCCTCTTGGCTTTCTAGGGTAGCCCAGAATAAATAACTCTGAGTGATTTTGCATAGAGAATTTGATTAGCAGGTGAGGGCAGATTTCCCTAAATCTCAAGAATGGCAATTAAGAAGAAGCTGTAATAGCTGGGGGAAGAGCTGCAATTAACTCACTTCTATGAGTCCCTCTCAATTGTAAGCAGCAGGAATGTTGAGTTGATTTATCCCTTGGTGATCTGTGTTTGTCTCCATCTATCTTCCTGGTGGGTTCAAACCCCCATCTACTTCTGTGTTTGTGGGGAGGCAGAGGCTGTTATAAATGTTGTCAGCAGCTGCCAATGGACCAAGGGTAAGTTTGTTCTCAGGTCTGCTGACACTTAAGAGCTGGACTGCAGAATTTAATGGATGTAATTTACAACTTGGAACAGAAGTCAACGTGTTTGTAGTTGATTATCCTCTCATTCAACCTTTGAAAGAGAGAATATGCAGTTCCATATGCGTATTTAGTCCATTTATATCTAGTACATGGGAAGACATCGTTTGTTCCTATAAGCATAGTCTCTGGCTTTCCCTGTGTAAATATATACCAGAGAGAAAGGCTGGAAAATCAATTGCTAAATTGAATCCAGTCAGCCATTTTGCTGCTGAATGAGTTGTAGGACTGTGTTTCCTCAGGAAGAAGTAATTCTTTCTTTGTGTTTCCAGGGTAGCTCTTGATACCAAAATACTTTGGTAAGCTGAGGTCATGGCTGTATGTAGGATACGTGATTGGTAAATAAATCTGGAGTCACATCAAGAAAAGGCTCTAAGTCATGCTTGGTATATGATTTTACTGAGGTCTAATAAACAAATTTGGTAATTAAACCCTTTTTTTTTCCTTTGTATTTAGTGGTAAGGTGACAGTTATTAGTTCAGAAATGCAATATGGGCAGTATATGGATTTTGATGTAATGGATCTTATTCGAGCCACTACTGAGGTACACAAAGCCAAGAGAAATTCCATCTGAAGTATTTGCTCAGTGTGGCTTCTCACACTATGCATGCTGAGTATTTGGATCTATTCTCTTGATATGGAACAAACGTTTTCCTCTCCCAAGGTATGGGACTTGCTTATGGAACTAGGAGCTTGAATTTCTGACATAGTCATCAGCCCTTTCCTTCCTTTCTGCCATGATACTACCATTTTGCATAAAGAAGTATAAATCAGTGTGAAGCAAAGCTCCAGACTCTATGTAGTTTCTATCCAAGGGAAACAAGCATATTCTCATCTCTATATGCTTCTTGGCATGCTCTGAATTTGTATATTTTGCAAAAAAATGATAGTGTTATCATCAGTCTGCAGCTGAGAGCATCTTGCTAATTTTAAGCTGTAACTTGGGGGGTGCTCCACAACCCAAGACTTTTTTACAAAAGAAGGATAATAGATTTAATTGAGTTCTGCAGAGAGACACTAGTTTGGTAAGAATTCAGACTGTGTGCCCACAGAAGCAACACTTTACTTTCTTCCATCGTAACCTCTGGTTTTGAAGCCTATAATGCTTGCAAATTGCTGTTCCTGAGTGGATCTTAAACTTCTTCCTTTAGATTCTTACTCAGTATCTAGACAAACTAGGATATGGGAGATGACTTACCTTGTCTTCAATAAACAAAAGGGCAGCTGTAGAGAAATGACACATTTAGAAATGTAAATAGAATCTGCAAAGGTTTTGTTCCCTATTAGCAGAAACTGGATTTGATGGCAGAACTTTCTGAATTTATGTCTATACTGTCTTGCTTTCATTTTTACATTTTAATTTCAAAGCTCTTAAGAAGATGAGTATTTTTCTGATACTGTCCAGTCACCTGGTGCACTGTGGAAGTCTCAGCTATTGGCATCCGACTTCACTGACGTGTTGACTGGCTTCAGGAAAGCAGTGAGGAGTGCATGTGCCTACCTTCAAGAAGGAAAGTACCAAGGGCTGAAGAGGAGTTGATATAGGTAGGATGAGGGTCAAAAATCATGGATCTTGCACTCTTATATCTCTGGTTTATGTCATATTAAACAGTTTGGTCACTTCTGCATTGATGCCTTTACCCACGAGTGTTCCTGGTCCTTGCTCACCCCACGTGTGGCCCTCCCAACCTTACCCCAGTGTTGTGGCAATACCTTATGCTAACAGCAGACAGAATAATTGCTTTTGTAAAGAGCTAGTGTGAAGCAGTATCACAATGAACACCTCTCACTTAGAAAACAACCATCATCATTAGAGAAGGTGGATGGAGGTCAGGACAGTCTCTCCAAGGTAAATTCATGTACAATGTTTTGCTGCTGCAGAAGCAGCAGAGATCTAATAAGCCCAGCTCCAGTGATTTGGAACCTCCCACTTTACCTAAGCCTTGATATCTTGTTTTTCTTAACATTTTCTTAACCTTCAAAGAGGAATGGATTAACTTTTTAAGTAGGCACAGCTCTGGCAACTATAAGAACTTGCATTTACCACCCAGAAGAAATTTGTCAGTAGAATAAGTTTAGAAGAGGAAGGATTTATTCCTTGCTTAATTATACATTAAAAAATGGTAAATTTATTCCTGCAGATTATTCAAAACAAATTCTTCAGTTGCCCTTAGAGTATTGTGAAGCCTGTAAAATGGGTAATGCTTGGGCACCTCTGCTGGAATGGCGTCCTCACAGTTATGGGTGAGAGAACTTGAACTGATGATTAGCCCAAGATGACTGGAAATGCATGAGGAGCGAAGGGATCATGTCAGCTCCTAATCACCACAGTCCTGTTAAGAGAGATCCATTGAGACTACAGAGAGTTCCTGCTGCTGTACGTATCTCACGTGGATTAATAGTGGCTTTTCTTTTGGCTTGAGATATGTGTGATAGCAGAAGCCCCAAAACTGACAATGTATGCTGGGCTGGGGGGAGAGAAGTGTGTGAATAAAACATTTTCTGGGCTAAGCGCAGAAAATTATCACAATGTTATTTGTGCCCTGATAGTAAGTCAGGGATGTGATGCATGCCTTGAGATCCACCTATTGCATTGACACCTTGTCACTAGTTTACACGTTTTCAAGGCAGAGCTGATGTAGGTGCTTGCCAGCCAAGACCTGCCTGGGAGTTCTTGTAGATGCTTCCAACACCTTTAGGGCCAGCCTGGAGCATCTTGCTGCAGAATCGTGTTCAGCTTTGCCAGCTGTGCTCCTGATGCCCTTTTCTGGGGAAAACACAGATTTCCACGTTCTGGACCAAAAATCTCTTGGGCCTCAATATCTGTACAATAATTTGTGTCATTTAATACCTGAAGTGGGATTATCAACCTTTGGTTTGCTGGGCAAGTGCAGATCAACCATCATTGACCTTCTGTCTACAGCCTTAGAACCTCTTACTGGAAAAAAAAAACATGTCTTGACTAAATTCCCTGGGGGAAAATAGTCTGGATTTGGATGACGAGTAGGGATCTCTAGACCTTGTTGACTCAGTGATGGAGGAGGTGGAAGAGTTGGCTGATGGCAGGGCTGAGGGCAGTGTGGAGATATATGGTGCTCTCTCCCTGGCTTGGTTAGGCATTGAGGTCTTTTTCTATGCTGACTGGGAAATCTCTTCATAATTTGCTCTTTTGTTAGTCACTTCAGAAGGATAGCATGTTTTTTTTTTCATGCAGCACTGTCTAATCTGGATTCTGTTTTGTGTCCTTTGCTGGACATTCTTATGCTAGACAGCTTGCAGAGATGGATGCAAGAAGACAAAACAGCCAAACTGTATGTGCTGAACAGCCATCCAGAAGACAAACTTTCCTGAATAATCAGAAAAAACAGCATCTGTTACTTGATACCGTTCCTAGCTGAGTCTTAGGAAGCCAAGATGAATCTATGACGTGCCACCCTGTGTAGGACATGTTATGCATCATATTGTGCCCTACAAAAAAGGTGGTATATGTAAAAGCAATAGAGCTTTTGCTTCTGCAATGAAACAATACTTCTGCCACCTTTAAGTCCACTTCCCGTGGGTAAGAGTATGTAAATCCTTCTCCAATAATAAGTTTGCTGTTTAGTTTTATTTGTGAGATGACAACACTGAGTAATCACAGAACATTACTTACAAAATTAAACAAACAACAATGCCTGCAATCCAAAGAATTAATATATCCACACACTCAGAAAAGCCAAACAAATCAAAGGGAATTCATTTGTTTGACAGCCATACAAACTGAATAATGAAATGGAAAAAACATGTGTTCGAAGCTGTTTGGTTTGGAATAGTTTGAGATGGGAAGAGAGAGAAGATGAGAGGAAGGAAGAGGAAAGAAGAAAAAGGGTACTTTAAATTAAATGGAAGCATGAATTGATATAGTCTTTATAAGATAAACTGCCTGTTGCCTGTCAGTGAAACAAATGCATCACAGAGAGGAACTGGGCAAATAAATTCAGTTAAAGTTTTACAAGTCAGCTTGGAGCTTTAGACTTGTCACAAACAGTATCTTTTCTATTAATTAGTAATGAAATAAAAAATTCTGGGGCACTTGCTGATTTTCTTGCTTTCATTCAGGCCATTTGACAGGACCTCAGTTTCTCATCTTACTCTGTCCTAGCACTTCTGAGTTGTACTTAAGGTATGACTTTATGTGGACCCAACCGGTATAATGGTGCAAAATTTGCTCTTTAAGTGGTTTAGCTTTGAATTTGCTCTAGTAGCATGTGTTTTGGCAGGTTGTAAACATGGTAACCAGCCTGAACTTTTCTTATTTTTCTATAGCCAAGGGCAGCCAAACCAACCCACTGAGGAAAAGGGCAGATGATCTTCACTTATCTTTCTGCAAGGGCCAATTTCCTCAAGGTGCAAATCCCATAGTGTTTGCACATGCTAATCCTGTCCCTCATCTTTCAGCCTGTATAGCTGGCAGAAGAGCTGGTGATGAAAGGCATTTCTTTTTCTCCTGTGTGAAGTCTGGACTTCACATTTTGACATTTTTTATCTCCCTTAGAAGAAGGAGAGAGATAGTGTCTGCAGAGTTATTGCTCCCACATTCTCACTCCTCTCTCCCAGCTGCAGTTGTGCTGAGTTTTTCCCTCTTCTCAAAAGTTAGAGATACGCTACTGATGGGCTCAGTCTTGGCTGGCAGGGGGTCTGTCTTGGAGCCAGCTGGCACTGGAACTGTCAGACACGGGAAGCTTTTAGCATCATCTGATGGAAGCCTCCCCTGTAACCTTCTCCCTACCAAGACCATGCCACACAAACAGCGTACTACCACCAGAACACTTAACAGTGAAGTAATTCTACTTTCACGTTACTTTTAGATTCAAGAATTCAGCCTTGAAGCTGAGCATGGGAAGAAGGGAGGGTTTAGGGGGAAGATGTTTTAAAGTTTGGTTTTATTTCTTGTTATCCTGCTCTGATTTGATAACTCAGGCTAATTTCCCCAAGTAGAGTCTGTTTCACCTAGGATGGCAGTTGGTGAGTGATCTCTCCTTGTCCTTATGGCAACCCATGAGGTTTTAGTTGTATTTTCTCTCCTCTGTCCAGCTGAGGAGGGGAGTGATAGAGTTGCTTTGGTGAGCACCTGGCATCCAACCAGGTGCACGAGTATCAAAACAATTCAGCAGAGCCTGATAAGTAGGACTGAAAAGCAGGACAAGTCCTCTTCAGGAATGACTGTATGTGTTACAGCCTGAGGTTAACAGTAACAGCACTTTTCTGTTTGCTGATTTTAATCAACGCCTCAGGGCATTGCATTTGGTTCAATGGAGTGTCAGACAATGTAATGCTCTGCTAACCTCTAAAGCATGTGCAAAAAGTTTCTTCATCAAATATGTATGGAGAACACAGTGCTGTAATGATAATGATCCTCTCTAGGTCATTCTAGGAAAGATTTAGCATTGTAGGGTCTGTAGCCTTTGATTTTTGTTTTTTAAAGGAGTTCCAAGTATTTTACTTTTGTACTTGTTTATTTTTAATGAACTTTCCATTAGCATATGAAAGTCATATTAACATATACTGTGCTGAGTACTCACTTTGTATTTGTTTCTGTTCCTGGTATGTATTTAGCTGAGAGGAATTGTGAGAGAGGCCTGTAGATGGCATCCTTGCTCAGCAATTTAGAAGGCTGTGCCGTTACAAAACTAATCTCTCTCTTTGTACTGATAGGGAAGATATATTTTAATTTATGAAGCTCCCTTCCCCCATGTATATGTTGCATATGCTGTGTGTAATCCATTTGAGGCGGCTGGCATTTCTGCAGAGTATAAGAATGATAAAAAGTGTGTTGAGCTCTCCTGATAACCATTTAAGTGATTTCTTCTGCTGCTGGTGTTCGACACTGACATGATCAGTAGTTAAATATGTGTTCCCTGTTAAAGCCTGGAGTCCTCATCTGAGCATGTAGGTGGAGGTGTACACAAGGGCTGCTCTGGTGGCTCTTTTGTAGAGAACTAGGGTCTTTTCAGGCAGCAGAGATTGGTAATTTGTGGCAAGGTACAGCTGTTAGGTGTCATAATGCAAAGGAAAGGAGTGGTCCAGAAGCAGTCTGGAGATGGGGACAAGTCTTTCTGAATTCACATGCAGTGAATTGCACTGGAGCTGAGCATGTAGCCAGCATGTGCACAGCTACCACTGTGAAGGCTGCTTACACAGGCATTTTCCACAAGTGCTTACTGTGTGGACAATGCTCTGCAGGTTAGGGACGGAAGAAGGAAGCACACTGAGGGAATGATTTTGCCAATGGATTGAATGGATTCAGCTTCATTGCTCAAATTAAGGTCCTAATGGTCCATAAGTTACTTTGTGTGGTAGGAATTTGCTATTTGGGTGTGTGTTTTGGGAACCATGTCCTAATTTCTTAGAGTAGCCTAGTTACTTGCATTGCTCTGTCCTGTTCTTAGTTCTACCCTTCTTGTGCCAGAGCAGCTGCTGGAATTTTGCTTTTCTTTCTCAAAACTAAGCAAAACTTTGTACCATGTCAATAGCTTTTTTTTCTATTGCTTACCTGCAAGACCTCTCAGCTGATATCCAACTAGTGTCTCACCTTTAGGGGTAAACATTTCTCCCAGCAGAGTTTGTCACAACCAGCTAACCTATCATTTGCTGATTGAGGGTCTGTTGGTTTGCTGCTGCCATGGCAGGAGGTACAGTAGGGAGGATCTGCTCCCCATGTCCTAGACTTGCCTCTTCTTAGAGATTACTTTTGCAAGAGTCTTTGAAGGCATCATTGTCCTGTGAAACAATCCCAAAAAGCTGACTGTGGTCAGTTTGTGTTAAGCAAACTGCAAATCCTGTGTGTGCAAATACTCCTCAGTACTACTGCAGTAGCAATCCTTAGTAAGAAAGAATATATCAGAAATGTTCCTTCATTAACTGAAGTCACAGCAGAGCATAAAACACCATTAATGGATAGACACAGCAGGATAATATTGGGTTAGAATCGCCTCCAGTTTTATTAATTTGATTGGATGTGATTGTCTGTCTTCTAGTATTTCCTTCATGGCTTCTCTTCAGGAGACCTTGTTTTAATTGTCAGATAAGCTAAAATGCAGTGGCTAGGTGATTATGCAAGGTCACTGTTGTCTTTGCTGAAAGACAAAAGAAGAAAAGCAGTAAAAGTAGAGGCGGTTTTACTGCGTGTGCCAAGTCTGTCATTAAACTCTGTGAACAAAGCATCCATAAAGAGAAGGAATGGTGAGAGCCCCTGACACCACTTTGTGGAGAGCAATGTATGTTTTATTACTGTGTTCTTAATGATAGGAGATATTTAATATTCCAGAGTAACATCACTTTCCATTTGTTTATAAAAGCAAATTTCATCCTCCATGCTTCGGCCAGCTTTAAACAACTCCTATGCAGTGCCCTCTGTGCCAGTTCTTGCACTTTTTGTGTCATATAATGGGACTTCAAGCAAAGCAAATGAGGAAATTGCATGCTTTATCCTGTACAGCACAAACCAGACATTTCTCTCTTTTGGTATTCTTGGATATTTTATGTCTTTCAAAGTGCAAGTAGTACTGCTTTATATGAGTATAGCAGTGATGCCTGATGGCTTCAGCAAAGGTCAGTCACTGCACTTGAGACAGACAACATATGAGGAACAGTGAGACTTTTCACAAGAGTCTGGTGATGTAGATTATGCTATTAACAATCAGATTAATCCAATGCCTTGAAGTTCTGGTCATGGACTAGATGATCTGTTGGCTTGGTTGTACTCAAAACAGGTGGGTTTTGCCCCATTAGTTATAAGATAGGAGAAAGGTGATAAAGGAGGAGGGTGAATGGGTACTAATTGGTTTAACAGGCAATAGTCTTCATACATCAGTGTCTCCTTTCCACAGTTGAGGAGCAAGAGCAGAAAGAGAGATACATGCTCTTAGAGCACAGGGAGATGTTCAGGTACTCTGATTCAGAATCCAGAGCCCTATTCACAGCTCAGTAAGAATGAAAGGGCATCAGTTTTCTAGTAGAAAGGAGTTCTTTAGATGTTTTAATAGTTTTTTTTTTTTTTTTTCCTGCACTGTGGCACCAAGTTTGCAAAAGCATATGCTCTTGTGATTGAATCTCAAGAAAATAATGGAGTTAGAGTGGAGGTAGAGGTGCTCTTCTGTTCAAACATGGTGGTTAACTGAGCCCAAGGAAGAGAATGGGATCACACCTTTTCTCTGGGTGACTTGCATCCTTCTCTCTTGTAGGAAGGAGTTGAAGGGCAGACCATATCATGAATGGCTGGGCAGTACCACTTGGCATTTTTCCATTCTTGGGGCTGAGCTGCTGGACTCCCTTAAGTCTTATGAGGTCATGAGAGGATACAGAATAAAGAAAACTATATCTGCTCCCAGTTTTCTCTAAAATAAGTTCATCTTTCTAAAGGGGTGTATTTTTAACCAGCCCTACAAGATTAAGCTGATATAATTTTTCCACCTCTTTAAAAAGAACTGTTTTGTGATCTAGGCAGTATTCTGGGAATAACAGAGAAATGCAGAAGAGACCATAAGAGGGAATGTTTGACTGGGATAGTGGGAAAAGAATGAGAAGGCAATGCCTTTTTACTTCTTGTTTTCATCTTAGATCCAAATATGTGTCACATTAAAGAGGGCCTCTTGGCCCCTGATGCCTGTAATTGTGCTGGGACGTTGCTGTCCTTCTCAAGGTTGCAGACACACAAAAAGTCTATCTGTGTTTGAAGACAAAAGGAAAATTGTTTAACTAAAGGAAGCAAATTTCAGTTTCTTTGCACTTGTTACCCACGTAGTCCTGTCACTGGTTTATCAGGAGCAAAATGTATTCCAAACACATGCTGGAATAAACAGCACACACAAGTTTCCTCTGATGAATACTCAATACAGAGCTGTCTGCTGTCTGAGCCAGATGAGTTTACACATTATGGGTTTTTTTTTTAAGCTATTCAGAGGCAAAGACCAAGAGTCAGAGACGTCATGTGGATTTGTGACTTTCAGTGGCAGATACTGAACTCAAAAACCAAAGACTATGTTTGTTTCATTCATACAGTAACTTCTCCAGCAATTCTTTCTCTCTGGCAGGTATAATATTCTGATAGTTAATAATCATTTAGGGACAAAAGTTGCATTCAGCGCATGTTGAATCTCATAAAATAATTCCTGGTGACTTAGCAGCAGCACTGAGACCTTAGTAGCTGCTCTTAGACTAATCCAATCAGAGTTAATGTTGGTGAGAATGACAATTTGATTTTTTTCAACTAAGAGTGAGTAAAAACTCCTCACAGTTGAAATGAATGCACGGAGAACAAAGGAGCTGATAGTCCCTGAAAAATTGTTATGAGATAGATGATACAAAAGGCTGGGAGATACCTGTCCTATCATGGAGAGGTAATAAGAGAATAATGACTTGTTTTATGAATATCCTTATGAAACATTAGTGGTCTCATTGCAAGTATTGCAACAAGAATACATAGCTGTTAAGTATTGGATGCAGATATTATAGGGTTAAACTTTCATAAACTTCCCTAGAACCACCCACAGGGGATAGGGTGGGTGAACATTGCTGATATGCTGCAGCAAGTAAATAAATCAGCATCATGGGGGAAAAAGATTTCTTTCTAAATGTGACTGAAAAGGTGCACACCTCAGCCAGTGAAGTATATTTGGCCTGTAATATGGGAAAAGAGGTTTCAATATTTGCATAGCAATGGTGCTCAGAGGCTGGGCTGAGCGTGGAGGCTGTGTGGAAGGAGTCTGCTTGAGCAGACAGGGCAGTGTCATGGGAAGCCAGGAGAACATCTTGTATCCAGCAGAGATGCCTTTTGCAAGAAGCTTCTGTGCTGAAGTATTCATAGCTTTCATTTTGATGAGAAAAAGCTCGGGTAACTTGCTGCTGCTGTGGCTGTGTCATTCTGAGAGAAAGACAGCTTTACAGGCAGCATGGTACAGTCTTGGGGGATTCATGGGCTCCATGTATAGAAATGAGGGAGGTTACAGCACACTGCTGTAGGGGCACAGGGTCGATAAATCCACTGAGAAGTTAACTCTCTGTTGTGCTAAGTAAATGACATGCATGTGAAACCCTGCCTCTACACATTTGTATTTCCTACGTCTAAAGAGAATTCCTCTGGAGCCATTTCTGTGTTTCAGAGAAATGTGACCTGCTGAAATCCACTTCTACTACTGTTAACATGGGTGTAGTGACTGGTAGGAGTACTTACTAATCTGTCCCTTGCTCTGTGTCAACAGTTTATACTGTCCGTATACAGAGGAGCATTCCTCATTCCATTTGGGGTGTTAAGAAACTCAGCGTTTGTAATTACTTAGAGCTGTATGGTAGCTATTACGATGGACAATGAGAAATATAAGCAAGTTGGCTCATGTGGTGTGGCATTTTAGATATTAATGGAACACTTGAAGAAAATGAAGGGCTTTATTAAATGAATTTTAAATGAAACGTGAGTTAGAAACAACGTGGGAAACTTCTGGAAGAAATATCTGCAAGCTACTGAGCAACCAACACTTTTCAGAGCACCAGGATCAGATTGTAGTCTTATATCCCTGGAATTTGGGGAAGAACTGTGGTAGATATGAAATGCTGACAAGGAAGAAAAAATATTCTGAATATAACAAAGTCTAGGTGTCAAACTTCATTCTTATGCCCTTTGTATCTGAAAATAGAAGGAGGAAATCCTGGTCAAAACTTGTGGCATTCATTAAAGATGAGAGGTGCATAAAAACTTGAAAGAGGACTAAGCTCAAAAGAGGAAAACTGCTTAAAAAATGTTGTGATATGGCCTGAGTTATTTCTTGGCTGTGAAACATTACTGAGGTCAGCAAGGATTTTGTCAAACCTTTCAGCTGAAAAGGATGGGGCTATCAAACCGTGCCACAGAGCAACCCATCATGTTCAAAGATATCATTCTGATTAATGGCAGCTTGAGCAGTGCTGTTTTTACTTAGCCATATGGATAGTATTAGACAACACCTGACACAAAGCACGTGTGCCTGATAGCAAAGCAACACCCGTACAGCTCTGTACAGGTTAAAGATGCCTGAAGGCAACCCTAACCCTTGAGCACAGTTCAGTGTAACTTAAGTGCTGTATTCTTATTTCCTACCACAGAAGCTGGTGGAGTGTAACGCTGACTGAAATATTTGCTGTTACTAAGGGCTTATAATGTATTTCCACCTGTAAGTATTCCAGATTATGTTCAATAAGCCTGTACAGATACTGTCAGGGTTATGTAGTGTTTTTAATGTGTTCAAGTAATGAACCTTTTTTCTGCTGCACTCATTTGAAGGGGACTTTGCTCTCATGGATACAAGAGTTTTTCAGCTTATTGCAGTCTGGTTTTTGTGTTTAGAGTGACATGACTAAACTTCTCCTGGAGAGGACTTCAAATAACAACAACATATTTTCCAAACCTTCAGGGTGCTTTTTTTTCTGTTGAGGGAGATGTTAGCAACCAAGAATTAATATCATGAGGAAAAGCAACCTTTAGAGCCTTCGGGATGTTTCCTGACCTCAGTAGGCTTAAGTAGTCTGGGCAGAGGCAGCTCTGGTGCTTTTTAGCTGATGGAGAACCCCAGAGAAACTTTTACAGCAGACTGTAATTTAAGATTTTGCTGAAAGGTTTCTGTAAATACATTTTTAAACTACAGTTTATAACAAGCTGCTGCATGTTGACATGTCAATAAGGAAAAACAATGCAAGAAGGAATAATTTGTATGGTTAATAAAGATCTAGTGGGGATGGACCTCACTCCATTGAGGCAAGAGGTGTCCTGTGCTGCTGGATAGGCAAAGATGGATCTTGTGCAGTCGTTGACAAGTTGCTCAGAAGACATTTGGTACTAGAGGGGCAGGATGCAGGATCTGTGGGTTCCTCTGAGATGAATAAAGTATTTGTGGCTTGCAAATGTGTCTGTCTTCCCATTACTTTGTTATTGAACACTTTAAAAAAGCCTCTAGTAACATTCATGCTTTGGGATTAAGTATACTTGTAGTTTTTTCTGGCAAAGGGAAGATAAATGATTGGTAAGATCCTTTCTGTCCTTTCTTACTGTCCTGGCTTTGGAAGTAAGATGCTTGCACAGTTAATTGGTGTCTCTTTTGGTGCAGAACATGTGTGTGTCAATTTGTGTAACTCTACATAGCCATGCAGATATCTTAAGCACAGATTTGGGTGCTTCCTAAAGGTAGAGCCCTTGTTATTGCAGAGAATGGAGGCATTTTACAGTATTTGTTTTCCGCTTGCAAAAATACAAGGAGTAAGGATGTTGCAGAAAAGTTCTTTCTCTGTAATCCCATAGACCATTTATAGAGTTTAATCCAAGGGTACATTTCTGAGCCAATGAGTTAGTATTTTCGTATCAGTCTTAAAAATATTTAAGCAGATACAGTTTTAAAACATAAATATTATTAAAGTCACAGTAAAAGCCAAATAAATATCCCTCTGAAAGGGCAACCCTGGTAGGTGTTATCTATTTTTGTGGACATGGTGAAGGATTGCTGGATGCAGGATCTGCTGAGCAAGAAAAACTCATTGACTTCTTTGGATTTTTCTGGATAACATCCTAACACATTGGAAATTTGTGGGCTTCACGCTGTGTAATTTGTTTCAGAAGAGACTTTCTGGCCTTTTTTTCCCTTTTAATTTAATTTGGCACATTTTGCTAGTACTTAACAGTATTGGATACTACAGGAAATCACTTTGTAGTAAATAATTCCACATCTTTCCTGAGTATATACAAAGTCTGAGTTATCTCCCCACATAAGGGCAAGTTGAATTTACAGTGCTTGATGGAGTTGGTAGGAATAAATTAGCCTCAGCAGCCTGTGTTATAGCAACATGCCTGTGCTTTGTTAGATTTGTCAGTTTCCTTGGACCTTACATCCTCTCTTTGTAACATTTAATACATCCTTGGGCCAAGTTCTGTGTTAAGAATTTCAATCTGCTGGTGACACACTACTTCCTACTTGTGTCACTGTGCAGCCTCAAATGAACATGCAGATCTTGTAATTGTCCTGTCCCCTGCATGGTCCTTGGCCAGGAGTAACTTCATGCAAATTGAGGAAACCTGGGCCTATCAGACCGGTTGGAGAGCACTGCTACAAACAGAGTAGCAGTGCAGTCATTTTATAATGGGATGGCCCAAGGCAGAGGGTGATGAAACCTGCTCCAGCACAGTCTGTGATGGCAGCATCAAGACAGAAGCAGGGGCATCCTGGCTTTCCATCTTGTGATCTGCCCAGTCCATACTCTATCACTGAGGCAGATCTGCTAGTTTTTTTCCTAAGAGAGGATGCCATTTTTTATAAATGCAGATAAGCACAAATAAACTATGCAATAAAAAGACTGATGTGTAAAACAAGCTGTGAAGATTTATCATTCTGGTGGTGCATGTTCAACTTAGTTTAGCTTTTCTTATCTATAACAGAAGAGCTATTTTGTATTCTCTGAATTGTTTCGGTGACTGTTGACTTCTGGCAATCATGAGGCTGCAGCAAACAAAACAAGCCAGTGTGCATAGGACTGTTTTAAATATATTACTCTCTTTTAGATGGCATTTGATGGCTATGCATTGCCACAGTGCATAATGGCATCCTGTGACATATGTCAACTCTACGTGACAAGCAGCATGAGGAAGAGATTTGAAATATAGAGGAAATAAATGCAAGAATCAATGGTTTCTGCTGGCTGCAGTGAACTGTGCAGACCCCTGTGCTTGACAATTTCATGTTTTATGCAAAAGAAGAAACTCTTCTGGAATGTGTTGAGGAGTCTGTGCTCAATACCCATCTCCAGTGAGAGAGCCTAAAAGAAAATATGGTCATGTAGAAAGCAGCCCAGTGACCATAACTTGTATGGCTGCAGGTACTTTGAGTAGCAGCTCACAACTCCATGGGCTGTTTGGATCTTAAAGATGCAAATGCAGTGATTTAGGGGCAGAAATGTACTTTAGTGGAGCGATGTAGAGATTATTTCTCTTTAAGGGCATTTAAAGATTGCAATACTATTTCATTACCAGTAGGAGTGAATGAACTTTCTTTTTGAACCTTAAGGAAAACATGGTGAAACTTGCCTTTTTTTTGTTGGCTTTGTGCTGCAGTATAACTTGTGACTGCATCAATTGCAGACCTTGTTGGTCCTAATGAGAAGCTTTGACTCTGTTTATCTACCTTGCTTTAAAAGAAAGACGTATTTCTTAACCTGCATTTCAACTCTTTGTATGAACACGTGGCACGTGATCCTATTTTCAAGGTGATTCATTTTGAAAAGCAAGCCCTAATGTTATAGTTGAAAATAGCTGGGTACAGTTCTTCTGGCGTGCTTTATTGCTTTGAAATGTCTGATGATGTCTACAAAACAGTGATTTAAATGCAATGGTATGTTATCAGCATTTATTTGGCATCAGAGGCCAAACAGAGTGTTGTTTGAGGGGGTAGGATGTTTTTGTGTGAGGTGCTTTTTAATGCAAAGCTAAAAGACAGTAGGATAAGTTAGCTTGGTTATTTAGTATCATCTGTTATTGTCTACAAACCTAAAACTTTGAAACTTGTGAATGATCCCTAAAGTCATAAGATAAAGTGGTGAGACAATAAAGGTTCACATGGAGTCCACCTTTTGGCCTTTAAGTTTCCTGGCCCTTTGATTTCTTCTTTATTTACCATTCAAGATAATTGTAAAATGTTATTAAGTTGGAGTGAAATTAATCTTGAAATTCTGACAGATCTAAAAAAAAACAAGGTAAAATGAAAACCCCATGGATTTGCAAGAGTTGCTGACGCTGTGTAAAGAAAAACCCTTGCATGATATGAAGGGGTTGTGATAACTGTTATTGACTCTGGTGCAAAAAAAAATCTTATTGCTTAAATAATCAGTTTAAAAAAAATGATCTCGGCTGTGACTTGGTTCTTGGTGTGAAGGTGCCAAACTGTCTGCCTGTTAGAATAAATGATTTTCCATTGTTTTTTAGCAATTCATGATATGGAACTGCAGTAGCAGATAATGATTCCTGTCCATTTAACGCCTGATGCATTTTGCATGTACTGTCTCATTTATTGAACGTTTTCTAAGTCACCATTGATGTTCTTAACCAGCTATTTGCCAGTTTTAACTCAGGGGCTTTTTATTATTTTAAGAAGCTGAATGGCTTTTGAAATGAAAGTAATAATTGACCACTGTTGTTGTCAGTGCAGAGAAGCAAGTACCTGTGTTTAAGCTCAGGATGGTCTCATTTCACTCATGCTATGTTTTAAATATCTAGAGCTTATCTTAGAAATGAGAGTGCATTTTTCTTCAAAACATATTGCACAACTTGCCCAAAAACATGTAAGGTGGTCCTGAGTGCAGGGTCACAGCTGCTGTATCAAATTCACAGTCTGTGCTGGATGAACAAGGTTTAGCTATAAACCATGTGGCCAACACCAGTGTTTTCCTACTGGTTTCCCTCTGGTCAGCTGTAGGCACTGCTGATTTTATTTTCTTTGGGTAATTCCAATGCTTGCCATGTGTGCCAGGCTGGTGGACTGGGACGAATGACATCTCTGTGCACATGCAGAGGGGGTAGATGAGAGCAGGATGGAGCTCCTATGCTTCTGGTGAGCACTTGTACCACCAGTAGGACCTATCCCTGATTGCTCCACATCTTCCTCTGTGTAATACTCTGGCTCCTTATGACACTCAAGTTGGCATAACAAGGTGAAATGTTGCAATGAGTGTGTTTTTTTCCTCTGTTTTAAGGTATCTTCACATTCAAGTAACCATCTGCTAACATGGATTTAATTCTAAACTCGGGCCATGCAAAACACAAGTGTGAAGAATTTGGGGGTTTATGCACAAACGTTTTTGCTTGGCCAGCTTTTGGTGGTTGGCTCAGGACTTAGCCCTGCCTTGCATGAAAAGGAGTCCCCTTCTTGCAAGAAAAGAAAAAAAACCCTACCTTTGCTTGAAGGATTTTATAACAAAAATAATCCCAATTGGGAAGAAGGTGGGAGCCTTATGTTAGAGTGGCTTTTTGTTTTGCTGCTAATATTTCATATAGTTCTAAACAGCCAAGAGCATTGGTACCTGACCAATAACTAACCTGCCCAGGTGAATATGAATTAGGCAGTTGAAAGATTTGATTCAAAACCTGCCAGTGGCAGGAGTGGGATTTTTTTTTTCCCTGGTAGAATCATATTTTATTTAGATTTCTTTCCCCCCCTTCTAAATGGAATAATAAACCCCTAAATGTTTTCTTCTGCGTTCCTGTTTCTCCTGTGCTGCTCCTCTGTCTGATGTAGCCAAGACTAAGCTTCATGCTCTGAATAATGCATTAATTTCTCTGCAAAATGTGAAAGTCTAGAGACTAATTCTGGTAAGTATTATGCTTCTAGTTAACTTTCAACAGAAACATTTTGTTCCAGCTGCATGTCCCATGGCTGCCTCAGATGTTCATGTGCCACGCACAATGTAGCCAGTAGAAAGGATGCATGTATCTAAAAGCAGACCAGTGTAGAGGTTGTCCTAACAAGAACATGTGGTTTCTGCTTCCAATTGCTTGGATATCTTTCTGGTTAAGAGTCATTGTATGTTGCTCAGGCTGCTCAAGTGCTGTGTGAGCAGTGAAATGTAGGGAAGTGCTGCTCTGATAACAAAATCTTTGCTGTGTGTTCATTTTGAATACAATAGAAATGTGACTTAAATGGACCTGAATGGTACAGGCAGAGAGGGAGAGTTAAAAAACATATATTAACAAAGAATTTCTTCATCTTGTATGATGTCTTTTTCTCCAGTTTTGGTAGCTGAAGCAGCATCTCCTTCCTAGAATGACAGGTTGGCCTTGCTTTATGGAAAGGTGAATTGAAGCCTCTGAGGTCTTGGACATGTGAGAGTTTCCTGGAAAGCCCCACAGAGCAGGCATGGGCTCCTAGATTAGAATAAATTCCAACTTAAGTCTGTCTTTGAAAAATGTAGGGTTTCAGGCAAGGGTTAAATATTTTGCCTCTTGGATGAAATACACATTTGATAAGTTCTCAGAAACTGAAAATAAGAGGGACTGGGCAAATTAACAAATGACACTGCTGGCTATAATTTTAGCAATGTCACTGTTTTGACAGATTCATTTTCTTTCACCCACTGTGATTGATAAGTGTATCTGTCTGGGATTAGAGAAAGTTGCTAGAAGGGAGAGTGCTTGAAGGTCAGATTGCTCTAAGGAGAAGTTATATTTTCCTGCCAGTTTTGCTTGGTAGGGTCAAGGCTTCTTTCCTTGCTTCTACAAAACGTAGAAAGCAATTAAGATTGATTTGTTCCATGAGCCATTGGTTTTTGCTTGCCTGTAACCATTCTAGCAGGACAAAGAAATGGTCTGTATTGCTGAAAAAAGAGAAGTTACACACTGAAGAACAGTTACACACTGGGTAACTGTTCTGTTCCAGAAGAGAGGATGTTTCAAGTGTCTTAATCTTTGAGACTTGAGAGCAGGCCAAAACTGAGCCAACTGGGGCTGTGTTTCCCCTGTCCAATATAGGATATCATTTTATGCAGAAGGCCAGCAGAAGACACTTAGATGTTTGAAATGGACAATTAGAGCTGTTAGTCCTGACTGCAGCTGGATTCTATATGAAATGGAAACTTGCTGCCTGAGGTCATTTGTGTCAAAAAGTTGTGGTGGGCTGCTAGAAATGGGTTTGAAGATTTTATTTATATCCAGTTTTGCTGTAGACACAGTGGAGTCCATGGAGGAAGTCCCAAACTGACTTATCTGAGGCTTCCCACCATCTTGCTGGGAGCTGGGTATGCTCAGAGCTGATGGGAGCTCCTATTCTCAGTGACCAGGAAGGCAGCAGTCCCTGCCCCAGCAATCTGCCTTATCTCTGGGGTGGGTTGTGTTTTGAACTGACAGGGGCTTGGATTCAACTAAAAAATGCCCAGGAGGTTCATGATTGCTGAGGAGTTATGTTGGACTCATGCGTCCTCTGAAGCAAGTCAAGTGACTGTTTTGAAGCTGAGTGTTGTGAAGTCTGATGTGGTGATACCCACCACATGCTCCAAAGAAAGGTTTATTTCTTTAAAGCAAGTGTGTTTTCCTTAAAGCAAGTATGTTGGATGACAGAGCAGTGGAACAGGCTGCTCAAAGGGGTTGTGGAGGCTCTTTCCTTGGAGGTCTTCAAGACCTGCCTGGACACGTTCCTATGCCACCTGACCTAGGTGAACCTGCTTCTGCAAGGAGGGATGGTACTAGGTGATCTCTAAAGGTCCCTTCCAATCCCTACCACTCTGTGATTCTACGATTCTTTGTTGTTCAAAACCCTTTTGGAATGCTGGACGTGAGAATTCACAACAGGAGACAGGGAGTGCTGGGCACTTCTGAAGAACAGCCCTAGGTTTCTGACAATTTTTAAATTGAGACATGAAAGCACAAACTCCTTGATGGTTGGTCTGTTGTAGGTTTAGGTGTCTTAATTATAGGATTTAATTACAGATTTTAGTGTTCTGTGCCCTTCTGTGCATCAGCAGGTGCCTGATCTTCTCTTTGGGCACTTCAAGCTCACAGCTCTCTTAAAGCCCTTCTCCTGGAAGCAGCAGTTCTGAGCTAGATGCTAGTGCCAAAAGGCCCTTTTTGATTTCTTTTGCTTTTCCATACGTGAAGAGTGAGGATGTGGCAAATGCTTTTGTTTGCCTGAATTGAACAGCACGTGCAACCACTTCTTTTGCCTGCAGCTAGAGCAAGAAGTTAACCTTGAAAAGTTTCCCCTCTCTTTCCTCCTTCAGAACGACTGATGTTTTGAAGGTGCAGCTCTGTAAGTTGGAACTCGTGTCTGGAGGCTGTTTGCACAGCAGTGTGCTGCTGCTGAGAGCTATGTAGGCCGTTTGCTTGATGTTGGTGCTTGGAGCTAGCTCCTGTTTGCAGTTGGCTCGCTGATCCCCACCGGTCACGGGCTGATGCTATTAGAGCTCGGCGAGACTCCACGCTGTAATTTGAAAAGGATGAAAAGTGTTAAGAGCACAATAGGATGCACACTCTGAAAAGCTGGATGGGAAAGCTGAGACTTTGAAGTGCAAAGAGGGTGAAATCATGCCTGTGTAGGGGACTTGAACAAGTTGTGTGTACCATGTAAAATGCCTGTTAAACCATCAAAGTAAGGCTTAAGTTGAGCTTAAGTGAATGGGTCTCATGCAAGCGTTCTGCCTGCGGGTAAACTTTATCCTGGCTGCTTACTGCTGAAAAATAAGCTGTTTAGAGGAAGATGGAAAACACAGTGCCGAGTCAGGCTAAAACAGGTATCACTCAGGTGTGAAAACTGGGACTCAAATCCATCCCTTAGTCTCTAAACGGGGCTGTTACCCTCTCAGAGAGGGCTGGGCTGGTGGCTGAGCTACTCTGCCAGCAGTTTTTGCTGCAAATGGCGAAAGATCTGAGGAGAGATAGTGTGGGAGGATAAAAGGGAGGGAGGAGATGCAGTGGGGGAAGGAAAGGATGAGGAACAGTAAGGCTGGGAGTGGGTGGAAAGAAGCAGCGCTGGGCTTTGGCATGGATCCCTCCTGAGAAGGCACTAGAGGAAATTGAGAGGCTCAAGAGTTTGGGGATGGTCTAGGAAGGATGTTTCTGAATTTGACTTGTAAGGAGAGATCAGGGCTGCAGCAGGAAGAGGAGGAGGAGGAGGAAATCAGAGGTGCTGCTTCACAGATGTACTGCCTGCTTGACAGAGACCAATAAGTCTCCCATAGCAAAGAGAGAGAAGCACCCACACCTCCTGCACTGCTCCCTCAAACAACCCCACACCAAACCCTCAAAGAATGAGACAGGCACTAAACTGCAAACAGGATCCCTGTTGTCTGATGTTGTTCCTAAAAAATATTGATTTTTGGCTGCAGCGTCCTAATAAAGCCTTTGAAAGAGGGTTTTCCCTCCCCACTCTTTCGCTTCTCTAGAGTAAAAAGGTGTTATGTGGCATTTTTTTTTTTTTTTTTTTTTTTAATGAATGCATGTATTTATTAAAGGGATTGAGAAACTTATTTTGGCCTCAGCACCAGCTTGCTGGTTGCCCACCTTGTAGGAAGATGCAGCCCCCTCCCACCATTGGCAGCATTTCTGGGAGCTGCTTTGGACAGTGGGCACCCCAGGCTTGGGCTGCAGTGTGTCTTGGCCATCACCTCCTGCCCTGTGGCACAGGGGAGGCTGTGCAGTGCTAGGCTGGTGTCATCCCATGACACAGGGGAGAGGTAGCACACCACGTGTCTCTCTTCAAGCATTGGGTACGTTGTTCTCTAGTTTTTCTCTTGGAAGTAATGAAGCCTGACAGCTTTGGCTTGTGCGTGATAACAATCCCACACTGGTATCTTTTGAATCCTTCACTGCCAAATTCGTGAAGGAGAAATGACTTTTCCAAAATGACCGTGAATGTGCTTCATTTTATAAGATGTTGTGGTTAACAGCCTGAAACAGAGAAGTGATTTTTGAGTTATAGCTGAACTAATTTCAGCTGTATTAAAAGTACTGATCTGGAAGCTGAGCTGTTTATTTGTAACAGAGCAGGAAAAACTATATGGCCTAACTTGGATAGTTTGTACCAGGGGTGTGTGTGGGATGCTTGCAGTGTTTTCTGTGCTGCTGGATCCTGCAGGGTATGGGACTGACAGTGTGATGGTCCTGAGCTAGGCTATCAATCTCATGTACACATCCAGCTGCAGCTCAGGCCAAGCCTGGAGCTGTGAGCGAGCAGCCATTCATGCTAATAACATGGTTTAAGCCTTTTAATGGACTGCTTAATCATAAAGAAACCTTTGAAAGGTGCTCTTGAAGAGAAATTAACTGAAGCTTGTGTACATCCAGATGTTCTGGAGAGCACTGTTGCAGTGAATTCAGTGCAGTGGGCTTGGGGCATGGGCTTGAAACAATAAGAAGTCATTTGAAGTCTTACTGTTGTAAGTACAGCTTAATTTGGCTGTATTGAGGATATTTTATGTTCATCATTCCCTAAGAGCAAGGAGCAGAATGGCAATGGAGCAGGCCTCAGTGATGGCCATAGCTAGGCTGGAGAGGCTGGGTCCTTGTTTTAACTGAAGTGAATTGATTGCTGGTTAACTCGAGTTAGCTATTGTGTGTAAGAGTTTGTGTAGCTAATCTACAGACTCTTGCTCCAGGATGTAACAAAGAGCTGAGCTGGATTACAGAGAGGCTAAACCGAACATTATCTTTCATCAGCAGTCCCTTAATTTCTGTCCCCAGGGGGCAAAACCTTACCCATGCCAGGGACTTCTGCATTGCTGCTGAGTTTTAACTGTGCACTACTTAAAGTTTTTCTAGGAAGCAAATTAGCTAATAACAAACGGTTAAGGCATCTAAAAACATATTAGAAGTCTCTAGTGATTTATTTAAAATAACATAATCTAATTGGTCTTGATTATGCCTCATAGGCACACAGCTGCTTTGGGGGCTTCCCAGAGAGCTGGGGAAGTGTGCATCCAACTGTGCTTCCTGAATCACAAGTTCACTGAAAATAAAATAAGCAAGCAGGAGAGGAAAAGCAGGATGGTGAAGAAAGGAGGGACATGCTGAGCTTTTATGCCAGAAGGTGGAATACCCTTTGGTTTAGGTAGTGTGAGCCACTTTGACTGGAAGCTCTTGATATCTTGAACCCCCTATGGGTTCGAGCATGTTCCCCCGTGGTGTTAGGAGAGCTGTGGGAGGCAGGACCAGCATTGCTGTGCATGCAGTGATTGATTACAGACCTGGTGACCTTTGCTTAGCCCATGGGAATAAGAAGGGGGACTAAAAGCAGCACGTTTTACACATTAGCACCACTGGGGCTCTGTGAGTGCAGTGACAGTGGTAGTATGCTTCTTGCAGGGTGGCCATTTACCATGTAAGTGAAGATTGTTGCTTGTAGGAGATAAATGCCAGTCCAAAACTGACTCCAGGGCACCTTCAGATGAAGAGTGCATGCACTGGCTCATGGCACAGAGTGGCTGTACAACATTGTGTGCTCCTTGCACATTATCTCTATTCCAGCTGGCTCAGGCAGGCTTGTACATCGTGCAAATCCCAACCTGATCTCACGTGATACTTGGGTGTACTTAACAGATGCATCAGCACTGAATCAGTTTCAATGACTCTTGGAAGTTGAAGCCCCACTCTCAGGGATGTTCTCTCTGTCAGCAGCTCAGGGTGGAAAGGCTCATGATGCCAGAGCCTCTACTCTGCAAATTGACAACGTACCTGCTCAGTGTTGTCTCTGGCACTTCTCGTGAATTCCTTGTGCTTTGAAGGGCATGAGAAAGCAACAAAAGGTCAGGGGAGACAATGACATTTTTAAACTGAAAATGTAATTGCAGTTTCCCTCTGAAGCTTGTAAATATGCTCTCAGCTATAAATAGGCCGTTTCCATCACTTTTAAAAGAATCTTAATTCATTTATCAGGGATCACAGTAAGTACAGCTTCATAACTTCCTGACCTATCCAACGCTATCTCCTTGAGGCATAGAGGAACTTGGCAGGAACACACCTCACCTGCCAGGCAAGGGGAGGAAGAGGAGGAAATCTGTTTTCACCCAAAGTTTATTTTGCCCTGCAGTTTAGTAACAGCTAATTAGCTGTTTAGTATGCATAGGTGTTTTCCACACCCCTGGAAAAGATATTCGTTCTGCAAATGCAGCTTTTTTTGCCTGTTGACACAGCAGCTGTAATGGTGGTTGGCATTCAAAGAATGCACTGGTGCCATCTGAGGAGACACAGGCTGATTAGTGCTGTTTATGACAAAGTAGTTTCATGGATGAGGAGAAGAATAAAGTAGTTTTGAGAATATTCTGGGGAAGGCGTGAGAACCCCAGCCACTACTCTTCTGTGATCCTGTGGCTTTGGATCAGAGTTCAGACCAGGTGTTGCTTTCTCAGCCTCTTGCTTTTGACTCTTGGGGTCTGTTTTCCCGGGGCTTCATTGTAGCTCCTGGGTTGAATGCAGTGTGCGGAATGTGGCACATTGCTGGTGCTATTTGCGAGGGACCACAGAAAGACACCATGCTTTGAAACAGAATGAGGTTCCAAAGACAACTTTGACCGTGTTTAATATCTTCTATTGCTGCCACGTTTGTGCTGTGATGCCTTGAGAGACAGAGACACCATGGAAACTATTGCCAAGGCGGGAAAAAAATACACTCGGTTTCTAATTTCTGCCCTTTTGCTGTTAAATCTTCATCTAATACCTTTAGGCATCTTTGCCTTTAAAAACCTGCACTTGCATTCAAAAAACTGCTTATGATTTTGCTTGTGAATCTCTTTCTATTTTGCACTAAATAAAAAGCAATTGGGAAGGTCACAAGCTAGGTCAGAAGCACTGGTATAAGTAGAAAATGGTATGAAATAAAGAACGCAGCAAAACAATACTTGATTAATTACAGCTTATAACCATAAACCATTAACTGGTTAAGAGTCTCTTAGTCTCATGATTAATAGTTCACTCCAAATCTTAACAGAAAGATTTCCAAATTAATCTGAAGAGAAGATTGAATGCTGTAGGTGAGTTGTTGAAAAAATACTGGTAACGTAGCTTTGAAAATGTTTGCACGTTGGAAGCTGAGAGAGGTTGGAGGTCTTGAGCAGAAGTGTATATGTATTTTGGCATTTAGATGTAGAGTTGTAGGGTAACTTGTACTCTAAAGTATAAGGCAACTGATCTGTGAGAGACTGAGATGTTTTATAGCTCCTTGGATACTAGGTGCTAGAAATCCAGTGTAAGATGCACTCATTGGAGCCTGTCCAGTGTTTGGCTCTTCCATAGTATTCTATATTCATATACTGTCTCTTCTTTATTCAGGGCCTCATTCAACTCCCATTAAAAGGAAGCTGGATGAGCCTTAACATCCTTAATTCCTTAATGCAAGAATATTATTCTTTACTCATATGTTCCCAATCGATTTTGCTCAGACTCCGCTCCTCTTGTGTCAGCTGTAATAACTGCTTGTCTCTGGCTCCTCTGCTTGAGAGGTGGGTCTGTAAATGATCTCAGAAGAGACTAACAAAACTCTGTTGCTGTGTTGCATGGTCTCTGCATTTACTTTTGTCATGGTGTCCTCATGTATGCTAAGAGTAGCATCCTGAGATTTAATTTCTGCAGCTAAAGGACGTTGTTCCTTCAGATGAGATGTGCATTCAAGGTGATAAGTGTTTCTAGCTGTGCCCATGCCATGGAGAGACTCTGTCCTGAAGCTTGAAATTCTTTTGTTCTCCAAGCTAGATGATGTCCTCTTTTCTCAAAGGACTTTAAGGAGACAGGACATACAGGTGTTGCCCTTTTTGGTGGCAGTTCCTTTGATTTTTTTAGCAAGATTCTTTAAACTTACTAGTTTCTATTCATATTTTATAAGATGGGAAACACAAAACTTCAGGCTAACAAGTGCTGTTCCAAAGAACTTGAAAAATCCTCTTGAGAGAACCATCTCCCTGTTCCAGATGGCTCGTGCATTTATTGTCATTACAGTGTCATTTGCTACAGAAGAATGAGTTTCCTCCTGTGGAATAAAACCTCATCAACCTGACACCAGGACAGATGCCCAGAGCTCTGCATCCAGTACGGCTGCTGTACATTTATACTCTGGACAAAAGGCTTTGTGGTCTCCTCTGGACAAGAAATGATGGACACATCCACTGAGACTTTGTGCTGCCCGAGTGACCTGTGGAAACAGCATGAGCATGCATTTATGTGATGTGTCACTCACAAATGTCTCAGGACAGGTAATATTTGTTAAAAACAAGAAGCCAAATCACAGCCACCTTCATCTTTCCAGCATCCACACAATGAAGATAAAAATAACAACAATGCAGAGTTGCCTGAAGAAAGCGATAGTTCAGTATTTAAAGTCTAATTAGTGCTTTAATTAGTGTTGTCTTTGTAAGGGGAAGGACAAGGAGCGGCGTGCAGCCTGACAAGGCAGATGCCACCTCTGAGCCTGGTGCAATTTAAAATGTCAACTTATAAACCACAGGGAAGAAAATTGGACGTAATGAAATGTAAGGAGACGGCTCTTGTGACAGCAACGCCGGGATGCAGTTCTCTGCTTTCCCTCCCTCCCTCCTGTGCTGTCGGTGCCCTGATTTGCAGCTTGCTGTGCCACGCACTGACGGAGCTGCTGCTTTGCCTGTGCAGCCCCTGTGTCTGCGCTCCAGGAGGCTGCACAGCTGGGTGATGGGGCTTAAGAATGGGCTTTTATCAAGCAGTCGTTCAAATTAAGCTGCTTTTACTCTTTCAAAGTCAAACTCTGAACTTCAGGGAGAAAACACGTGTGTGCTTGTTGCAGTCTGGTGGTGGGAGGGTGAAAGACCTGCCTTGCAAGACCTTGTTGTGTGAACCCAAGACGAGCAGGGGCACTGAGTGAGGAATTCTTGGCTGGCCAAGCCTTACTCTCAGCGTGGGGCACAGCTCTGTTTTCCCCTGAGGACAGAATGTTCAGGATGTTTCCAGTTTCTTCCATGTCCACTGCAGGTGTGGGCTAAGTGCTAATTTTGGTCATTGAATGTTTGAGTTTTTGGTTTTTTTTTTAGACTAAGTTTAAAAAAGAAAAGCAAATTTCCCCAATTCACTTTATAATTAAGTCACTTTCATATGCTGCTGCTTCTGTGTGGTTGTTAATCCATTTCACTTCTCAAGACTTTGCCACGTCTTCATTTATATGCTCTAATTCAGTTTAGCACTGTAATGTCACCTGTGATAATCCATTTAATAACCCTGCAAGAAACATCTCAAAGGTTGGACGTTGTGTTCTAGTGAATAAATGTGTAAGTTTTAATCTGAAGGTATTACAGGTTATGAAATAGCACTAGGGAATCCAGTATTCTCACAGTTGATATATTTGCTGTAAAGCTGTACCTTCTTATTTTACTGAACCTCCTCAATATTAAAACAGAGACATCATACACTTTTAGCTAATACACACTTTGTTCACCTAAATTCTGTTATTTTCCATGACCCAGAGAAATAACATGATGATGAGTGTGAGCATGTGTTTTCAACATCTGAAGCTTCCAAATGGTGCATACCTAGCACTCGGTACACAGATGGACAGTGAGCCCTCTTGATGTGTTTTTTTTCCTGTGCCAGCACTGAACACAAAACATTGTTAAGGAAATTTGGCATAACATTAGTAACTGTCTTTTGGCTTTGCAGAAAGGCAAAAAGCCATGAGCACTACAGAGGTCTGGGAAGACTTTTTGGTGTCATTGATTATGACTTGGCTTAGAGGCAGATCCAGAATTTCAGTGTAAATGAAAGATGTTGCTCCACTAGGTCTCTCAGTGAGTAACTCTCATGCCCTGAGTGCTGTTGAATGTGGAGCTGGAGAGTTGGGTGTCTACAGAGAAGGTGGAAGTGGTCAGCCTGGGAAGAACAGTAAAACGTGCAAAGCAAATCAGTAAGAACTACTGAAGAGTGAGAGAGAAATACGTCTGTGCAAGACTCATGTGTGTGCTGTTACTTTATAAAGAAGTTTAAATATGCAAATTATTCTTTGAGAACACTATGCTGATAAGTTGATTTCTGTACCCATAACTCAAGTGACATTTCAGCTTTAGACTCTAAAGGCGCAGGTGCTGTGCCTGTGTGATGAATTTCCAGACTTAACCACCTTCCAAGGTGAGCTGGACAGTCATATATCTCAATTTCTTGTGATTATGGCAGCTGGTCTTGGGTATTTTATCTGAGAATTCATCTAGAGCACAGTGCTACCTTAGCTTAGTTGCTGCTGTATTGGATGTCAGCATGAAGTTGTGCCTGTTACAATTTCTTAACAGCTGGAACTACACCTATTTTTACCCCAGCATTGTTGGGAAATTCTTTTAACTCAATCTACTATCAGATGGAGTTAAATCTGCAAATATTTGCAAGCTGATGAGATGGGACAAAGTGTCCACAGAATGACTTTGTTGAAACTAGTTCAAAGACTTCATCATCTAATACAGGGAAATGATAATGAGAGAGAACTGATATGAGTTGGCTGAATAGGACCAGAGACTGTCTTAACAAACCAGGAGGCTGACTGTTGGCAATTCACCTGTAGCAAGGCAAAAAAGGGTTTTGGAGAAATGGAATGGTAAAGAAAATTCTCCTGGAGAGGAGAAAGAAGAAAAGTGCTTGAAGCCTTAAACTGTTGTATCCTGTGTGTGTCTATTACCCATGAACCCAGTCTATTAGGACCCAACTTCCAGTCTATCTCCACCCACCATCCAGATGCTTCTTTGGAAATGAAGATCTGTTTCATTTTGATGAGAAAATCATTAGCAACTGAATTTGTCAAGAGGAATATGCTGTATCTATGCTCCCTGTTAAGACTGACTTTATAGTTTCAGTGGGTTTTATTTTGCGGAATCCCGTTGGATTAGTGAATGCTCTGTATTTCTTTGATTCGGGGGGGTTTTGCCTTTTGTCAATGAGCTAATTGGTGCTTAATGCAACTTTTGTGGAATTATATATTTGATACTGAGATTTAATTAAGCAGAACAGCAACAGAAGCATTTTTTAGTGGAGGCATTTTGATGAACCATGTGTCAAGTTGTTACTTTAATGTAGGAGGATTCCTTTCTTCAAGAGCTTTTCCTAAGGAAAAGAGACCCAAACAAATACTATAAACTTGCAGTCTTCTAAATACTGGCCAGGCAGCATCTATCCTGCTTTATGTATGTCCCTGTGCTAATTAAGAAACCAGAATTTTGCCAATATAAACACAATAATAGCTTTGTGTAAGCAGGTTCTCAACGTGTGAAATACCTTTCTAGCTGAAGCAGCTGTTAATGTCCGGGCTCCCTTCTTCCCCCCTTTTGCTTTTTGCACTTCTTTAAAGAGAATTTGCATAAGCAAGGTTATAAACATATGGCCAAAGTTTGAAGTGCTTTTGAAGCACAATTTTATAGCTAATGTCCTCTTGCCAGTGAAGTTGAGTGCTGTTATTCTGACAGAAGAGGTTATCAGCTTGTGAGGGAGGATGTCAGCAATGTACATCCCTGCTCCAAATGGGAACGTTGGAGCTGTTTTGGAGGAAAGGAAAAAGAGAACTTGGTGCAAAAGGAATCCAGGGCCTCTGTGCAAAGTAGAAATTCAGCAATGGAAGAAGTGTCCACCAACTTCTCAGAAGATGAGACAGTTTGATTTCCTGTGCAAGGGCCTGCAGTCAAATGATGGCTGATGTAGTGTAGCTGCGTTCATAAAGGTAAACTTTGCCTTTTGTGGATCTCCTTTTCTCAGCATGTATCTGTGCAGTCACCCGTCTTCTGGTTATAAAGAGTTCACAACATTACTGATTTCCTTTGGAGACATTATGCCAACATGATAAACAGAAATATGGTGCAAATGTGAGCAAAGAGGACTTTCCAAGCCCATATTTGAAAGAGATTTGACACTGACAACAACCCTTTTGACAGATCTTATATGATTTTGTCTATTTAAATATTGAGAAGTGTTGATTTTGTTGCTTTTTTTTCCTGAACAGCAGCTAATTATATTAAAAGTGTTACTGTTGCTGTTTTTGAAGAACAGCAAGATGATGAAAAAGTACTGAAATGGTGAGAGAATTTATGGCTTGCAGTCTCAGAAGAACAAATGAAGTGAGCTTGAAATAACTCCTTGCATTGCTACTGCAGTCAGAAATGGGCTTTATGTACTATTTCCACCAGAAACTGCAGACTTTCCTATTTGGCTCTTTGCTTGATTTGCTCTCACTCTGATTAAATTTGAATGTGACTGTGCCTCTTAGACGAGTAAATATTGCTCAAGCAGAAGACCCACAGATTCTGGTCCCTTGTTAAAAAGTCTGGCACGTGTTGTTGAGCAGGTCTCAGTAAAGTTTCCAGGCCAATAAAATAGAGATTCAAGTGTTTTTACTGTTCAATTTGAATTGCTGACAATGACAATTAGATGCTTTGTACACAGGAATCTCATGTGTGCTTTGGGTGACTGCTCTGCAGTGGTCTTCTGTGCAAATGCTTTATGGACCTGAACTCTTAGCAGTCTGAGTTCTCTTTGCTGTCATATTTATCGCTCTTTACTAATGTGCCTGAAGGAAAATCAGTGCAGATGGTGTTTTTTAACTTGGAGGCTGCTCTTGCTTGGTTTTTATGGTAGTATTTTGGTGGAGGAGGTAAGGTTTTTGCTTGAAAGGAGTTGGCTTGAGAAGCACTGCCCGCAGGTTACATCATGTGTTCGAAGCATTTTTCTAGATCTTTCTTAATGTCAGTATTTACATTAAAACAAGGAATTAGTTTTTTTCCCCAAAGAAGTCTCACAGGAGGTGTGCCCGTGCTTCCCAGCAAGTATATAAGTAGTTTGACACTGCACTGAATAACCCTGTCTTGAAGTATCCCAGGGCTGTACCGTGGCTACTCATTTTAATTCAACTTTCACAGTGACCTTTTCCAAGACAACAACAGTCCTTTATCATTCTTTTACCCCTTGACTCTCTGTTCCTTTGTCCCAGGTTTAATGTTCAGCAGCTTCCCTTCTACCTACTAAATCTTTGAAGTACTCATCTCTGTAGCATTCCCTACAGCAAATACTGCTGGAAAAAAAGCCAGAGCCAATGTACAGTGGCTGTAAATTTTCCTTTGGGACTATGACTATGTTCAGTCTCAGTAGCTACCAATTTGGCTGCATCAATCCTAGAGGAGCTGCATGTCAGAAATACAAGAAAAGTTTGTTTGGAAGCTGCCTGGACTCTCTGTAGCCTACTGAAACTCATTCAGCTGAGTCACATTAGCAAAACTTATTACAATTATTTGGTATTAATTATTTGATCCCCAAGGGCTTGATTTTTCTTTCACTGACATTTGTGATGAACAAGAATAATAGCAAAGGTGAAGTTACACTGGTCTAAATCACTAAGAGAAGGAAATGATGCTGCAATGTTATACTGGCTTGTATTTGTTTTTTTTATGAACTGCAGTTTAACTTCAGTAGGAGGGAAAGGAGGGAATATGGGATGTTATAGCTTCCTTTAAGGATACTATGAGATGACTCTTCAGAAAGAAGTAGTTTTTTATAGGCAGAAGACTTTGCCAATTTTTGTGACTTAATTTTCAATCTTGGAGCAGACATTTTCTCTCTCATTAGCTCAAGCTAACCAAGCCTACCTAAACTATCTAAGAACTGGGGAGAATCCATTACATTCATTGAAACAAAAATCCCATTCACCTAGTTTTAAGCTTTGGAATTGGAACAAAATGAGAAAAAGAAGACCACTAAAAAAAAAAAAAAAAAAAATTATTACAGATCTGATGAGACACCCTTAGTGTGTATTTGTAACACCTCAGCATTACTGCCTGCGATTAAGGGAGGTGAACAGTGGGCTGAACTTGGCTTAAGTGCTTTGAATTGAGAAATCTAGGATTGGGCCACTGAATTTGGGACATAGTTTTGATTTTAGCTTTACCCTTAGGCTGCTTGACAGTTTTGAGAAAACATTGGACAGGACACAAACTGAGGGGCAGGCTCCCTAATTTGTTTAAGAGTGTTATGCTTCCTATTTGTGAACTTTCTATGCAAATCTGTGCCGATATTTGAGGGTCTAAAGAACTTTATGGAGCCTTTAGCTTCCTCCCTACCCTTTTGGATATGTTTGTTTTCTCATTCAAAAGGGCACTTTTGCTGCATTTGGGACAGTGGTTCTGGAGAGAGGCCAGTGCAGGGCCACCAAGATGATCAGGGGACTGGAACATCTTCCATATGAGGAAAGGCTACAGGAACTGGGGCTGTTTAGTCTGGGGAAGAGGAGACTGAAGGGGGATCTTATTAATATTTATAAATATCTAAAGGATAGGTGTCACGAGGTTGGGGCAGCACTTTTTACTATTGTAGCTAGCAACAGGACAAGGAGTGATGGGATGAAGCTGGAACACAAACAGTTCCACTTAAATATAAGAAAAAGCTATTTTACTGTGAGGGTGAGGGAGCAGTGGAACAGGCTGCCCAGAGGGGTTGTGGAGTCTCCTTCTTTGGAGGTCTTCAAGATCTGCCTAGACATGTTCCTATGTGATCTGATCTAGGTGAACCTGCTTCTACAGGGGGGTTGGACTAGATAATCTCTAAAGGTCGCTTCCAAACCTACCATTCTACAATTCTATGAAAGGAGGATAAAGTTAAACACCTTGCTTACAGATTTCTCAGAGATATGCCTCCCAGGACCTGGAAGTTTTAGGTTGCCAGCTCTCCTCTGGAAGATTGTTCCATAGTCAAATTTACCCTGAAGAACAACAAATTTTTCATTAGTTTTGAAATGTCTTTTTTTTCCCCCATCTTGAGCTTAAAAACGTGCCTGGTCACCAAAGCATGTATCTTGTTAGAATGATTCACGCAGAAAAATGCATGTTTAACTGCAGCTGGGATTTGCTTTATTAAATGCATCTCCTTTCTCTGCTTGCTGAAAATGGATGTAAACCTGTGCTAAATGCCTCTTCCAGCCTGTGCTAAATGCCTCTTCCAGCCAATAGAAACTTGGTGATTTTACATATCTGTGATTAAAAAACATTATGCTAATATAATGAGTGTAAAGCCACTGGATTAATTTGAGGAACCTTAGTGAAAAAATCCTATCAAAAGAATTATGGAAGTATTTGTTTACAGGTAATAACCTCATAAAGAAAATACTGTAGCTAATTTCACTCCATTTGCAAAACCTGTGCATTGAAATTCTTATGTTGTACAATGTTCCCTGCACATGGAGGTGGGGGGGGTGATGGTGATTTCACACCTCTGTCATGTTCATTAGGGTAAATTGTGCATCTTGGTGGTTTAAAATGGATCATATTGTCTCTACTGGGATAATGCCTTTAGAATAGGACCTTGTCACAGGATAATGGTTGTGCTGCCAGATACATAACAGAGGCAAAGCTGGGGTATTTATCAGAAACAAGCATCAAGGTGAAGCAGACACATTTATTTCCAATGCAGGAAGCTTTTACACTGTCAAAATATTCTAGACTCTTTTTTTTGTTTGTTTCTTCCCCCCCCCCCCCTTACCTGCATCTAGACCAAATGACTTATGTCATAGATTCTGATGTTTTCTTTGTCTGATGGATGTGAAGGGAGTTGTTGCAGGTCTTTGGGATGTATTACTAAGAAGAGCTCTGGGGAGGGGAGAATGAAGAGGACAAATTTATGCTATAGAGATGGAAAATGCAATGAATTCATGTTCAGATTTTCACGAGAGCGGTTATTGTTGTCTGAATTGCCGCAGTGATAATTCTCATCAACTTGGCTAATGCAGGAACTAAAATGGAGACTTGTGGTCCCACATAGCCATCTTACCTATAACGAGACTCAACAGAGCAGCAGCTGTAGGGCCACATATATGTGTGTATCCTCTCTAAATAGCTCAGTGGAGTTCATCGGGCCTTTGTTGACTCACACCATACTGGTAGTGATGTAGACAGACATCTCTTGTGAGAGACATGAGAGAAATCCAAAATGTATTAATCATTCTGAAAAATTGCCTACAATTAAATGAGTGTAGCACAACAAATATTGTTCTCATCAGGAAATCCAGTGGGGATACACTTCAGGCTCATCAGGGGTAAATCCAGTGTCTTATACAAGAAAGCCAATGTTCCCAACTGGGTGGACATGCCAAAAAGATAGAACGCAACAACAACAACAGAATCTTTAGATAGCATAGTGATACCACCTTTTTCCCGTTTTAAGGACAACAGAAGATGTTCCCCATAAGTGAGGAGATGCCTCAAGCAACTGTCTCTGCTTCCTCTGAAGGTGGTGGGGGAGACAGCCCAGGTGGATCACTGGCAGAAGACCTACTTCTTCAGAGATCAGATTTCCCTCCTGTTACCCAAGACTGGGTGTAGGGAGGATTAATCTGAGATGGTTGAGTGGCAGCATCCCAAGCCCATGCCATGTCTCTGGAGAGCAGCACTCAGCAGCCCTGGTGCACCATGGGCCATGGAGAGGGGCAGCTTTTTGAGCATCGAACTGAAAAACCCAACCCCAAGAGACACAGCGTTGGAGCAGGTAAAGCTGAGAAAGGTGAGCTTCACCCAAACATTGCTTTTGCTGTGCCATGAGTACCAGGAGCCTCACTTAAAGGGGAATCAAAAGGGTTTGCCACTACTCTTCAAGTAATTCCTGTCAAGACAGGCTGCCACAGAGAGCACTTGGCATTTAATTAACATAAAAACGGAGGATGAGAATTGAGGCACAATGTTCAGCAGAAGCTCGTTGAAGTCAAATTGAGCATTGCAGCTTGCTCCAGAGGGTTTTGGATTCAACCCCAGAATCCAAGAGGTTTTTATTAACTGTGTTTGATACATATATGCCCAGACTGGCAAAATGAAGGGAAAGAGGCTACCTGACCCCAGCATCTGCCAAGTGCCTCTGGTAATCCTCTTTGAGAGGAGAGGAGTCAAGAGTTTGCATTTACATGAGATTTCCTGCTGATGAATGTACTTTTCAGCAATTCTGGATAAATAAGCAGGGGTGAGTGTTTATCTTACTGGTGTACATAGTAGGAGGTTACAGTTACCATTGTTGCTGAAAGGAAACAAGTGGCTGCAAACCCCAGGAATTTGAGATGTGTGAGCAATGTTGCTTCCAGGAACAGACTTCAGCTAATCTACAGCCCAACATAGGAAATGCTGCCCAATACCTGATAAACACTGCATCATGGATCTCTGCCAAAATACACACATCTGTCTATGGCGGGAGGGGAAGTAATCCAAGGTTTAATCTGGGAGAGAGCTGTGGCTAGGGTGGTGGTCTGAGAGAAATGTACCCAAACTATTCTTACACTTCATTGGGCGAGAAAATAATGCTTGGGTCCTGCTGAAACTGCTGATGATGTGGCAGGGGAGAGAGGAGCTCTGACACCTGGACACAGTAGAGGGGCAAAGGTTGATGAGCTCTCTAGGGTTACACAGATGTGGTCAGAGAGCACCAAGTTTGATGCTCTGCTGTGCTCACCACCCCAAACTTCACTCATGGCACTCTCGGTGCTGATCTGAGATGGAACTGCTTTCAAGAGCCAACATTTGCATCACAGGTATGAGCCCATCAATATTTTACATCTAGGTTTCTTACAGTGATTAAATGATTAACTTGAGTGACCTGGCACCACCTTGACTTCTTCCCACACCCTGACAACCCCTCTCCTGACCTCATGTTCCACACCATGCAGAGAAGGATCCTGACCTTGTATTTAATCTGTTACTGAAGCCATATAATCCTTTAGTCTTGTTTTCCTGGAAAAAGCAGCAGATTGCAACTCCTGTGGAAACAACAAGGCTGCACTTCCCTGAGCAAATCTGTGAAGGAAACAGGTTTTTAATAACTGAGTATTGATTGTTCCCCTCTGAGCAGTGTGTGCTCCAGCTTCACAGCACACGACCTTTGCTTTGTCTTATTTTCCCCTCCCCAATTGACATAAACTTGCCCAAGCCAGATAAATAAATTTTACTTTCTCATTAATGAAATATTAAGTGTATGTTTATATTTTAGTGTGGCCTAAAGTGAATATTAAAGTGCAGATAAATAAAACATTGCCAACTTCAATGCAAGATGGGGTTTTCTCACACTTGTCTTAAATGAGCTCATTAGAGTGGAGAAGGTAATAAATATTTGATATCATGGCATGTTAATGAGGTGCTTGCTTGTGAATTCAAAGTGTTTAACACAGTTTTCTCTCCCCTTCAAACATGTTATCTAGTGCAAACATCTTGAATTATTTAATCGAGTGGATCTTTAAGCACTTTGGTGCTGTGTTAAACCTAAACCCACAAAACCACAGAGGTAATTAATGGTTGCAGCTCTCAGAAATGACTGTAATTTCTTGAATGACGCTGTTTTTGTAATTCAGAGTTACTGTGGAGGGCTTTCCTGCTTTTGAAGGAGGAGCCAGCTCTCGTTGCAGACAATACACTGTGGCAGTGCAGCTGGTGCACGCACAGGGTGTTCTTTGGAAGGTGCCTATGTGCTTCTCAGTTGTCTTATGGGAATTTTGGTACTGCAACTGAAGCCACATTTCTCACTGGTCACCCCCACATCCTCATAGAAATGTTGCAGGTGTTGGGCCCCTGGAGAACAGGAGAAATGGAGATGAGGAAGTCTGATGTGATGGAGTTGGATTTTTCTCCTTGGTGGTTCTTGTTCTCTCAGACTGACCTGGTATGAATTATATTGTTATAAGCTGGGAAGGACTGGGTCTTGTCTAGGTTATTATAAAGAAGTAATAGGCTGCTGAAAGTAGCAATCCCAAATATTTCTCTTTACAAAATCTTGTGGAGTTTATTTTTTAAGCCCACTATGTTACTGACACACTCTTTTTCAAAAGAATTTGCATCTCTGGCGGTGAACATGAAAGTGTTTTGTGCTTCCATGAAAAATTGTCCAGCAGATACTGAGTTGACAGCAACACTGGAAGGTGCTGATGGTAATATCATCCATACCAATGGGAGAGAGAATAGGGCTCAGTAAGAAGCAGTTTAGTCTGCAAAGGATATTTGAGACTTGGTATTATCACTGGTATTAAGAGTGGAAGAGTGGTGTAGGCACTTCAGCAGCTGATGAAAAGCTGAAGCTATATTTTTCTTCCGTGCATACCTAAATAAAAGCTTCCTCAAAAAGGATATACTCAAGAAATCTGTACACTTGAGAAAACCGAGCTAATGCAGATAACTGTTTCATTTTGTTGGCTTTAGTGGGATACTTAAAGACAGAAGTCTCAAATTATTGTAAAAGCCCAATATTTGCAGTCCCTAGGCAAAGCAGATGGATGTCCTCCCAGGACAGGCTCAACTAGAAAAGCTTTCCTTGACACAAGTCAGGTTCATCCCTCCTGCTACTGGCCTTGGGATGGGGGATGTGCCTCCCAGGAGAAAGCACAAAGCAGCTGAGCCTGTGTCTGAACCTAAGTACTCTTGTTCAAATATTCTAGTTGAGTCTTTGCTGACCAATCCCAGGTGCCTGAGATATTATCCTTGTGTCATCTTGTGCTTAGCAGGCAGCTCTCACTTATCTGTTCACTGGGGAATGATTTTCCAAAGCAGCAGCAGGCAAGTCTGATTAAAAACAGAAAAAAAAAGGTAACAGATAACTGATAGAAAAAGTGAGAGCAGGAAGGCTTCTCATGCTTTGTAGCCTTGCAGAATATAACTTCATCAGCAATTTGTGCTTTGAGGAAGGTGAAAGCTCAGAAGTTTTTTAGAGGCCTTTTCTTTGAGGATTCTGCTTTTAAATCCTTTTTTATAGCTCAGCCATTAGCAAAGGTACACGTTGGTTTTAAGGCAACAAGTTCTGCAGTTTTAGATGGAAGAAAGAGCCTTTTAGAACAAGTTAGCATGGGTGCTAACAGGAACTTTTTTTTTTGCCTGGTTCTTCTGCATTTAGGAACATTTCTACCTTTTGCTGACATAAAGGGAATTGCCAGCCCAGGCCCAGCATGCAGGAAAGGAATTTCTTTTCAAAAGTGCTCTGTGGTGTAACCATATTATGGTTCATCTCCTTTCATAAGAAAAGGCATTTTTGTTCTGAACTGCTGTTCCCTAACTGCTCAGAATATCTGTTCTGAGTTCATTGTTTTTCTCCTGTGTGCCTCTGTTTCCTTGATGAAGGATGATGACCCATATTCATGATCTATGTGTTTTTTTCCTCAAAGTATCACAATGCCTAACGGTTTCAATAGCCTTAATCTCAGTTTTAAATCTGTTTTCCATCTCAGAAAATGGCCGCTGAAGTACTTTGTGCAATCCAGACTTTGCCAAATGATTGCATGGAAGTGAAAATGCAAAATTAAATTCAATTTAAAGCCATTTAAATGAAAAACTCTTAAATCCCAGTAAAAGCTCAACTTTGGAAATTGAGATGCTGGCCTTGATGGTGGGTATTGCAATTTCTGCATGGAGGTATTGCTGAAAATTTGCTAATGAATCTACCTGGGACAAGGGCATGGCAGATGATGAGACCAACATGTACACTCCTGACTTTTCTCAGTAGGTAGGTATAGGAGCAAGTCATTAATTGAATCTTCTTTAGCCAGTGCATGTGTTGGAGCGGTGAAAGACAAGTGTAAAATCTTCACAGAGGTGCATGTGTCATGAGTACAGGTGCTGGGTGGACAAAGGCTGCTTGAGTGCATGCCCCAGGCAGCTTCAAGAGGTTTTGTTTCCAGAGTGTTAAGGTGCTCAGCGCCTCTGGGCTGGGAGACATCCGTGGTTCATCCCAGGAAAGCAAGGGATTTACTTCTTAAAATCAAGTATATTAAGCTTAGTCTGGAATGTTTATCAGACAATAAAAACCCCCAAAACTCCAAACCAACAAAAACTCAAATGATATTCCAGTGATGAATGGTTTTAATTAGAAGTAGGTAGCAAACACTTTTAAAGACATATAATTTGAAGCTTGTTCTATTCTTTAGTGCTTCTGGAAGGCAAATAGTATTTATTCTCAAATCAAGAATTGGGAAACTCATTTGGCTTCTCTTTAATTTAGTGATGATACAATTGAGCTATGATTAAAAAGGAACAAGAATTTCAAGGTAACAAAATTCAGTTAATTTAGTTACAAACTACTTATTCCTCCATAACTAATTTGCTGTTCTACTTGTAAAGTATCACCATCCCTAGGTAAGCAAAAGTGCAGCCAATTGTTGCAATTTTGTGATTATTTAACTGGTTTGTGAGTGAATAAGTGGTAGGATAATCCTTCAACTAAGGCCACTTGACGTGAATGATACCTAGTTGTGTCTTGATTCTTGGATTGTTGGTTTCCCTGTGGCCTAGTGAGCTCAATTGTGACCAAAATTGACCCAATACTGATGTAGGTGGAGCTGCTTTGGTGGAGGAGGTTGTACTGGATGATCTCTAAAGGTCCCTTCCGACGCCCACCATTCTGTGATTGTGTGAATACCGTTTACATGTTCTGATCTCCTTACAGGATGGAGAGAATATGAGTTTTCATGAGTGATACTAGATTTCTGGGACTCTGTTTCTTTTTGGTTTTGTAGTTTATGAATGTTGCTGATGCATTTGGAAGCTTCAAAATAATTTGATAAATCTTTCACAATATAATTGGGAATAAAATGTTAAAGCTCAGCGCGTAGAGCAGCATCATGTTTCTTTCCTTATTGAGGCTAGAAGGATGCACATCCAAACCAAATATCTTCATTTGGTAATGAGGAGTTACATTTATTAAGTTTTAAAACTTATCTTCAGGAGCAGCAAATGATTCTCTGCATGCGTCTGGATAATTTGACTATATCAATATTGATCCAGGCTTTCTGCAGTTGTTAATCTCTCTGGGAAATGGATTCTTTCAGTAATATTAGTTGAGCAGATGTTGGTTGTTGATTTTTGCAGTTTTATTCTTGGTACTTTCGTTTTCTTCTCAGAAGGAGAAACTTCCTTAATCTCATGCAGAGATAGAAATAGAAATGACAGCTAAAAACACGTTGAATTTTCTCTCTTTCTGCAGCTCTTGGAATCCACACTGCGTTGGGAAGGGAGGATAAGCATGACTGCATGTGTATCTTTGAAGTGCTTTATCAGTGTTCTTAAAAAAATATCAAAGAGGAGACTTATGCCATGTAAAAATAGTTACCATTACATCCTCTTTGCCTGGATCTGATACAGTTCTCGTGCAGCATATCTGTGAGATGACAGATACTACCTGAATATTCAGAGGGAAAATGGTGGTTTTCAGGGGCAAGTTCATCTCTTGCATTTCTGGGGCCTTTTTTAATCTCTGTGGCCATTTTTAATTTTGGTTATCACTTTGTTTCAGGATTTATTCTTAGCTGGTAGACTGTATGGCAGTTTTAACACCTAGCTGGAAAGCAAGGGGATTTAACTTCTCCCAAATTAAAGCCAACAGGGGACTGTGACATTGGTGAAAGTGAATTTTTGAGCTGGATCAGGCTGGCTGCCTGAACCTGTCACAGCTCTACAGTTGAACAAGGAGACCTCCTCCACAGGTCCTCAGGAGGAGCTGCCATGAGCACCTTGCTCTGAATTGTCCCACTGTGGTAACACTCTAGTCCATCCACAGGAGTCTTTGTACTTCCATGTGACCCTCGTTTGTGGGAACGTGACAAGTAACTGCTACTTGTGTAATTTCATGACGTAGCTGTTAGTACTGCGGTGATCCTTTGAAAGAAATCTGAAAACACTGGGCCATTCCAATGTTTGCTCTTGTCATTCAGTTCTTCTGGTTACTGAACACTGCTGCTGTTGTATAGGTTTCAATATACTTTCCTCTTTTTCTCAATGTCTGCGTCAATATCTGTTTTCCCTTGGAACAACAAAAGCCATCACACTAACAAAAGCAGTAAAGAGGCAGAGGCTATTGATACAGAAGCCAGTGAAATGGAAGGACCTTCTAAACCCTATGTGGCCAAAAGGCATTCTACAAAAAGCAGCCCTTGAGGACTGTGCAATGATTGTGGCTGTGGAGAGTGCAGCAAGGGATGGCCAGGGCTGTGTCACTGATCTTCATTACTAGGATGACTGGAGTAAATGCTGTGGGCTTTGTTGTTACTCATGATTTCCATTGGTTTGGATTAGGAAAGCATAGGATTCTGTGTCATCTGGACAGGCTAGTGGTTACTTAATTATTGACAAAAAGGAATTGATGTGGTTTTACTTTCAGATCTCTCCTCTGGCCATCTTTAACTGACTTCATAGTGTAGAAATGTGTTTTCAAGCACTCTTTAAAGAAATCATCTTCATTGTCTGTTTTCATTGCTGGGTTATCTCATGTTTTTAATTTACAGTTCTTGATATTTAATTTCCAATTCTCTATCCTTCAAAAATCTTTATAAATGGCCACATAACAAGTGCAAATTTCTCTCTTGTTGAATGAAAAGTACCAATCAGACTGTGATGGCTGTGACATCTCTTACTAAGAGAGAACAAAGCAACTGCTCAGCTCTTAAATAATCAAAGTCTGGCTTGTCAGAGTTGGGGTATGTGGCCTATTAAGCTTTATTGAGGGCAAGTTGCAAGAGCAGTGGTGCTTAAATAAGTGTACAGGCCCTTATGTGATTAGTTATGCACAGTCCACAGTGATCTTGTTAAAATCAAATCTTATTCAAAGAAAGCAGAACTATCTCCATTAAAACCGTGATATGGCATAAAATCAAGTAGTGCTTCTTTACAAGTTGAAAATGCTTTATTTCTACTTCTGTGTCTCATTTCTGGGACTGCTGAGCTAGGAGGAGGCTCAGGGGGATCTTATCCCTGTGTATAAATCCCTGATGGGAAGGAGGACAGAAGATGGAGCCAGGCTCTTCTCAGTGGTGCCCAGTGAAAACACAAAAGGCAACAGATACAAACAGAAGTTCAAGAAACTCCCTTTAAACACATGGATATCCTATTTTTTTGGTGAGGTAGGTTGCTTGGTGAGGTTATACAATCTGTTCTTTGACAGAGTTAAAGCACAACTGAATAGCCTTGAACAACCTACTCTGGCTGCCCAAGATCCATCTGGGGTTGGACTGGGCAGTCTCCAGAGTTGCCTCTCACCTCATCCCCCTTTGTGACTCTGTGTTGTGCAATATAATTGCTGTGCCAAGACTGTCCTAAAATATTCCACTAAGTCATACAGCTCTAAACAGTAAAATTAACTAGTTGAAGATGGGAAGGGCTATTTATATATATGCCATTACAGGGAAGGAGAGTTATTTTCAGCTGAGGCATACCTGAAGAGTCAATGAGGTAAAGATAGTGGAAGGGGAATATGATGGGAGAAGAACAGTCCTCTTGGCTAGTTAGTAACAGGAGCTCACAGCAACGTGTCAGTTCTGGGTAGATATGGATAGTCATTGGTAGAAAATTGCTGCTTTTTCTTCTGAACTCTGGTGAACTTTTGTAGTGTGGCTTGTGCTTGTGAACAATCTATCACCCCAGCCTTCTCATCTTTCTTCAGCCAAGGTGCATCAGCACTTATGGAGATACCTGGGAAGGCAGGTATTTCTGAGATAAATGTCAACCAGCTTCCTCCTGGCCTTCAAACTGCTCTGGTCCAATTAGTCAGCTGAACATGATCTGTGGTGCAGCTGTCTCTGTTGCTTTGAGGAGTAAATCTCCCGAGTCTGCAGGCAGAGGTGGGGGGCTGGCTTTGCCTTCCAGCCTGCTGCTGGGTCTGACTCTGCTGCACAGGAGTGCAGATGCAATTGAAAGGAGTTGGGAGCATTGTTTTGTGGTACACACCCTTCCTCATGTCCTGCTTTCCAAGTAGTGTGTTCTGGAAAGGACTTTTTCTGTGTTAAAGAGTTGTGTTTCTTGGTAGGAGGTTCAAGACAATGATTTATCCAGACACAGATGTTTCTTTTATTCTCATTTCTTTATTCAGGGGCTTCCTGTAATCATGACAAGTTTGGTGCCAGCTGTGTGCTGTAAGGATTCTCTGGCCCTGTCAAAATCAGCAGAGCCTTTCTATTCCATCCCCTACCATTCTACGATTCTATAATACAGGTTGAATATAAACAGGAAACTTTTATAGCAAAAAAGCAAACAATATCTCACCCCCGATAAACTTGGACAGCATCAGGACTTTGTTAAATGCTTTTCTCTGGTGTCTCCCCTGCACTTTGCATTTCTTCATCAGGCACTCATCATTTGCTCCTTTATGCAGCACAGTCATGCTCCAGACCAGCTTAGACTAAGACTTGGCACAGGTCTCAGCTTCCTGGCATCCTAGCTGAACATTCACTGGGTTTCCAGGTTTGGTTCCTGCATAGGGTCAAGTCCAAAGTGCAACCTCAAGCTCTGCCTTGAAGCAGGCAATAGATGTGCACCAGCACTGTGTGGTCAACAGTGTCCAGGGATGGTCCTCACCCCTGAGTGAAGTTGTCAGCATGTGGCCCAGCTCCCCTTCAGCTGCAGATGCTGCCATGGCACAGGCAGCCTGTGCTGGCTATGTAGGTGGCTGCTGCCATTTTTCAGTGAATGAGCTGTAATTCTCGAGCACTCTGTCTCCAGCAAACAGTCATGTTATTTATCTCCATCTGCTGTGCTGGTGTTTTGTCTTCTTGTTTGGTGTCTCCATTTGATTCTTTATTTGACATCCTGGTTTCTGATGTTTATCTATCAGCTTAAATGGCAAATACCATCTGACTTAAAACTCCTCCTGCTGATATTTGTAGTAGATTTCAGGTCTGTTTTCTGTCTTTTGAGGCTGTGTTTCTCCCAGGTGACCTGCTTGTTGTGACTCCTATGTTGTCATTTACTACACTGTCATCATGACTAAACCTTTATTCCACAGATTTTAAACTAGATACTTTTCCATATGAAATGAGTTACAGTGGTTATTTTCCAAAATAGAGTGTATACTCAAGCTTTTCTCCTTGATGAAACCTTGTGCATTCCCTCTTGACTTGTGTAAAGTGAAACTGTGGTGCTGTGTGGTTGAGGTGTGATCTGCTGGATTTCTGCCTGTTTAAAAGCAAAAGAGCCAACACGTCAAATGTGATCAAGGCCTTCGATTTGGCAATTTATCATCAATTATTGTGGAATTTCCTTGGAATGGTCACTGGTAACTGCTGTAGGATTATTCCCTAAAACTCAGAGGCTGAGCTCAAACATTTTATACAGTGTGAAATCTGAAAAACTTTGAATGGGTTGTTTCTACAGTTGATTATGGGGCTTTTTACTCTTCCAGCTGTCATAGATGCATCTTTGATTTATGAAAAAAACTGATGCTGTGTCTCTGAAAACACTCTTGCAGAACTTGCATGCTAGAAACAGAGTGGTAAAGATTGAGACTCGTAGCTCTCAGAAATGTTAGCTTCAAGAAAAAGAATTCAATAAAGATAGATCTGTCTGTAGTCAAGTCCTCTGCTCCTGTAACTTGCTCAAATTTCCCTTATGTAAGCATAAAGGCCTCAGTCTTAGTCCTGAAAAGTATAAGTATATAAAATAATGACCTTTTCCTCTCTCCATATGGATAGATTTCCTAATGCTGTTCCTAAAATCGTGGGGGATGGATATATGGAGCTGTCAGATGGGAACAGGGTTTTTCATGACTGCTGGCCCTTGGTGTGAGCCAGGACAGGAGGAGCACAAGGAGTGTGGTTGTTTTGGTTTAGTTGCCAAGAGAAAAGGAGACTAGAGGGTGATGTATGAAACGGGTCTGATCTGAGCACTGTTGAATTTGGCAGAAATCTATTAGGGACATCACCGAAAACAATATTTAGGGTTCCAATTTCTGATATTATAAGACTAGGATAAACACACACAGTTTAGGGTGAACGTTGAAGACGCTTGAGCAGGTCTAAGAAAGGCTGAACTGGCCAGTTTTCAGTTTTGATGGATCATGTGAAATGTTTTTTCTTGCCATTGACAGATGCTCAGGAAAGGGTTTCCAAGAGCAGTCTTGACTTGTTTTTTTGTGATCCTGAGCCAGCCTGCATAATATCACAAATGTCTTAGGCTGGATTCAAAGTGCCAGAGTGAACCTAGAGAAGAATTTAGAGATACTTGCAAATATGTGTTTTATTTTGCATATAAAAATATTAATTTAGAAATAGGAATACAAAAGCTGGCACCTGAAGCTGAAAGGACAGGCAGTAGCTATTTCTGATGCTTTGTAGCACTGTATGATTTGCTTTTAATTATTTTTGAAGTGCCAATGTGTCTATCCAAAAGCAGAAGGTGCACTGGGAACTTAAAAGAGACAAAAGGAAAATTCTTCCTTTTGGGAAGCCCAATTAGGTGGATAAATGACACAGATGACTTCACTAATTTATATTCCCTGTGATTTCTGTGATGAAACACAACACACACGCTGTTCACTCTGTTCCTTAGAGCTTTGTGTAGTTTACCGTTTGTGGCTGTAAAAACACAATAGGGAATACCTTAACATATGCTGGAGCTAAACAGGATGAGAAATGGCAGCAGCTAATCTGTGAAACACAAAATGCATCTTCCTGAAGCGTTTGTCTAGAAAAAAAAAGCGCCATTCTGACTTCATGATTTTCAAAACTTGTTGCAGTACATTTCATCAGGGACACTGACTCTTAAATACATATATTACCACAAAAATATAGTCTTACTTCATTAAAACAGCTTCCCACTTGAAGGGTTCATCTATGAGTGTAGGAGTAGATAGCAGTCAGGCTGCTATTCCTCTGACCACAGGGTTCCTCCTTTATTTAACATTTCTCTCAGTATTCAAGGACAAGAGGAAAAAACTAAAAGGGAAATAAGTCTTCAGCTCTTACAGCTCTCCTTTAATAAAATGCCATCTTGCAAAACATTTAAGTGTCCACTTACCTTCTGTTACCACTCAGGAAGCTCTGCATGAGGATACACTGAACACTTGAAATGGGTTCCTGTTGAGGTGAGTGGTCAGACAGTGATATGAATCCAGGTTCTAAGCCTGTGTGAACCTGGAGAGTCCTGGGGATGTGCTTCTTGGGAAGCCTTTGGCTCAATTCCTCTGCTCATGATACTTTTTAAACTTGTGTTTTAAATATAATCCTAATATAGTATCCACAAAGTGATGACTTGCATCCTAAACTGTATTAATGAGCTAAAAAATAATGGTAAGAGGAGGCAGATTCTGGAAGTTATGACAAGTATTTAATCTGGGATTTTGTTCAGGTGTGAATGGAAGCTTAGCTTGAAATGGCTGTTCCTTCCCCTAGAAGAGATGCAATCATTGCAGATCTCAGAATTAGTCTGATTCACAGCGGATTTCCAGATTGAATTTTTGTTTTGCTGTTTTAGGACATGAGGATGTGTTTTAGATTCATATTGAGTTGGTTACATGAATTAAATGTCCGAAGCTGATCCATTTTTATGGCTACACTGTTTCATTTGCATTTAGGCACAGTGGATTTAATGATTAGGAATCTTTTTCAAACTGGTCCCAAGTGTGTTTTTTAAGGACTCATTAACATAATTTCTTTTGCTCTTGAGCTATGATAGCCTTCCTTTTTTGTGTTTTATTTGCTGCTGTGATATGCTAGGAATGCTAAAGCTAAACTGTATGTCACTTTGCTTATTTGACATTGACTGGATTGCTTGTATCAGTCAGCAGATGACACTTAAAGGTCATTTTCCCTCATTGGGATTCTGAAGTTACTGAGTAATTTCTTATTCTTTCAGAGGCTATTCATTTTAATGATATTTTTGCCTGTTTTCCATCTGTATGGCTGTAGTTTTCAGTAAAGGTCTGTGTAGGTGTTAAACTTAATAGATTGTTTCTAGCAATTGACTAGTATATTTATGGAACCATCTGTTTCACTGAAGTTTGTAATTTGATGTATGCAAGAGTTTCTTACATCAATAGAATCCTTCAAGTTTCTAAAATGCATCTGAAATTTAAGGGACAATATTAATTTTACAGTCATCTGAAAGTGATGCCTTTTCAAACAAATGTCCTCCAAATTTAGATTACATTACAATCTCTGTAAAAATTACACTAAACTGGTGCTGAGAAGTAGGCATTTACAGCAATAAGCTATTGCTGAGAGTGTCGGAGCTGCAGGAGTTACACACAGCTACCTGGAACGCAGCTGGAGATGGATTTTTGAAAGGCTGCAGGGTTTGTATTAGAAACAAGTGATAAAGCAGCAATATCAGCACCATTGTGCAGGGCTATTTGTGAGGATAATACTCTGTGCTCCTATAAAATACTCTGTACTCTGATGAAAGTTACCTTGCATAGCACTGCATCTCCTCTGTTTTCAGTGTTGCAATGCTGCAGCCATCACCTGATGGCAGATGAGTTACAAAATCCCCTCTGATCACTGCAGGTTTCTTCAGTCTTCAACAACTGTATTGACCAGAAAAGTCCATTTATCTAATGGTTGATGGTGGTATGAGCATCATGTATGAGGCTGGTGTGAATCCCGAGATAGAAGTGGAGGCTGATGGCAAACTGCATGAGGAAGGAGCACGTGTAGAGCAAACCTCAGCAGCAGCAAACAGCTCTGGCACATGCCAAAGTTGTGGTTGTACCAAAGTTCTCTTCTCCTTGAAGGGCTGAGTGACTACTGTTTCTAATTTTTTGTCTTTCTGGATGTTTACTTTGGCAACCCATTCTAGTCTGAAACTGAGACCAGTCTCACTTATCAAACCACCAGATATGGGGCAGTCACTTAAATCTTCCTAAAGGGGAAAACGGATGAATTTTGACTTAGAAGCTATAGGCGAAAAAGCAAAAGAACACTTGTCAGACACCTGTAATCCAAAAGCATTTGTATCTACTGGCTCTCTGTGCTGTTGCTGCCTAAGTCATCCTCGTTTGCAAGTCATCAGTCCCCCTTAACTTCTGCATAAGTAGTTACCTTCCAATTACTCACCACAGGGTGAAGTTACCGAAGAAAATCACTTGAGATAATGTAGAAATGAAGGCAATATATTAATGTAACAGCAGGACATCTAACTTTTTATATTTAAAGCCAGGAACCTAAAATTATAGGTATAAAGGATACTTATTGGAGCAACTACACCTTTCATAAAGACTTGCATTTGAGTAGGGTATAGAACCCAGATTACAGAGTGATTGGTGTTTTCTAAATGGGTATAAAAGCCATGAAGATTATAGGGGTTTAGATTTTTTTTACTGTTAATATATATTGAGAGTTTTTAAATGAAATGTCACTTACAAACAGTGCACCAAAAGCCTGAGTGTCTGTAAGGTAACACAGGCACGTGTGCTGTTCTGCCCTCCCATCCTTTCAGCTCTAATTTGCAGGTTGGCCATGGTGCAACCTCCTTGGCTGTGCTTCTCTAGACACACACTCTCAAGGTCAGGGATGAAATTTACTACTGGAACTTCCTTTTTCCTGGAGGAGGGAAAAGCCAGGAGAAATAGCAATAGAAACATCAGCAGTACAGAATATCACAGAAAAGGGGAAAATGTAAAACCTCCCTGCAGAGAAAACTTCCCAATGGTAGAGTTGAGAAACAGTGACCATAAGAGCAGGAGACCACAAGAAGATTTCAGGGTCCAGGTCTACAGCCTGCTGCCTCTCCTGCCCACGCACCACATACTTGTGGTGCCTGGCAAGCAGCTTAAGAGTTTCTCCAGACACCACATGCTCATGCCTGCAAGGGCAGCAGGATGGTGCAGAGTTCCTGCAAGGAATTGCTTTCTTCACCTGTGGCTCTACATTGGGCTGAAACTCAAAGGACTTAGACTGAAGTACTTTTTAAAGTGTGCAATAGGTTGGGTTTTGTGTCTTTATGCTAGTGCTTGGCATTTTATGCTCGTGGGAGTCTTGAAGGTCCTAGGGCATTAAGAAAGATTTGGGTTGAAATTTGTCAAGGGGAAATAATATCTTAGCAATTACTCAGCTTCCTGATTAAAATAACCCACACCAGTGTCTCAGTAAGAGCAATGTTTTCTCAAGCATGATTAGCAATACTTTAATTCAACACAGCAACAACAAAAAAATTGATTTTACTGCTCTCCATTTTATGGGTCATGAATTTAACTGAGCTAAATAGTCAAAGTACAGGTGAATAATATGGCTTCAGTGAGCTGTTGACCACATTTCCTTCTGCATTTAACTAACTTTTTTTTATTTGCTTACTCAGCTTTTCACATATCTAACTCCAAACACCTCTGTACCACCAAAGAACAGTGAAATGACAAGGGATCTGTTTACCTTACTGGTCTGAATAGCATTTTATTCACCTCATCTGATAGTTGTTTTCTTCTGAACGTATTTCAGTGAATCTGAGAAGAATATGCATTTTCAGGACCCGACAAAAAGTGGCTGCTTGTTGGCTGTGTCAAGCACTATTTCCTCTCAACTGAAGTCAATCGGTAAGTATTTTGAACCATGTATCTGAAACATGCATTGGGCTGAGTATTGGACAGATAATATTAAGAGATTGTCCCTGCTCCAGAAAACTTCTAATGTTGATAATAGAAGAGAAATGAGAGTTGACATGTACTCACAGGGTCTAAGAACTTGTTTAACTGACATTGAGGATCAGGGCTCAACCAGAAATACAAGCCATTTCTCCAGATTTCTCCAATAGTAAATGGTCTTCAGTCATTCACTGTAAGGAAAAAGACCAGCCCCAAGTATTTTTATGTAATTGGTTCTAGTATTAGGTCATTATTTTGTAGGCTTAATATTTATGTTAGCCTCTTGTGTTAGTGCAAATGTAGAGCTTTGGCTCTGAGCCAAATGGGTCCAAAGAAATTAGTTTGTGTTTTCTGCAGCCTAAGGTATTTTCTACTCTGAGAGATTTTAATACAAAGCACCACACTGTTGACAAGAGGAAAGCTTCTGTACTGATCTTAGAAATGCTCTAAGACAGGGCTGACAAGCAATGTTGGGGCTAGAAGTAAGACTCTCACTGCCAGATGGGAACTCATTTTTGCACTAAGTCATGGAAGCCTCAGGTGCTCCTGGCTGGTTGCCTTCCTGCAGCTCTCCTTAAAGGGAGAAGAATCATTTGTACTGGGGGGAAATACTTGTTCATCATCGAGGCCATTGTCAAATTGCCAAAAAGGGAGTGCAGTGGTCTTGTTGGAAATGAGAATTTGCTTTTCCTTCCCTTCTGACTTCATTTCAGCCCCATCTTGGTCCTGTCCCACAATTCAGAGTTTCAATTTAACCCACCAGCTACTCTTCCTGTTTGATCTGATCCAGGTTAACCTGCTTCTGCAGGGGGATTGGACTGGATGATCTCTAAAGGTCCCTTCCAACCCCCACCATTCTATGATTCTATGATTTTGCTGAAGTTGATGGAGGGAAAAGCCCGAAATCTTCCTTGGATAAGCTGAAGTTTGTTCTGCAGGCTGTTTTCTGTTTAAACTCTCCTATGTTTTTCTCCAGTAATTACCTTTCTCTAGCTTTTACTTCAATAAAAGACTGGTAGATCCCATATGGAATAGGAAGGCACACAAATTACTCATGCTTTGAAAGGAAAGTAACTAATTCCAAAGCTAATGATACATGCTGAGTTTCTCCAGTTCATATAGTTAATTTGAACATGAGTAAAAGATACTCTGCATGGGTTTTTAAACACCCCTGAGGTACCCAAAAGGAAATAATTTTCTCTGGAAAAGGTTGCTGCCTGTCCCTCAGTACAGATGGGATAATTTAACCCACAGTAGCTGCTGTAGCAGTAGAGTTCAAAGGAACTTAAAGATGGTTTTATAACAGAGGAAAGAAGCTGTCATTTTCTTTATGCTCCAAGACAGTTTTGCTCCAAGTGTTCATATGAAAACAACTTTAACCCAGCAATGCTATTACCAAAGCCAAAATTAATGCCCCAAAATTCCAGAGCAGTGCAAGTGGTGGCACAGATTGGGGTCTCCATTGTCAGCAAAGTGACTTACTCTCACTTTCCATAACATACAGTTGTGTTTTTTATACATCTTCATAAAACACAAGCCTGTTGTTTATAAAAATCAGCAACTGAGAGAGAAAAACCTATTAAATGCTGAAAATGTAACTTTGCTTTTGTTGTGTCAGGGAAAGGTGAAGTGTTAACACCACTGTTGCAAGTCAGTTTAGATTACCTCAAGACTTTTACAGGACTAATTTCCCAGCAAATTAAAGAAAACCAGATTTTATAGGAGGAACAACTGTTCTTGCCCTTTAAATGCTGAGCCTCCTGTACAGGACCACAGGCCCAGAAGGCACATAACCAAGTCTTACAGCCACGAAAACAACAGCACAAAAAGGAGCTTTCTCTCCCAGTTTAATTTTCCATGCTTACAGAAATGAGGCTACCAGCTGTTTGAATTACAGTGTGCAGTGACACAATAATAAGAAAGTTAATCTCTTTAAGTAGCTATCATATTCTGGTTTTTCATTGGCATCTCTTTGCCTGGTATTCCTATTTACCTGTAAATCTGCATCTAAATGCAAGTGACAGTGTTCCTAGTACAGGTAAGGGAAAGCAGAACACCTGCTGGGCACTGCTGTGAAGGTACCCATGCCCAAATAGCACGTGTGTGTGCATATATATGTGTATTTTAGGAAACCTTGTATAGGATCATTGAGTATGGTTTGAAGGAAATATGTAGATGCTGGATTTATTTGCTTGTGCCCTGGATATTTTTCAGTATGCACTAGGAAAAATAGAATCAAGTTAGGTTTACTTATCTAGAGGATAATATGATCTGAGGTAGGAGGTGCATCCAATGCTTGGTTTGAAGTCAGTAAAGTTTTGTGAGCCAGAAGGATGCTTCAGAGATTTTTGGGACATCTCTGGTGTTCAGCTGCTCAGGTTTTTCACACAGGTCAGCTCTGATTGGAAACTCCTCAAGCTGCATTTGCTATGAATATTTTTTTGGAAATGAGAAGGGCCTTTGAAGGGCAACTCATAGTTTTGAAGTTTCTGTTATGGAAATAGAGGAGAGCCCACTGGGAACAGTAGGGTTTTTTTTTCCTCTGTAATGTTTAACTACCGAAAGGACCAGAGCTACTGGAGGCAGTAAGAGATATCTATCCCTTAAAGCTTATAGATGAAAATGACTTTGTCACCTGTGCCTGAATAACTGGATAATACTTTAGTTGGGTCTCTTATAAACAATGACATTCACCCAAATCAAATTTTACTTGATGTCATTTCTATCCTATCTATCCACCTCTATCCATACCTCTCTTGTTTAGCAGCTCCCATGACTGGATCAGAGGTCCCTGCTTTCTGGTGGGCTCAGTATAGACCATGTAGGGAAGGTATAACAGACACAGCAAAAGGTCTTGAAGTAGTTTATTTAATGAAATATTGCCTCTGTTTTCCATAACTAACTTTAATAACTATAAAGGTAGTAGACAAGATGTCATAACGTGATTGTTTTTGCATCCCCTCTGTACCTGGGCTGTAGCTGAGATGTTTTATTTGGTGATTCATCAGCAGCATTACTGGATATGTTGGTTTAAGAGCACCTAGAGAGATAATGATTCAAACTCAGACTAACAAGAAGTGATTTTTCTTGCACAATTCCAAACCTTTAACATCATGCCAACTTAATTTAAATGTTTTGTGCTAACTTTATGCATCATTTTATAGGTTAAACGAAGTTGCTTTGTAAAAATCAACTTTTCTTTTCACCCTCTAAAATTCATCAAGGGAATCTGAAACTAGGTCAAACTGTGGTTTTATTTTGTTCTGAAGCAGTTATTTTCTTGACGTGAGATAACTTAGTTTATATGAGTTGCCAGTGGCAAATTAGACCTGATGTTTCAGCCATAAAAGATGGTACACTCCTGGTGTGCAAAATGCTGTCGTGCTCCTGCAATTCCTTAGCAGTTCCCTAATGGTGTGACTGGCCCTCAGCTATGGTGCAAATAATAGAGACAACTATTGGGCTGGACTCTGATTTTGGTGTTGAAAAATATCTTGATTTGGAGAGATCATCTCTTTTAAGGCATTTGGGACAACTATCCCAAAAAGCCTGAGATTGTGTTCTTGTTCTGCTTCTATAGCAAGACCTTTTTTTATCTTACATAGTTTCCTGTAAAGGGAAATGTGATCTGTGGAGATGCTGGGATAAGGAGGGCTGATGTGTATGCAGGTCACTGCTCACTTAGACTACATCTTCTAAAACATCGTTTCGGGAATATCTAACCTTTGGGTGAAAGACAATTGGATTAACTGCTTTCAGATGTATTGTGTGCTCAGCTCCACTAACACAAAAAACATTAACTCTCCACCTCTCAAACCTTGGGAAATTGATCAATTATTGCTAAAAGTTTCAAGAGCTATGCAATGCCATGGGAGGTCATTTACAATAACAGCTTTTAGAAAATCAAGGAAAAAAGCTTCTGCATATGTCAAAAAAGAAAATGGAGAAAACTTTGAGGCACAATTTAAAGGAGCAGGGGAAGAAGTCTGAGCTTCTGTAGCTGATGGAGAAAGCTGAACATAGTTGCATGGCAGTTAGTAGCAGTTCTCAGTGCTCGATATCTTGAATTAGACTGTCTGAGTATTCTTCACACAATTCTACTCTGGAATAGAAATAAAGGGGAGAGGAAAAAAATATGCAAAGTCTTTTAGATGTACATAGAATAGGCTGCAGGTATCAGTGTGTTCTTTAATTCTATCTCCAAAACTGCCTCTGGTTACTGTGCACCAGACCCATGGGTTCTCTTCCTTGGCATTCAATTCCTAGTAAGGAATGAGTAAGGAATTTATCTCTCTGCTTGTTACTGGCTGAAAGAAACCTTTTGAGAATAATTTGAAACAATAGAGGTCCAGACATTCCTTCCTAGGAGAAAGCCCTACTGCCTTTATTTTGACTCTTCTGTAGTTTAAAGAAATCCAGGTTATGAAAAAATCTCCTCAACCACACTTTATCCCAGAAAAATGCAATGGAGAAGAGAGATGGGAGAACTGGGTTTTTTGTTGACCAAAGAGGATCAGGATGCAAGAAAGAGTAAAGAGTGGAGGGCTATTTCTCTGCACAGTCACCTGCTAGTGGATCAGACTCATACCTTACTGCTGTGAACTGGGTTCTATGGCAAAGAGATTGTAGTACTTCTTCATCAAGAGAGATTTTTAGGTCACAGTCTTGGGCCTTAACAGTTGTTTTTCTGTCACCAACTTCATTGGAGAGTACAGTTGTAGACCCACCAGGACTAGTATAAGCTATGTGTGTTCCTCCTCCAGTTTCTGGTTTAAAGGGTGAAATCTGGGGTGCTCTACCCAACACATTTAACCCTACAATGCTTATGAACGCAACCATGAGCTGTTCTGCAAGTGCTGCCTTGTGGCTCACAAACTACCAGTTTAAGCATCCATTCATAAAATAGTGTCATCTTTGCAATTTTTAAGATTAACTTGCTTTAGTGTAACGTTTTTTAGAGTCCTTAGCAGACAGCTTTAGACCATAAATGCCCAGAAGCAAAGATTACGAAAATCCTACAACGGGAAGCCTGCAGCTGTATCTATCGTTCATGGCTATAGTTGTCAAATGTAGAGGTGTTGGGTCTAGGAAGATAAAACTGCTGCTTTGTCATTCCTCTATTAGCATTATAATACCCTTGAGAACTAAGAGCTTGGTGGATGCATTATGGATTTATGTAAATGACTTACCTCAGACTTGATCCTGTGCTCTGGAAGAGAGGAAAATGGTTTCTAAGCAGGGCTATTGGTGCAATGCACTGCCAGGGATCTTTCCCTCAGAAGAGTGGGTTTTTTTTTCTTGCTGAATTAATTCAGAATACTCTTTGGTACATTTTGAGACTCTTATTTAGGAAATTGTTCTAAAGTGCTCTTTGAAAATCCAGGCAAGCAGTTTTAAAGATGGTGTCTGATTTATTTTTTTTAATATGCTGTCACCTGAAGATATTCAAATGTGACTCATTAGGTTGAATTTTTCAGAGGCAGTGAGCCTGCCCTCCCTGGAAGCTGGAGTCCTGCTCAGAGGAGTTGAGTCAACACAGTGCAAACTAGGGATCTGTTGAAGTGCAAAGCAACTGAGTGATTAAGAACACTTGATTATTCGTTGCTTAAAAATAATTTAGACATCAGACAGCATATACACCAGAGCAATAAAAACGCTTTCGTGTTCACTGAGCCTGTCATTCCTATGCTGAGCTTGTTGCTTTACCTTGTAAGTCCTCATTATATCATTTTAGTTTACCCCTCAAGTGAACATTTGCTAACCATTAGAGATTACTAAACATTTCCCAGGCTGCAGCTATCCTCTCTGATGGGAGGTATCTGTTTCTGATCTGTGCTAAAAAGCAAGAACCAAATGTTCACCTGTCTCCCCTTTTCTCTATCCTTCCCTGCCTCTCAAATTAACAAAAGGCCCCAATGGATTCAACCTCTCTACTCAGTGGTTCTATTTTTTCAGCTGCATATGTATGTGCTCAAACTGTTTTTGTACAAGCTTTAATCTGTAGAAGCTGAAGCTGCTGAAAACTGCAGGTAGGGAGTATCCAGATGCTCTGTGTATCCAGGTGCTGTTGTGCAGGGAGAATTTGCTGGGTTTCTGCAGGAGACGTTACCTGTCAACTCCCTGATGCTTCTCTCGGTCCTGTCTGTAAAGCTCTGTGTCTGCTAAGAAGTAGTAAGGTCATTCTTTTCTATTTCTCTCCTCTCATTAGCAGCAGAATATGAGCCTCAAATGCACAGTGGTTTCTGCTTGAGCTTTATAAACAGCATCGCAAAGTGGTGGAGTTCACCTGAGTTTATTTGGAGTAGGTTTGTCAATGCTTCACGTAAGTTTTACATATTTTCACAGTAACTTTGGTCATTGCTCTGGGAGGAAAGGGAGAGGGGAGATGTGAGATGCTCAGGTGAGCAGCTGCATAGAGCATCTTTCGCAGCCATAATTCCAGCACATCTTTGGGGAAATTTGTACAGCAAGCAAAACCTGTGGGATGCCTGTCTGTGGGAGTAGTTTGCTGTTTTCCACGAGTTTGTCTTCTATTCTGTGTATTGCTACTTGCTCTGTATCAGTAACACCCAGGATTGCTCTGGGCCAGTGAATGAGCCTTCAGCTGCAAGGTACACACACGCATAGAATGTGTGAGAAATCGCAATGACAGGGTTTTGTTCCTTGCTAGTTTGTGATAAAGAGAAACAGGAACACTGACCAGACATCCCCTCTGGACATCTTGGGGCCTTTTCTTTTTTTTTTGCATATCTTGAAGTGTATATGATTTGCCATTATTATTACTGTTTTTGTTCTGGACTAACAGCGTTTTAAAGCAACTTAAACTAAGAAATACAAATATCTTTGACAGGAGAAACAAGGAAGAGGCAAAACAGGTTGATAGCACTTAAAAAAATACTGCCTTTACTCATATTAGTGCTTCTTCAATTACTAGATGCAGTGACTGGAGTAACAGTGACTGAGAATAAATTGGTATATAACATTAGAGCTGAAGGATGGGTTTTAGTTGCTTTCAACTTCTATTAAAATGACTTTTCCAGGATAGTTTCTGGCTGATTTCTTTGTCATAAAACTGGAACATAAAATTCAGCTAGCCTGTAAATATTTAGCCAATAGAAATTGCCATTTAATAAAAATAATTGCATTTATTATTTACATACAATTACATCTCTGATGAGAAGTTGCTGAATGAGAGTACTAAAGCAATGGCCCATCCTGCTGGTAAACCTTGGGAATAGAGCACTGGATACCCTTCATCCTGCTTTACATTGAAGTTATTCAATACCTTCATCTTATGTGTTAACATTCCTGTAGTTCTTGAATTATTATACACTATTAACCTGAAGTTCTTATGAGTATGTAGAGTATGTAGAAAAATGCTCAACTGTCATAATGCTTCCTAGTAAAAAGAGACTTGTTCAGTTCTCCTAATAATGACCCTTTGGCTCTGGGAGGTCTGAGAACGAATCCTGTGTGGTCAGATGGGTACTGAATTCAGTACTTGTGTTTCAAGTATTCAAAGACAAATTCAACCATAATTATTTCAATCAGGAGTGACTGGTCCAAAGAAACCAGGAAGGAGACCCTTGTAACCAGCTGCTTGCAGGCTCAAATGAGTGTGGAATGATCTCATGGTTTCATTTCCACAGGTAGCTACCATCCCTGCAGCTTGGTGCTTGCCTCAAGCCCCATTTAATCTCAGGCATGAGCTATCCATTGATGAAAATACTTTAGAAGTGACTTCCTTCTTACTTTGGTATAACTGTGGTCTCCAGGTGACCTTTGTCCTAGCAGCCTGAGGAGCAGCCACAACTATACATCTCTCATTTCATATGGGAGATGTATCACTTGAGTGCCCCTAACATGAACTTTTCATGACACGGAGGTCTAAGACCACAAAGCTACGTGTTTGGATCTGCATGTACCTACAAGTAGGCTGAAATCTGGTATTGGTGCAATGTGCTCATGGCAAAACAGTACTAAATATCCACCTCTGCCCCTGGCTTCAGCCCTGGAAGCATTTCAAACACATCTTAGTATTTACTGTCTCTTCAGAAGATAGCAAGAAAAAGAATACTCTATTGCTTCTTTCATGAAAAAGGTGGGGTTTTTTTAGGCTTTATGAATACTTTGAAGTGATTTTACTAAAATAGAGCCATCAGTTTGAAGACAGGAATTTTGTTCCCTGAACAGACGTGGTTTCTTCTATACTGTCTGCCAATGTCTGTGCAGCCTGGTGATGTTAAGCAGATAGATAAGTTCTGTTCCTCAGCAGTTTAGGCCATTTGTGAAGCCTTGACAAATCCACCTTAATTGGCAACATTGGATTAGGCAGAAATCCACCTAAGAAAATCAGCATACCCTTTCTTGTCTTTCCTCACAGAGGAGTGGGTTACAGGGGATATTTCAGCCCTTTGCCTGTTTTCTGTATCATTGAGTTGGTCAGTTATGTATAGTTTAAAATTAAAACCTTCTCTTCTGATTGAGTGGCTGAGTTACGTGATTCTGAAAGAGAAAATTCGGTTTTCAGGTTCCTGGAGCCACTTTAGGCTGGTGAGTGGAGCAGTTGCTAGCTCTGTAGTCAGGACTCTTCCAAGTGTGAGGCATTTTTCTCCAAGAAAGATTAATATAGTCCTGACAAATTCTGGAATAACTCTCATTTGCTATGAAATATGAGTCTAAGCACTTGTTCAGATTTTGTCATTCTCCTTTATGGTTTTCCCATTTATCCTTCTGAATTATTCCCCTGAACATACTGGAAGATACAGCTCCAAATTTCTTTGGGAATGCCTGCCTTGAAGGATGGTGAGTCTCATTCTCCTGAGCCCAAAGCATCTTCCCTGATAGCTGTTTTACAAATGCAGTGAAAGGAGCTTGGGTTGTTCTCTTAAACAGATTCATTTTTAATTTGCAGTGCTTAAAGCAGTACTTACTCCATCAGGTAAAATAAAATGAATTTAACACAGAAGTTGGTTACTTTACAACAACTGCAGTGCAAAGGGAATTAATGTATTTCTAGTAGATTCTTTCAGTCTTTTCCCAGAGTAACTATTTTCCATGGGCACTCTCATGGAATGTCTTCCAGACTGATTTCAGAATAAATGATAGCGTTTGTAGTCACAATGATGAGGAACTTTTTACTCCTGGTTTCAGCTTGATCATTTGTGAGAAAAGATGTTTTAATAAGAGACTCAAATTGATATATTTGGCTTTTTTTTTTTTTTTTTCCTTTGGAAAGTGAATGTGTACCTTGTCTAGTGCAATCCTAAACCAGAAGGTGAGGTTGTGCTGACTGTTTCCTACAGTGCTTACAGTCTACAAAGGCTCCTTCATATACCAAAGCAGGAAAAACCTCTTTCAAGTTAATTGTTTTTGATGAAAGCATTTATGGTTTATATAGCAGCCACACAAAATTTTATCCATGATGTCTGAGAGTGGGTCTAAGATAGATATTATATGAAAAGCTTGATTTTATCTAGTTGTATTTCTTTGGGTTCTGTAGCTGCACCTGTTTTTTCTTGGGTCCTTTGCATGCTGCTTTGAGACTGACTTTTACTGGAGGTGCTTTTTACTGTTTTTATCATTTAGTAGCGGGTGAGAGAAGCAGCAGTGGCTTGACTACTGCTGTCTTCTCCATTTCAAAAGGATAATGTAATGTTTGAACCAGCTCCATCTTATTTTCCTCTGGATAAGCTCTTACACTTTAGATACAAGCATAAAACCATTGCAGCAGATATCGCACTGCAAGAGAAGAAATGCAATGCAATGCAGTAAGAGTTTTATAGCAACATGTGCTCTGGAAGGAATCATAGAATGGTAGGGGTTGGAAAGGGACCTTTAGAGATCATCTTGTCCAAGCCCCCTGTAGAAGTGGGTCCACCTCAATGGCATGTAGCAGGAGGGAGGCAAGATAGTTGTTGCCTCCATAGAATACTTGCCATTGTTACGTTTGTGCTCAGTAATGCTATGACTGCTGCATTGCTGGCATGGTTTATGTAATGACTTTTCTATGTTCTGTGGGGTAATATCTTACTGGAAACCAAAAGTTTAGATCTGAGTTGTTACAGCTTCCAGGAGCAAATCACTCCTGCTGCTAATCAGCTCCAAATCCGTTTCCTGACTGTTTTGTACACAAGCTCCTCTGCTGCTTTACATTGTTCCAAGAGTTTCCCAGCCTCTGAGAGAAAAAAGAGAAAAAGTAATCATCTTCTGGTTTTTCTTATCTTCACCTGTGACATCTCATAAATATAATTCAGTTAAAATAATAGTTTCCCACAGTCTGAGGGTTATGTTTAACAATCCTTGAACTACGTTTTTTCTCCTAACACTGAGGATTCCTTCATTTGCCGTGACACATTTATTTCCATGTAGGGAATACCCACCACTACCACCAGCAGCTAATTTCTGTAAACCTCATGGGAATGCAACTTTTAGCTTCAGAATAAAACACCATTGCTCCCTTTCCCATCACTTGAAAAGCTCAAGAAGTGTAATTGTCACTATACCTTTGTCTCAATAGCTATGGCTGAAAGTATACACCGGTTCACACATGGGAAGTGACGTGCTATATGGCTGCACCCTCTACATCCCAACACTGTCTGAACCATCCTTCTGGACCCAAGGGCTCTCCGTTGCTTTCCCTCCATTCAGTCTAGGGCTGCCACTTGATTCTTACAGAGTCATTTTAGTTAAAATGAACTGTAATTGCTTGGGCTTTGGGTTTGAGCAGTTTTGACTGCTATTTTGTGGGAAAGTCTTTCCTCTTGCTCTTTCATAAAATATTAGCTTTAAAAGATTAAATGTGTTTAATATCCTGCATGTTAATTATAAAATGATGATAATTTTTAGAGCATAGCAGACAGCCATAAGCATAAATTTTAAAAGGAGTGCTGAAGCCCTATCCAGAGATAATAAATCCCAGTTATATTAACAATAATTAACTGTAAGTGTTAGTATAATGGATACTTTCAATCACCAGTAAAGAAATAAACTCTGCACTGGAGCTGAAATAACAGCAGTACTTTGGTCTTCTTTCTAACTTTTCATAGGAGTTGAATACAATATTTGCAAATAGGTATCCAGTTTTACCTGTGTACTAGGTGCTCTAATCCCAGAAAGCAGATGTGGATTAGGAGAACACAGGTCAGATTTTTTTAAAGCTGAATAGGCATCTAATTCCTTACCTAGGTGACGTGGCATGTGGTTGCCTGAGATATTTAGAAGTGTCTACGTTCCATTGAGATCAATGACAGGTGGGTGGCAACCTCACTATTATTTGTATGAGGACTGCACTTTTTTGGAGTTTTACATGGAAGGAATAAGTGGTAGTATTTGAAGAAGAATGTTTACTTGTTTGCAAGGCTCAGGTCTCTTCTCCCAGGTAACAAGCAATAGGACAAGTGAGAGTGAGGGAGCAGTGGAACAGGCTGCCCAGAGAGGTTGTGGAATCTCCTTCCTTGGAGGTTGTCAAGACCTGCCTGGACATGTTCCTGTGTGACCTGATCTAGGTGAACCTGCTTTTGCAGGGGAGTTGGACTGAATGATCTCTAAAGGTCCCTTCCAACGCTGCCATTCTATGATTCTATGAAATGTCCTCAAGTTGCACCAGGGGAGATTTAGAGAAAAGCTCTTTCCCCAAAGGATTTTCAACCATTGGAACTGGTGGAGTCTCCACCCCTGGAGAGATTCCAAAGCCATGTAGGGTTGAGGTATGCAGGTTTGTGGTGGGGTTAAGGTATACAGGTTTGTGGTAGTGTTGGGACAATGGTTGGACTCAGTGATCTTACAGGTCTTTTCCAACCTAAACAATTTAATGAATTCTATAATTAACAGCATTAAACAACATTTTTATATCACACTTTGGTTTAAAGGTTGTTAAAAATGAGTACAGCTTGAATGTAGCTGAACTGAAGCTGCAAGATCTGAAAGTCAAGCAGGGATGTTTAAATTTACTAAACATTCATGAAGCTTATAATAAGTTTCATATTTCTTTGTTTCCAATCTTATATGAGCAGCAACTGTCACATTTGCAATTACAGGACTAAGATTTTTTCAAAACGCCCTTTTTTTGTCCTTTAGCACTTGAATACAGGCTTCATCCCTTTTCCTTTTTGATGTTATAACATAAGAAAATTGTCTGAAAGATTGCTGTGTTTTAAGGCACTTTCTAAAGTGTCGCTAGTTTAAAAAAAAAAAAAGAAATTTTATAGAAATGACAGCTTGATGTTCTATGTATATCACTTCTGCCATCACCACTGTGTCAGCCTGAATCAGTTTATTTACCAACATAGTTACAAGGATCTTTTTTTTTGTAGCCTGCAAGGTCAAGCAAGCTCATGGAAGCCAAGCTGTGCTACAGCCCCTTTCTTTTCCCCTTGATTTAGTGGCACTAAACTTTTTTGGATGCAAAGTTCTCCACTTCTTCATGTCTTTTTTTTTTTGGTAGGGATGAAAAGACAACCTTGTCTGAGACTGAGGGGTTCAACATAAAGCCAGTTATCTTAGTGGACTGTGACTGCAGTGGCTGGTGACTTGAATTCTCAGTAATTTCTACAAATTACATGTGAAACCAAACAGAAAGGCCTGTGTTAGCTTTGATTAACTGAAAGTTTGAAACAGTGGGACTTGAAGAACTTAGGATTTTCTGAGATGAGTTAATGATCCTTGAGTTGTAATGTCTGAAATTGATCTCACGTTTTAATCATTCCTTTTTTAAAACAACATCTAATGATGAAATTACATGCCTTTATTTTTAAAGCATGGTCAAGATTCCCAACATACAGACATATTATATTGCTGTATTTTCATCATGGACTTATGCTTAGAAAGTATAAAGTCCTGGCAAAATAATCTTACGAATCTAACTGACAGTTTGTAAAGACTTGTACGCAGACATGTTTAGAAAGACCACATCCTCTTCTTTTTAGCTTTGATATGTGAGGCTACAAAGACATTCAACAGCAGAGGAATCTCCTTCTAACCCAACAGACAAGTTCACAGCCAGCTGCTGAACTCTAACCTAGGCTGGCCAGGAGACAATCAGACCCCAGCTTGCTGTTGCTGGACTCCTCCACCTGGGTCCTCAGCTGCCATCTGTGTGCTGGGGGAGGCTGACTATAAGTCTAATTCAAATTGTGGGAAACAGAGGAGGGTAAAATGTAATGAATTCCAGGACCTAATTGATGATCAAGGGGATACTTCAGCAAATTCTTCCTGAAGTATTTTATTATTTAAAAGGCAGACTATGCAGTGAGCTCAAGTAAGAGAGGGTAATTTAACAAAGAAATAGTGATGCTTGAGTAATTCTCAGATGTTCTCCACAGGAGAATGATGGATGTTCATTGCATTTCTATGGGTTTTTCTTTTTTCTCTTTACTTCCCAGCCTTTTTCTTTTGTGTCAATTGGTCCCTTTTAAATAAGTTTTACTGCAAATTCTTTGAACACTGAGGTTTCTCTTATATTGACGATGTGTGGATTTAGATAAGCATAGCTTACATATAGGGATAGGGATACATATAGGAATTAATTGTTTACCCTCTGGGAACTTGGAAAAAAATCAGCATCTATTCCTATATTTTTGTCTTAAAGAGCTACATCTAAGTCTAGAATATTTCAGATCATTTAAACACTAATGTCATCATGCAGTAGATAAAGTATAACCATTAATGGTAAACCAGTAAGAACAAACAGTAGATATATTCAATGCACGGTGTCTTGGTTCCTTCTTTCCTGTATAATTCCCTATTTATAAAGCTAGCAGAAATGAAAGAATAATGTGAGTAATTAATATAATGAAGATCAATGCAACCTCTGAACACAAGGCTGAAAGAATACTGTTAATTATCTTTCATTTGTTGGTGCAAGGAGTAGACTGCTTTCAATTAGTGTTTTAAGTTGGGAAACAGCTGAAGAGAAGTCAGCAGCTTTCCTTGTAGCTGAAGTTTGTTCAATAAGCTTCTTGCTCATCGTTTTAGACCACGTCAGTTACTCTAATGAGTAACAACAGTGTGCCAGTGATTAATGTGTTAAATTCAATTGGGAAAACACAGAAAAATTGTAGAACAGCAGATGGTAACATTTAGAAACCTCCAAACACATTAATGTCTTCCTAGAGCCTCACAGGAGAGGATTCAGGGCTTCTGAGAGGGGAAAAAAGGTAGTGGAAGGTAGTAAAGAACAATGAATTGATAGCAGACATCTCAAGAATTTCTTCTTTTGTCTTGCCCAAGAGTCTGACTGCTCCTGACAATCTGAAAATGCAAAGTGAATACTGATGTGGCAACCAGGTGGGGCTCTGGATCTGTTGTACTTCCAGACACCTACCATCTTTTCTTTTGATGGTAGGCTGCAGGATCAACCCCTGAAGGAGAGAAATTACAATAGAAAGGCAGAAAAGAACCTTCCATCCTTTCCTCTTTGTCTTTTATTTGACTTTCAGTGTTTCTGTTGACAAAAATTAGCTCTCAGATGTCACCCTGCACAATACCTGTTAGGTGGGTAGGTTTCCCCATTACGTTTGGCAGCAACAAACTTACCAAGTTCCATCTTTGCTTGCCCTTCTTGTTGTGACATGTTTTCATAATTAAAAGTACTCTTGCACAGGATAGAAGATCCATACCTGGGCATTTTAGGGTATCTAACCATCTACTTCTCAGTTTTTCAATTTCTGGGAAGCTGTGTGCCTTGTTTCAGTCTCTGTGCTATAGTTATCAAGGACATTGTTTTATTTTCTTTCTTCTTTTCTCTGCAGGAACCAGAAAACTCCAAGTGAAAGCAGTTAAAGTGAAAGAACAGCTCTGACTCATTTGCTGAACGGAGCAAGATACAGTAACGGAAAACATCTTCCCAAATGTGGTTATTTACCATCTCATTATTGACTCTTTAAAGAGAAATGAAGATTTAGCAAGGCCCTGGGAATGAAAAAAAGGATTTAAGCTCATCTAGGCTCTTGTGTCCAACTCTTTACCATACTGTGAGTATTGTTGATACATTTCTGAATGTTTATGTCTTTCTCTTTCTTTTTTCTCCTGAGAAAATGTGAGTGCTGTGGTATTTTTCAGAACAATTTGCTAATGTGTTCCCTGCTACTGACATTTTCGTTCTTTCTCATTGGTTTGACAAGGATGAGAATGTAGTGCTGATCACTGACCTTGCTGCTACCCATCCATTTAAAATCTGTCCAAGGGTACATTAGCTGAAAGTAACAAAGTTAATGCTGTTAATTTTTATAATCCTAGCTTAGTCCAAATGTTGTTAATTACCATTATTATCTTGTCTTTTCCAGCTTAATTGATTGTAACTGAAAGGCATGTTGTATCTTATCTGCAGTCTTTTCTAACTTCTTTTCAGTGGCTGAAGAGTGGTCATATTTCAAGCTCATTTGGGGCTATCACTGACAATTTTTTTTGGCCACAGGCTTTCATGATAAAGTAGTTTAGAGTAGTTTAGCTACTCCTGCTGCATCTTATTACTCTTACAGGAAACACTTGCATAGATATCCTTAAATATGTTCATAATTTGTGTTTTAACAATCTCTTTTGTGTTAGTTGTGCACAAATCCCAGAATATCTGCACGAAGCTTTCCTCTGTTGGCAGATCACCTCTATGAAATATGTATATTAGTAGTGTTCCTTAATCCCTGATAGAAAGTGTTACCTGCATATGGCATCTCTTCGGTGGGACAGCAATCTTCATCTTGCAAAAGCTCATTTTTGTTTAATTTTTCCGTAGTTTGATCAAAGCAACTTTTCAATGTTTTCTTGGTACATTAGCACTACGAAATTGCTTCTAACAGTATCAACCAATTAGCAACTCTTTAATCTCCTATATTGGTTATCAAGGCAGTGTGACAGAATGACAGGCTAGCATGCTAATTAGCTGGCTTCTTCCTAAGTAGAAAATTGCTCTTGTTTAACAAAGATTTTAAGTTAAAGAAGTAAGGACCAGGAAGTCTGCAAAGAAACTTATTCATGCAAGGATACGCCGAAGAGGACTGAACAGCTCAGGTAATTTGTAATGGGAGGGAGGACCTTTCACCTTGTTGTAATAAATCAGAAAACTTATTGAGTGGAAAGGATGAAGTAATTTTTAAAAGCTTGAAGTGAGCGTAGAGTTCAAAGCCTTGTTTCATGAACCTCACTTTGTTAGCTGGAGAAAGGCTTACGTATTTACTCAGCTTGAAAAGCAGATAACCTGCATGCATATACCTGGCTTCCCTTGCCACCCATTTAGGGATGACTTTTCACCTCAGAATTCTGTAAAACCCAGTGCCTGAAAAGAAGAGTTCAGGAGCATCAAGAAGACAGAGGGAAGAGCTACAGAGCTTCAGCTCTTCAGAGCTTCAGATAAGCCTTAGTCAACTTGTGTGCAGCATGCCAGGAGAACATTGCTTTGTTCAGGCTGCGGGTCTAGTTATACTCTGAGATCTGAAACATTTCCATGGAGGATCTTCACTGTTTATTATGTTGAAAGGAGAGGTGTGAGAAAGGAGTGAAAGGAATTTTGGCTTTTTGCTGGGAAGGAGGCAGTGCCAGTGGCTTTGGGAGCTCAGCATCAGGAAAATCAGATTGCAGGTGTAAGGTGGTTTATGCCTTAAACCAATAATTCTTCCTGAGGTAAAAGGGAAGATGTTTAACTAGATTCCCACAACCAACTTTGAAGAAGCTGATGGTTCCTGTCCTGCATTACAAAGGAGTTTCAGACAGACAGCAGCCACGTGGTTTTTGTTGGTCACAATAGTCTGTTGCCTAATTGATGTTAGTAATTTACTTCATTTCTAAATCAGGGTTTAATAAGTTTTACCGAGATGTTGTAGAAGAAGAAATTTTGTATTGTTTTACAGTGATCACTGTATATAAACTGTAGATGTAAAATGATAAAAGGCTGCCAACTTCTGACGTCATTGAGATGCAGTAACTCAGTCTTTATTCAAGAGGGTAATGCCCAAAGAGTTGAGCAGAAGTAAGCAACAAGAATCAGAAAGCAAAAGTGGGTTTGTGGTGGTTGCATGGAAATCATATTATTTTTGTCAGTTTTTTGAGGAGAAATGCAACAAGCTCAACTGTGGTGATCTTCAGTGTTTTTAATGTTTTTCACATCTCAACTCCCCATTAAGAATTTAGAAACGAATTGAGACCAAGATGATGGAAAATAGTCACTGAAAACCTTGCAAAGCTGATTCAGTGAATTCCAAACTTCTTTCTGCATTGCCACTACAGACTTAAGACAACTTTTTAATTCCAAATATTAACTGCCAGATAAAGTAATTGTGATGTTGAATGCCTGGTAAAAAAAGGAAGAGTTTTTCTTTTGAACTCTTGTCAGAATGCAGCTGAAAGGCTGAATTTTTGACTGAGCATTCCAGTGCTGGAAGAACTTGGGAAAGCCAGAAGGTATTCACAGAAGAGCAACAAAAATGATTAAGGGACTAGAGAGATTGATGACTTGATATGTGAAGAAATATTAAGGGAGCTTAATATGTATTGCTTGTCCATGTAAATCATAGATACAAAAAAATTCAAGGAGCTTTCTTGAATTGATGATTGATTAGGTGAAATGAATGAAGTGGATGAAAAGTATTATTACCTGCTGGGTAGCAGGAACAGTGATTTTGAATTAGGTCAGCAGTATGTGACCAGTATCTCATCTTGGGCAGTGGGAGGTAGCTGATGCTTACAAAAAAAATTTACAAAGAAATCTCAGTTGGGTAACTATGGATTCATCTATCTAAGGAGAAAAGTTTCCATGATTGTCTTGAGTCTGTAAAGAAACACACGGGAGGGTGAAAAGTACTTAGATAAAAAATGACTCTGGTTAACTTTTGCTGAGAACTTAAGGAGTTAATGGACAAAGGTGCCAGGAGTGTGAAGTATGGGGCAACCTAACATGGATTTTTCAATTTTCTCTGTGTATAAAGCTGAAACATATTTGGGAGAGCATCTGCTGAAATTTTTCTGTAAAATAGTCCAGTAAACAAAGGATATTGATTCCGAATCAAACTGTAGCCTTTGCTCAGCGTTGTTTGAGATGTGCACTAGAATGGATTTCAGATGCTAAACTTTCAGTTTCTTGCAGACTGTCATTAAATTGTGAGATTTGGATCCTTGGGAGCCAATGTCAAAGCTCCCAGTGATCTCACTGAGGATTGCATTGCACTGAAAATGAATGAGAATTTGCCCAAGTGAAAAGTGAATAGAAATCTAAGGAGCAGATGAAGGATTTTTCACTTTGAGCTGTGGGCATTTTATTGAAGGTGCTGTGCACAAGTGTCCTTGATCTCAGAAGAAAAGAGATAAGTCCCTGACATACTAATGCAGCTATCAGGCTGTGCAGTGTCCTGACAAGTGCTGTCCTGGCTCAGCTCATCAGTGTTGATGCAAGGTCAACACTGGTTACTTGGATGGTGATATACAAATGCTTAGGATCCTGAAATGCTTTGTTTGTTGTTGATTTATAGCTATAGAAACAAAGATGTTGGAGTCAAAAGGAGGTTTGCTTCAAGACTCCAGTTTTTTTGATCATTGCACTTCTAGTTCTGCACTTGACTCCTGAAAGCTTTGTTACTTCCTAGTCTCACATCTTTCTCTGCTTGGGTTTGTTGTGTGTCAGTTAATCTACCTAGCTGAGTGTCCATCTTGCACAGTTCAGGAGAAGGCACAGTACTCTTATAAAATAAAGTTAAATTCAACTCTATAAACCTGTGACAAACAAAATTGCATGACTTAGGACACTATGGGTGTCAACCTGTGTGAGACAAACCAATGGCAAATACATGGAATAAACAGCCACTTGGTCACTAACCCTTTCTTGTTTAATGGCCTCTTTCTTCATTTGTGACCTCAAAAAGCAAGGCTCTCATGACCTCGAGATAAAATTGCTTTCTCTTTTTCCCTTGCCTTTAGATATCTCATCCCAGTGTGGGATCTGGTCCCTCATTTGATGTAGTCCTCATCCTCTCTTGTGAAGACCCTTGTGTCAAGGCACCCTGGTACTGCTGGAGAAGTACCTAGAGATGCTGCTGGCATCCACCTCATACAGTGGTAAACCCAAGTCCCATTGTTTATTGGTTGAATTACTGGAGGAATCCATAACGAGCCCTGTTCTTAGCTGGAGTCATGTTTAAACTGTGCTGTTTTCTTTCTGTACTTTCTTTCTCTGTGGGTAATCAGAAAGTGCATAAAATTAGAGGAATAATGCAAAATATGACCAGTAAATGGTCATCAGGTTATTCAGTATTCTTTTTCAGTTTCTGTTCTCTATTTTCAGTCAATCATACACTATAATAGGCTATTTGTCACCACAGATATCTGTATACATAAAAGATAAGTAGGCACTGAATATGTGCTTTTAACAATGTTCTGAGCATTGCCAGTGATATATTATTTTCTTTTATCTCTTCTGTATTTCTCTGTATCAGGGGAGTGTCATTGGGTGTATCCCAGTGGAACAGAATGGATTTTAATCAACTGCTGAGAAAATGAGATATTACACTAGGACAGGAATAGCTGCTTGATAGAAACTCCTCTTTACAAGTATAATTCTTCAGTGTTCTGTTTTTGTTGCCATTGTCAAGAACTGAATAAAAATGACATTAAAAAGATAATCTAACTTTGGGTATTTTTCTCAGGACATAAAAGGCAAGATTCATGCTAGCAAACAGGAGGCTTCTTGGTGCATTCTTTAAGGTGTAAATAGGAATGGATAGACTAAGAGTGGTGTAAGTTATACAGATGTAAACTGAAAGCAATCAAGACCATCTGTATGGTCTGTGGGCTTAATGGTGCTTAACAGAATGATGTTTTATAAAAAAACAACACCAAAATCTTTGTGAAAGCCTGTCGGAAGGAAATATTTTTAGCTTCCTTTCTCCTAATGGATCCTGATCTGGAGTTAGAGGGCTTCGGTGGCTTTCTGGATGATACCTCCACAAGTCAAAGTACAGAACCACAGAATGATAGGGATTGGAAGGGACCTCTAAAGATCTACTAGTCAGCCTCCCTGCTAAAGTAGGTGTACCTAGAACAGGATGTAAGGATGGTTTATGTTGTTAGTACTAGTAGTGCTTGGGGATAAAAAGAAATGGGTGAATTCAAACATCAGATTTACTGGTCAGCCACACATCCATCTCTATGCCATGTCAGCTTTCTTCACTGGGAATTCTCACCCTAGGAGTCTCCCAGGGAAATGAATGTGTGTGTGGATGTAGGGGTGAAGACTGTTGGAGGAATTAATCCTCCAAAGGTAATTGTGAAACCTTGTTCAGTTTTGGCCAAGCCCTCATCCACTGGACAGTGCACATATACACTAATAAGTTTGAATTCTCACTAGGAGAAAATAGTCTTTCAGGTATCTCCATGGAGACTGATTCTCAGGGAGTCTTCATTTACAACACAAACACATTTTAGTGAACATCTACATTGATCAGAAGTATGACCAAGCCTACATTGCCCTGTGAAAGGTAGGGGTAGTATAGATTCTGTTGTGTTTTAAACTCAGATGACAGCTCAAGCCTGCACAGCTGCTCACTCACTCTCCCCTCATGTGATGAGGGAGAGACTTGGAAGGGTAAAAGTGAGAAAACTCACCTAAAGACAATTTGATAGGTAAAGCAAAAGCTGTGCACACAAGCAGAACAAAACAAGGAATTCATTCCCTCCTTCCCATAGACAGGGAAGGAGAGTAATTATGTAAGTCAATGTGGCTGATGTACCTGGCTAATTTATATTCTGGCTTTAATAAGAACAAAGAGAGGTTATCTAGATAGTTGAGACTGACACGATTAAGGGAAAGGCTGTAAGGGCTAGCTGCATATAAATCAGCCTGTCTGGAAGTCTGTCTGGATCCTCAGCTGTGAAGGAAGCTGACTCAGGATGTTGCAAATCTGTTGAAGATACTTTTTGATAATTTCTGGTACTCTGATGGGATTCTTATGGTTATAAATCAGGGAGAAACTGGAAAACCAAAACCCCCAAAAAACACTTAAGTGAGCAACTCAAGAAAGGACAACCTGTTCAAACACTGTCTCTGTGCCAGACTAGTTAATTACCCTGGATGACAAAGAATCATTAAATGTGCCTGGTTAATTATCTCACATATATGAGTTAAGCAAAGGCAATCTCCTCCCACTTCAGCCTTAGAAATATGAGGAGACAAAGCATGTATCATGCACGCATGGAAAAATAGTACACTTAATTTATTCCTTTTTTAAAGAAGCTGAATAAGTAATTGCTGCACTTGGACTGTTGTAACCTGCTTGTACACACAAGGGTTTTAAAGGCTTATTTACAAAAAACACTAAATAAAACTAGTGGGCTTTTAGCCAGAGCATCTGTCCAGAGGTTGGTCTCTCTCCTGTATCCATAAGCATCTCATTCCTTTAGGCTCCTGGTGAAATGAGGCTGTTGCTATCAGTTGTGTACTAAAAGGCAAACTCCAGATTTTCTCCTGTGCCTTCTTGAATTCAGGAAGTGTAATGAGTATACTCCAGTCATAATTGATGTTATGAGTTCAGACTAACACAAAGGCAGCCAGCTTCACTCACCTCCAGAGAAACTAGAGTATTAATTCCTCCAGCTGAATCAAAGTTAGAGTTATGCCATTTATTTTCTTCTCTATTTGTACGAGGAGAGGTCCCTGACTGACAAACATGCAAGTGGCTCAGAGGGCTTTTTCAGTAGTTGAATTTGGCTCGGGACACCTTTCTTTCATTCTTACTGCAGCATTCTTGAGAGCTTGGAACTAATTTTTTCTCCCATTATATAGTGACTAGGACAAAAGCAGAAGCTATGCTCTGGAATATAATGGTTGAATGTTGTTTGCCTCCTTGTAAGAGGCAGACAAGCTTCAGGTGGTTCTGTTTGCTTCTGATAAGTACATGAAGTTTTAGATGTGGGAGCCTGAAAACCTGGGTTTGCATCCCAGAGGAATGTGCTTTTTTTTCTTAAAAATAATAGACCTTTTGCACACACAGGTGTTGAAAATGCTGTTAATGTTTTAGAGGAGGTGCTTACAGCTGTACCTCTGGCAGTATGACAAAAAGACTCTTCATAACAGAGGTTAAACTTATGGAAAGTAGTTCTGGTTTGGACCTAGATTAAAATTTGTTCTGGCCACCTTCTAGGACAACTTATGAAAATATTGACTTTTTTTTTTTCTTACTGAGATGTTTTTTAACAATATCCTTGAGCTATTTTCCTCTTCTTGCTAACTGTCCAATACTTTTGGCTGCCTCCTGGCTGTAGAAGGAAACTTCATTTTTAATTAAATCATTGAGATCATAACTGAGGGCATGAGCTCACAAAGAGTTTGTTTTCCTGAGAGGCTAGATTGTGGCAAATATGACAAAAACTTCAGCAAGTTTTTAGTTTCAAGCCAACTCCTGTTTGTTTTTCAGTTTCCTGAAATGTGAGAGAAGCTATTCTCTGGCAGGTGAATGCCTACAGTGCACGGTGGCACAATGTAACGGTAGTTTCCAGTTTTGTTTGGAGCGGTGTGGGACAGGATGGAGACTTTAGCTGAGGTTTGTTGATGTCCTGTCCCAGGATGCCTGGGAATCAGCACAGCACACAACTGTAGATTTGCAGCATATCCCCTGTACTTAATGTAGGTAGCATAAGAAATCCAAAGGCTAACAGCAGTTTTCAAGGATAATAATAAAGAAATCAAAGGGATTTTCACATGTAACTGTATCATATCTTTAATTTCAATGGTTTTGAGTAACTGACTTTCTCCTTTCCAAGTTAGTTTATTAATTTCCCTGACTTCTATATCAGTGAAGGAATATAAGCAAGAAGACAAAGTGAGTAATTGTTTAGGTGGTAGGTTGTCCTAGCAGTATCTCAGGTAAAATGGATGAATTTCATAGCAACGCATGTTTCATTCAATGATTCTGTTTCATGTAAAGCAACTCATTTTGTTTCCTAATGTGATGACTGACATGAAACAGTGTAAGTGTAATCTGAACATTTAAGCTAAAACACTCGTCTATCTAATCAGCACACAGGAGTATGTAAATTGGTGCATACCTGCTCAGAATTAATTGCATTTGAATGGAAATGTGTGTGCTCTAAAGAAGCTTCTCTAAGGAGGGAAGCATGATAAGAAATAATACAGAAGCTAAGAACAGGTTTCTAGGTAAAGTTTTTGTGATGGCTGGACCCTGGCTGCTGTATCACTGCCCTCTGGACAGGAGAGACAAAATGGAATGAAAGGGTCATGGGCTGGCATAAGAACAGGGAGAGATCACTCATCAATTACCATCATGAGCAAAACAAACTGGACTTGGGGAAATTAGTTTATTACCAATCAAATCAAAATAGGATAATGAGAAATAAAACCAAATCTTAAAAAATATTTTCCACTCCTCTCTTCACAGGCTCAACTTCACTCCTAATTGTCTCCACCTTATTCTTCTCAGCAGCCCAGGGAAATGTGGAATAGGGATTGTGGCTGGTTCATCACACATTGTCTCTGCTGCTGCTGCTTCCTCCTCACGGTAAGGATTCCTCACCTTCTTCCTCTATTCCAGCGTGGGGTCCCTCTCTCAGGAGACACTCCTCACTCCACTCTTCTTGATGCTGCTACTGCAGCAAATAAAATACAGTAATGACTGTATCCATTTGAGGATAATGGTGTGTCCAGCTTACAAAAGAGCAAAGGCAGCATCACCTATGGAACAAGGTACAGGTTATCTGCAGAAGCCCTTGGCACTGTCAGTCTCTGCTTGGGCAGGACCATGTCCATGGTAAGGCCAAATTATCAGATTTGAGAAACCTGGCTTTTCTAGAGCAGAACTGATCTGAGCATGGACTTGGACCATGAGATCCTGTCCAGTGGAAATTTTTGTGTGATTTGGGGTCAAGAAGCTTACCTTGGATGAGTGATTACCCTTGTGCATATATTCTTATATTAGTTAAAGATATTTAAAGAAACACTTGTGGTGAGGTGCACATGTTAAGAATGAATTGGTACCAGTAGTCATACAGATAACTGAAAATATGTTCTGCTCTGGGCAGAAAAATGTAAGTGTCAAAATTTGTTTAAAATCTCTTTTGGAGGCTTCTTTAAAAGTATGTGCTAAATGGTGTATAGTGATCCCTTTCCTTTCTTATTCTCCATGAGAGAGTGCTGGCCCAGCTTCATGAAAAACAGATAAAGAAGGATAAACTACTACGTGGAGAATTTTAATGGGATTGAGCGTGGCTGTAAAAGAAAAGGACGTGAACAGCATCAGTGCACAAAGGGTGTCCATTGCAAACAGGAGAGCCAGGCAAATAATGAGAACAGGTGGAGTAGCAGTGTTTGTACAGCTAAAAAAGAGATTTGATATAACCATGTGCAAATATGAGTTGTGGGCTATTATGACTCATTGGAGTATAAATTTAAGGATAGACTCGATTGAGCAGGTCACTGTGTATTGATATAAATGAAGTTTGAAGAAGGCTTTTGGACAAGTGGCAGCCTTCTCGAAATTCTATGATGTATATAGCTGAGTTTTGCATTGTTCTATAAACTCTGTGCGTAATGAATACAGCAAGCTAAGATTTAGAGAATGTGTGTTTTTTTTAGTACCATGCACTATGATCAATTGCTTGGAGAAGTTACTTTAGACATCCTTTCTTTAAGGAATATTGTGAACAGAAAGAAACCTGACAAAACCAACTACCATGACTATGGGAAAGTTGTAGCTCAGCCCCAGAGAAATTCTATATGCTTCAAAAAGTCATGAAATTAAGACTAGTGTTTGGAGAGTTTTTTTTGTTGAACACCCATAGAGACATTTTACAGGACTAAACCCACAGCTTTTGCTATGAATCTCCAGGAGGACCAAATGTCTATTTAATGGATAACACCATCTATCCCACTAGATAGGTATAGCTCACTCCTGGAAGGCTGCTGGCCTTCCAAATACCTTCAAATTTAGGGAAAAAAAAAAGAGCAATTTGACAGATAGCAGTTTTGCAGAAAAAGGTATAAAGCTTATGGTGAAATAGGTAGTAGCATCAGTGGTTTGAGAAAGTGACTGACATCCCAGCATGCACATTAAAGAGGAGCTTGGCTATCAGAGAGGCTAAGCAGTCCTTCTGCTTGGTTTGGCTAATGGGGAGGTGAGAGCTGGAGCAGCCTTAGACACCTTACATCAAGTTTGAGCATCTTGTCTTAATAAAGAAGTGAATGAACTGGAGAGTCCAGGAGAGAGGCACAAGAAGCATCAAGCCCTGGAAAACTCGACCTATGATTAAAAGTTTAAATGACCTGAGGCTGGTGGAAAAGAAATCTGAAAGAATGTTAGAACAATATTGAAGCTTGAGATAGAATATTAAAAGAATCTTTAATGATATGGAGAAGATTGCTTTTTATGTAACAGGGGAATAGACAAGCTGTTCACTGTTGAAGAGATGACATGGACCGCAGCTATTCAGGAGTAAGTCTGATACCAGGAAAAATAGTAAGGGTAGTGAATAAATAATCCAGTTCCAAAAGCAAATCCATGAAAAAGTCATGGCTATTAGTCACTGACATCTTGCTTGCCTAAACAGAGGGTTTGGTAAGTCTAAGTGAATGTAAGGCATCCTTCTGCACTCAGAGCTACAGTTATTATTGCAAGTGCAGCTGTTACTGTTTTTTTCCCACTTCTTTGTGCCTGTTGGGCTTCCTTCATTAACTTAGTTTGTTACTAGTTGGCTTTGTTTGGTTAAGTGTGGGACTTCAGTCTGCAATCTCAAACAAAACCAAGGAGCACCTCTGTGTAGCTCTTTCCTTGAGGGATACAACAGATGGATACATGGCTCCCACTGCAGCCCCGAATCCTAATCATTTCAGTGGGGCTGAGAGAAACCATGGAGAGAATGCTTTTGGGTTAAGACATACCATGCATATTGTGGATAGATGCAAGATTGCTATGTGCTAAGCTTGGAAGTCATATGAGCAAATGCAGACTGGTGTTAAACTGTAGAGCTAGTAGAGTCTGATGGTATATAGCTGAGCTCAGCAATGGTAAGAATAATTTGCTAATAAAAGTTAGGAAAGAAATTGTTAGTGCCACCTGAGGTGATGTAGAATAATGTGTTTAGCATGTCCTGTTGTGAAGAGTTTCATTGACAAGCAGCTTTTTGCCGTGCTTCCTTCCAGCCAGGTGACAGCATAAAGCATTGCTTTTAAGCAAACTCCAGCCAGTTTGTGATTACAGCTAGCAAAGTCCTGCCAGATCCGTGGGAGCCAAAACTCCTCAGCACTGAATATACTGAAACTGCAGCAGCATTCATTTCACCCTTCACAGAGTTCATCATTACTGTACATGTATTCCCTCAGCAGGAGACAATAGCAGCCAAAAGTAAAATAATTGTTTCTCCTTGTAGAGGAATGCTCCAAGAAAATGGCCCCAGGGACTCTTCTATGCAAGTCCAATTTTTTCAACCATATCTAGAAAGAGTAGTACCATCTGCTTTTATCACATAATTTACACAACGCTTAGCCAGAGACAGAGCATAATAAAACCTGCTGCCCCCCTCCTGGGAAACAGGGCCTCTTAAAGAGGATTGGTGACCCCACTAGTCCAATTTGGTCTGAAATTATTGCTCCAATATTGGAAATTCTCTGTACGAGGAAGCACTGCACAATGGCATAAATAGTACAAGTGACTTGGTTTTCATTCGGTTCTCGTTCTTTTCTTTTTCCTCTTATCTAAAAGTGTTTTTCATTTAATAGAGGGTAGATATGGCTTATACTGTTGTGGTTTAACCCCAGCTGGCGACTAAGCACCAGAAAGCCACTTGCTCACTCTATCCTAGGGGGAGGGGGGAGAGACTCAGAAGAGTAAAAGTGAGAAAACTAACGGCTTGAGCTAAAGTCAGTTTAATAGCAAAGCAAAAGCTGTGCAGGCAAGCAAAGCAAAACAAGGAGTTAAGTCCTCACTTGCCATCACAGGCAGGTGCTCAGCCATCCCCAGGACACCAGGGCTCCATTCATCCTAAGAGTGACTTGGGAAGACAAATGCCACTGCTCTGAATGTCCCCTTCTCCTTCCCCCAGCGTTATCTGCTGACATGACATCATATGATTTCGGTTATTCCTCGGGTCAGCTGGGATCTGCTGTCTCAGCTGTGTTCCCTCACAACTTGTTGTGTACCCCCAGCCTCATCACTGATGGGGTGAAGAGCAGAAAAGGCCTTGTAACCATGTAAGCCCTGCTCAGCAGTAACTCACACAACCCTGTATCATCAACACTGTTTTCATCACATCCAAAACAGAGCCCCATACCACCTACTGCAAAGAAAATTAACTCTATTGCAGCCAAAGCCAGCACATTTGTGTAAGTAAAGAAACTGGACGTAAAGCTGGGTCATAGTGTTTTGTGCCTTGGGATAGCAATACCATAGCTTTTATTATTTAAGTTAAAATGCACTTTTAAAATACTAATTGACTTCATTGTAAAGTGTACAAATACTTTAACAGATAGGAAAATCCAGACTGCTGGGCAAGTCTCAGACCCAAATTGACTACATCTACCCATAGGACACAAAGATGGAAAGAAAAATCAGCAGAAAGGCAATGGAAGATATAGCAGAGGAGATCTAGATTGCACACTGATCAATGGGAAGAGTTTTGTGAGAGTTCAGATACAAAAAGTACATGAATCCCAGCCTTTTACCCCATCTCTTAACACACAGAAAGATTTGCCTACAAATGTGCTGCTGCAACTGTTGTTTTTGTGACAATTTATATTGGAGATGCACAGAAACTGTGTACTCATGTGTTTCATGCAGCCTTTGTGGGGTATGGTGAGAAAGGTGAGGCCATCTGAAAAGGCAGCAGCGAAGTCACTGAGGCTGCCCAAGTCATATCAAAACTCATGCAAAAGGGAAGATTGAAATTCTGGCAATGATGCACACAAAGCTGTAGTAGCCAGAGCTGAAATACCTGGGACTTTTCTGAGGTCACTTGGTCTGAGAAATGACATCAAAAGTTAGGGATTTGTGTTTTCATCACAAAACTGCAGAGACACGTTAGCCTGCACACACTCTAAGCCTGGCTGCGTACGTTCATGTTCTGTAACTGTTGCTTCTCATAAACCCAATACATCTCTACCTGGCTTCTGTATCACCTTATATATAAGATTTGCTATCTTTTGGTGGTTATTGTGTTGATGAATGCAGTAATGTTTAGCCAATGCTGCACAAAATCATCAGCCTTAGTCATGTTTTCAGGTGGTCACTCTCTCCAACGTGTGTTCTCAAAACATCATTTCTCTACAAGCAAGAACGGGAGTGAGGTTGTGAGTTGAGTATCTCTGCATCCACATCAGGATCCATCAGTGGGTACAGCAACTGAGATAACTGAGCTTAAACTTATTTTCCTGAGTTTTTCCTCTTGCTCTCATTTTTGCAGAGATGGCTGGAGCCCCAGGCAGGAAAATCAGCAGAATGTTTTAGATAAACTCATTTGCCAGGATGCTGAGTCTTTGTGACAAACTCTCCACCTGGACCTCAGTCAATACTGCTTGATCCTCTCTGACGTGTCCTAAGGTATTTCTCTGAGAAACTGTATTCAAGGTGTCTATTTCCAATCTCTTAACCTTTCACAGCACATGTTTTTTTATTAACAAAGCTGAAAAGAGAAGGGGATCTTTTTCATATAAAGGTCACAAATCAAAGTTTTATTTTAACAGGTTTGTCATTTCTTTTTTGAGATTTTTATTTAGCAGAAGTCATTGCCAGTCTAGCCCTATATAGGAAGGAAAAAAACTTCAAGCCAGTAAAATTACAGCACACATTGCCAAATGACTCTTTAATTAGGAAGTAAGTGGTTTTTCCATTCCTGTAACCTCTGGCATTCGGGGCTGGTGAGCAGCCAAGGGAAAGTGGCATATGGAGAAGATTACGGCGTTCATGAGAGGTAAGATTAAGTGTCCAGTCAAAACAAGTCAAAATGATAAGGTTAGCATATGCCATTCCTTGCCCCCCACTGCCTGTCATCCCCCTCCCCTCGCCTTCCCGCATGGGGAAGCAGCAAGCTCTGCAGAGGAAGAGCCATAAGCTATTCATAAACAACATGGGCCTGAGTTCAGCATATTAAAAAGTGTTCAGTCAGATAATTACCCTTAATTATTAATTCTTTTTCATGATCAGCTTAGGTGGCAATGGTGCAGAAAAAGCAAATCGTTTGGTGTTTGCAATCTGCTGCTCGCTCACAGCCTGCTCAGCACTGGTGTTTGCCACCTAGTGATTCAGCTCTTCTTGTGTTTACCAAAGACTGATAGAGATGACAAAACCGCTGTTTTTGTAAAAATTGTTTGCCTTCTTCTAACTTCTCTAGTCACTTCTTTGAATGTACGGTCGGGCTTGATATGCCTTGCAGATGCAAGTGTTTTAACAGCCCCTATGGTCTGACACGCTATCTGGATTTTACTGCAACTTCACTGATAAATTGCAATCTGCCTTTTTATTTTTACTTGAAGATATACCAGATCAATGACTTAGTAAATTTCTGTAACTCTGAGAAATAAACTGTAGATCAGTTTTAAACAAATGTTTCTTTATTGCCCAGAGTACAATAGCTTAGCAGCCGGTGGATCCACATTAGGATCGTAGTTAATTTAAGTGCTTGGAAGCAGACCTTCTTTAGAAGTATGTAGCCATCACCGTCTTCCTTTTGCCAAAAGTAATTTTTCGTTTTCTGAGAACTTTCACCTCTGCTTTATCTTTAGTGCTTGAGTTTTGAACCTCTCTCATCCCTCCTGGGCAGCATTATTTGCTTGGCTTCACGCTGACGCTGAAATCAGCTCCCCTCCCAGGCTCCTGTTTCAGCTGCAGCGTCTGCCGGTTCTTGGGTTTACACTGTAGTGATCATCACAGTACCTGAAATGTGCTGTAGGGACTGTAATTAACACCTGTCTTGGGCTGTTTGTTTTCCTGGGTGAGGATTTTTTGGGGGGGATTTGGCTGCCCTGAGGTGTGGGTACCTCCTGCCTGCATGATCAGTGTGAGCACAGCAGGAGAGCAGCAGTGGTGGCAGCAAAGTTTGCTGAAGGCTTTTCTAGTGAAATCACAGCACAGAAGCATTTTTGTGGGGCTGTTTTATTTTGTACAGGAGGCTTAGAGATACTTAGTTTTATTTTACTGGCTTCTGCCAAATGCAAGTGGGAAATTTCACTTTTTCCTTTACTTTTTTTAGCCTTTTGTCTAAGTGTCTTTCACTAGGCTTTATCTTAGTTTTGACTACAGCATCTTAAGCATACCAATGACTTTTCTGCAACCTGATGCTTCAATAGCAGAAAGTGATGTTTTTTAAACAGTAGCAATATCTTTGTGTACCGTTTTGCTAAAGCCTGAGGTTGCCTAAAGTTTGGAATACATGATGAAAATCCCGACTCATGGGCTTCTCCTATGGGTTTGGATTTTTTTATATCAAGGCCTCAAGTTTATGTACAGAATTTGTTATTCATTTTAGACCCTGATTCCACACAAAACAACAATATATATTTTAATACAAGTGTGTAAGTCTTGACGCTGCATTGATTCCTTACAGAGGAAAGCATGTGCTGATCTGCAGAGTTGAGGTGTTGAGATGCTTTTCCTCAGTAATAAATACAGATTGCTTTTTTATAAGGGGGGAAACAAGGCCAAGGAGCCCTATCTGTGAGGCTGGGTGCTGCCTTCTCCCCTGTGCAGCCCCTGAAGCCAGGGAGAGACCCAAACCAGGACAAGGGGCTGGTGCTGGAAGGAAAAGTGTCTACCAAAGCCAGTTTGTTGAATAGCTATGCTCTTAGTACTGGGGAAATTAATTAAACCAGGATTAATGAGGTAAGTTGATAAAGGTGGGCCTTTTGTATAGGATAGTTTTAACTAACTATATAAATAAGCTCTTCATGGCAGGACTTGGTGCTTCTCTTTGAGAAGTGGAGCCCGCTCTCAGTTCTCCTCCAGATATTTCTTTCATTCACAGTATAACACAGCATGAGGGGCATTAGAAATATTTTTGAAGGTAAAAGCTTTATAGCTGTGTATTGCTATATAATAAATGCAGAGAAAGCATAAAATAAGCCAATGAGTTTTCCTTCTTACGTGTGTATTATTTGAGATTTGTTTTAGTGGTATTGCAGAGGAAGATGGCTTTAAACTGATAGGGGTGGTTTAGCCATAATGGCAGCAGGACATGATCCTTGCAGGAGGCTTCTTATTAATCTTCTTGCTGGTTAAATACTGTATTATATGCCTTGCATTCCATTTTTCTTGTTCCCCCCCTGCTTTTAATTTCTCGTCTCTTTTCTCAGAACCAGACTTCCTATTTTCCAGCAGCAGCCATCTGACAAAACAAAGCACATGGCGCATCAAAGATGTAGGTTTTCCCTTCAGTTTTAAAAATCAAGGGAAAAGCAGAGCTCTTTTATTTCTTGCCTCTCTTCCTTGTCTACTTAGCTGAGATGAGATCAAACAATCCTGTTTTGAGTGACAGAACAAGCTACATGCCCGTCTCGCAGCATCCCAGCTGTAGAGACTGAATCAACGGTTTCAGAGGCTATTTAATTATGTCAGCACTCAGCACATTGAAGAATGCTCCAGATGTGCTCTTGCAATGAGATTGCTTGCAGAATCAGCTTTAAATTACAGTTCTTTCTGGAAGCCAAATGCTTCTAGCGGTATAATTCTCCTTAATGAAAATTATTTTCATAAGGCAGGGAGAAAATGGTGGATTTTAAATACCAGTGGAGTGACAGTAGTTTAAAGTTGTTCATTCAAGAGGATATTCACACCCAGCACATCTGTAGACCTGCCATTATCATTAATATATTATCCCAAAAGTATGACAAATAAAGCACATCACAATGTCTTGGAGCTTGTATTTGAGTAACACCTAGTTAAAGGTAGAAATCTGCTTGCCAAGGCTTGAGCATCTCATAAAGGTGAGGCACATACACTGGGTTTTTTGGTGAATCTATTTGAGCAGTAGATTCAGGAAAGTGGACATTTTGGGGTAGGCTGAACTTGAACCTTTCCATTTTCTGGGCTTTTGAGTGCCTTTCACTGACTTTGCTATGTCTATAATTGAATAACATAACATGGTTATTTCATTCTATGGCAGTCTTCACTGATGAAGCAAATTCTCTAACCATATTACTATTGGGGATGGAGGATTGTAGGTGAAACATGTTTTGCTCTGTCCTTCTTCCCTTTGCATGTGCAGCTGCAGGCAAGAGTTGGCCAGCTGCTCTCAGCTTCTCTCCTCTTTCTCCTGTCTCTCAATAATACTGGATAAAAGCTCTCCTGCTGGGGTTCTAGTTATACTTTAGGTGTGTTTATCACATTTTCTTTCCTCCAACCTCTTGTTAACTTTCCTACAGCCTCCAGTGAAGGTGAGACCTCCTTGCACGTGAGCATGTCATGACAGTGTGCTGCTGTCACTTATTATTTTGTTGTTGTTGTTGGGGGCTAGATTAAAAAGTGGAAGGATGGTTTTCCTCTCTGAAGTTGTGCTGAGTGCCCTTGGGGTTTGCAAAGCTGATAAATAAAATGTTTTCAGCAGCCTGTTCAATGAGCCTGTGAGTCTGGAGTGTTGAGTGGTTCTGATGTGTTGGCAGATTTTCCTGGGGCAAGAACAGGTAGCAGGGGGCTGGGTTACCACTAGCATTTGTACTTTCAAACAGTGCAGTATTAACAGTGTTTAAAGTATGAGCACTTTGGAGTGTCTTGCAAAAGGTCTCTGCTGCAAAAGATGAAAACTGGCAGATTTCTAGATGCATAAATGGGAGCTGAGCATCCTATAGTTGTTGCCTTTTGGTGGGAGGTAGACATTTAATTCCACAAAAATAGATCTTCCACTAGGAAGCCAGTGGATAAATGCTCTTCAGAATACAGCAAACATAAGTCACATGCAAATACTGAAGGCTGTTATCTTACCTGATGACTTTCAGGTAATAGAAGTGTGACAGTTAAGCAGCTTAACCCAGTCTGCACCTTATCATCTGCAGGAAGATACATACGCTAACTAAGGACTTGTAAGCTGTAGATGGGACCAAAAAAGAGGTTGATTATTGCAGTGACACTAACAGCATAGATTCATCCATCTCCAAAAGTCTTAAAATTATTGAATTCTAATGTAGAACAAAGGAAATTTTTGAAAAGACAGGCTGGCATCTTTCCCCTGCTTATATATTCACTATCTACAGGCTAAAATTGTCTCGAGCTCCTAATTTGTTCTGGCAGGTGTTTTTGTGGTCTCAGGTTTTGAAGATAACTGTTGGTCTTTGGTGGAATATGAATTTAGATAAAGGTTTCTGAGCCCACAGGCTTGGGTTGGAATGAGACCATACGAAATGGAAGCAGTTGAGAATTTTCTCTCTGTGGCTGAAAATTTGAGCCTGTCATTTCTGTGAAGACTTGTAATTTTTGAGCGTGATTAAAGATGCTCATCCAGTCTTTTTGAAGTCACTTAAACTAATAAACTCTGCCTCTTACTTAAAGCACAAAACTGACAACATCAATTTTGAAGAACAGAGGGAGGGAGTAAGTTTGAGTATTGCTAGGAAAAGATTCTCTGGTGAAGAAATCTCGTATGCCAAGTTTTAGCTTAAAGCAAATGTTAAGGCCATATATGACCCTGTGGAAGATACTCCATAAAATGGCAGTGTTTACAAATTGACTTTCAAAAGTACTTAGAATTGGCCCTGGGAGTTTTTACCATTATCATCAGTGGGAATAGATTTAGGTCAGCGCAGAGAGCCCATATGGAGACCAGTTGACTTGAATGATTTCTGCAGTTTAGACAGAGATAACTGGCTGCAGTTGGGACTGTTACAGTAATATGTTGCTTGTAGATACTTCTCAGATCTTTTTGGTACAAACATTTAAAGTATTGCACACAGAGCGTAAAACAAGCTCTAATTGAGAGTGCTTTCTAAAAATGTGGTGTGTATGATAAATGATCACCAGAAGAACAGAGATGTTTAAAACTATTTGGAGTGCCTGTGCTTGAGAGAGGTGTCTGTGTGAATTGCTGTGATGAAATTAGTGATACAAAATCTATTGCAGATAAATTGTAGTAACTTAAGGCATTACATTTTTTGATTCTTTAAGTATTGTCAAAACATCCCAAGTCTAAACAGGCTCATCATTTTCCTGCTTCATTCTCAGTGTTTGAATAATCTGTTTAATGGGGCTCAGCTCTTTCTGAAGTGTGATAGGCAACAGATTTTTTTTTCACTGCCTCCCAGTATCCTAAAACCCAGGAGAGACTATGGCTGCTTACAAAGCATCACACACATCCATGGGAATGTAAGAAGAAGGGATGTAGTTGGTCATACTGGTGCCCAATAAACAAATAAACCAAACTGTAACTGAAATGAGACCACGGTGTAATATCTCCATAGAAGATGTGAAAGAAGTTCAATGTCAGTGAAGATGAGAAAATAAACACCATTTTCCAGCTTCAAAGACAGTGTAACTAACGTTGCAGAGACATGAATTACATGGAAAAACAATTCAAAGGCTAAAATTGCACTTGACAGAATCCCTTTAAACTAATATAGTGTTAGTCTACTAATGGTTTCTGGCTCCAATAAGTTTCCACAATTTTCTCTTTATTTAAGTCTTAAGCTCTCCAAATGAAATGCAATTGGAAAATCAGTTATCTTGTTTTGCTTTATGCTCTTGCTAACTCAGCATCATTATATGATCTCGTTTTCCAGTCTCAAAGTTTTCCCTCTTTGTTATTGACACAAGGATTTCTTAGACCAGAGCTGAGAAAATTATCCCTGGATTAAAGTGGTTTTTAGTTTCTCTTTCGTTCCTTTCATAGGGGCAGCCTTCTCTGCACTCCCAGTATTTATCAGCTGCAGCAAAATGATTTCTGGAGTGAGCACTCAGATGTGAGGAGTGTGATGTCCCTGGGCCTTATCACTTGTTGCTTTTGAACCCCAGCCATTTGTAGGGGTACTGCTGAAAACTGACTTAAAGGCCGATGTTCTAGGCTGCCTCTACTCTCCTGGATGTCAGTGGTGCAGATGTTCCTGGGGAACACCTCTGCATATCATGTCTTGCTTTGGGCTGGGATCATGACAATATAAAAGGAGGAAACCTGTACATCCAACCTGTGACTGCAGCCATGCCGGCACCCCCCGCCCCAGCTCTGTATAGTGAATCATTCTGTCTCATTTTACAAGTAACTAGTGACAGGACAAGAGGAAACAGCCTCAAGTTACACCAGAGGAGGTTTAGGTTGGACATTAGGAAGAGATTTTTCCCTGAGAGGATTGTTGAAGGTGGTGAAGTCCTCATCCCTGGAGACATTTAAAAGACCATGTAGATGATGCACTGAGGGACACGGTTTAGCAGCGGACTTGACAGTGTGAAGTGAGTAGTGGGACTTGGTGATCTTAAAGGTCTTTTCCAACCAAAATGCTTGTATGAATCAAAGCGAAAGCTACATTTTATTGTATATTTTTCCCGGTACTAGCTTAATAGTTTAAAAATGTATGTAATTGCTTTTAATGCTGAAACTTGAAGACTCTCTGGGATAGGGAAAAAAGGGAAAACCATGTTCTGCTGAATCCTGTCTCAGGCTGTGGATGTTTTGTGTCTGGTATGTCTGCACAGTCCTTTGTCTCAAGCTGATGTTTCCTTTCAGGACATACATTAACCAGATATGTATAACTATTGGTACTTAATGAGTGAAGGATGGCAGCATCTCAGTAGACCATTGCTATTCTGATGCTCAGTTACTCCTGTGTCAGCTCAGAAGAATGGTGATTTAAATTGCTGAGACACTTTTATGTTTTCACATGAATCCCTGTTTTGAATCCATGTCATTCTGTGAGCTGAGAAATATGCTGGTCCATGATAACCACTTGTATATGTGTTGGATGGGAAAAATCTACCAGATGCAATCAACAGGTACACAAAAAGCACAAGACCACATGGCTACTAAAACAGGGAATTCTGACTACAAGTATTAGTCAGAAACCTCTAAAGGTTTCCAGATGCTCTCTTACTTTTTGCTGAGCAAGTGTCAAAGTTTGCTCTTGTAACATTTTGCTCTCATTTTGCAGTTTGAGGCAACAGTTTTGCTTAGCTCTGGAAGCAGTCCTTGGCGTGAAGAGATTACGTTCAGACAGATCCACTAAAGAAAAGCCACATTTAATTGGGATTCTTTTCTCCTGGGAGCTCTGCCTCAGCATAGGAGGGGAAATCTCTCTGCCTTTGCAAAGTAATATTTTTGATCCAGTATTAGGCAGGGCATATTACATCAAGTCAAGTGGAGGGGAACCATCACTGACACCAAAGAGGGAAGAAGGGCTGAGCCACAGCCACATTGGACTGGGAGGAATTTGGAAGGGCTTCCTGGGGTAGCATTGGCTGGATGACTTGTTCAAAAGTGCTGAAAAGAAAGGATATACTTGGTATAATTAAGGCAGTTTCCTCTCTCTGGATCATAGGAGGAGCTATAATGTTCACATAACTGGTGCAGGGAAAAGCAGAGCTGCCTTGGTGGTGATTTTCTCTGCTGCTCTTTTGCTTTACTGCTCATTTTGCTGATTGTTTTTCCTTTTTTTACAGAAAAATCTGTGCAGTTTTTTTTTTTTTCCCACAGGCTAAGAATTTTCCTATTTTGTTTCTATGTTTTGCTAGATGGAAGGCTCTGTGTGCCACTCATAAGATATTTTCCTAATTAGAGAAGGTCCTACATCATCTTGTCATGTTTGTTTGGCAATCAAGAGGCTATCCAAGGGCTGTCCCTGGTTGCAGCTGTCTGCCAACCACCACTCCCCAACCAAGACAACATTAAAATGCTCCTGTTGTTGTGGGTAGTATATTCTGGAAATGGAATCTTGTGAATGAAGGAGCAGCTGCAATGAAGTGATATACTATTGGTCTTGGGGCTAGTGTGGTTAAGGAGAAGCTATAGCTCTTCCTAACAAGGAAAAAAAAAAAGCAATTTCTTAGACCTGAACCTTGCAATAATGAAATGTGAAACTCTGTGTTGGTCCTACTTCTGTAGCTAAGGGCCATCTGCTGCTGCTGGATCAAAATGTCTCCAGTCTCCAAAGAAATTAGCAGGAAGGCCAAGAATAGTTGTGTAGTTGCAGAGGCTGTGGAACATCTCAGAGTTACTAGGTGCAACACCTCAAGCCATAAACCCACTTTTTTTTTTTGGACTTTTCAAAGAAAACCAGAAAGAATGTAACTCAAAGCTGAACAGTAGAAACAAAGAAAGGATATAGAGCTGAATTAAACTCCATATCTGTGGGAGCAACATCAGGAAACATGTAGTGCTGTGTTTAACTCAGAAAACATCGTGTATGTGGCATAAAAAGGGTTTTGCAGAGCTTCTTGTGCAAAACATGGATTAAAATAAGAGTATCACGGTGCCCTAATATTCTTTTGGCATCAGACTCACCGGTGTTTAAGTATGATTTTTTTGTGTATCCACTCTAATACGGCTGGTAAGGAGGATAGAGAAGAATAATTAGAGATAAGTCACTTTTCAATTAACTGCTACCTGCTGCTACCCACTGGTAGACATAAATTACTGGCAGATAATTTGATCCCTGTATTACTTGAGAACCTTTGGACATCATGTGCTTGACCTAAATTTTTAATGACATTATGAAGCCCTAGTTAAATATAAAAAATAATGCTTTTGGAGCATAGCTCTCCAGTACATTTCCTTGGGCTGTATTTTTCTTGTATTCAGCTCAGCATGTGAATGTTTTTGGGTTCTTTTGCTTTAGCTACAGAAACTCGCTCTCTAAACTTTAGCGTGAGCTGACTGACAGAACCCATTAGAAGCGACATTGGAGAATGGGATGAAATGGAGAAAGACCGTCGAGATCCGTTCAAAGGAAATTATGACTGAAATTTGGACAAAAAATAACAGAGCTTATTCATGTGTCTGTGATTGAATACAGTCCAAGTCTTAGCTACTGATGCACCATTTCTTGAGCCCCTAATGATCCTGAAATGCAGGATGTGCAGTGAAAGTGGGCAGATTTCAAATGATCCATTTGAAATCATTCTTATTTTCTTTTTAAATTCAAATGTAACCTCAGTCTAATCCAAACATTAAAAATTATTACAGAAAAAGGTTTCCACTCTTAAATATCAACAAGTTTTTCACTCTGTAAAGTGTCCAATGAAGAAATAGAATGCAATCTTTAACATTGAAAAATAAGTTACCAAGCTCATGAACTTCAATACTGATCTGTCTATAGAAAGTGTGAAGCTTGTACTTTATTCCTAGTGCAAGAAAAACCAAAAGTTATCTTTTCTTACATACCAGAACACTACCAATAATAAGGACACTTTATTCTTTATGGATGTTATACCATGCTTAGTCTACTAGATGCACACAGATACTTAACAGCAACTGCCATTAGTAAATGAGTGCTTATGTAGCACTAATGGTATGGCTCATGCTGTGGAATAGGCTGACTGCTCTAAGGGCCATGGATAGAATATTGGCAATATGTAGTCATCATAGCTTTACTTAATTTAGTCTGGTGTTTTCTACTAGCATCCCATTCTACACTTTCCATGTTAGGTGCCCAAGCAGAAAACAATGATTCATATATCTACTAAGTTTTCATTTCAATCCTATTTTCTGTTTTTGGGTTTGAACAGAATTTGCTTTGGTGTGAGACCCTGTGGTGGTGCAAACTCCTCAGCCCACATTGCAGTTTTCTTGTCTTGGTTACAAGTGCAGTCAGCAGGTTCCATCTGGCACATCTTAGCTAGGGATGCAGTAGTTGGGACAATCTGGTAGTTTCTTGTCTTGGTTACAAGTACAGTGAGTTAGGATGATTAGCACTCCCCACCATACCTGAAACTCTGCTGCCTGGATCATAGTTTACTCTGGGAGGTACCAGAATTCCCTGACAAGAAGGATAGACAAAATGGCAAAATAACGACCAAGGTCAAGCACCTTGATCCTATAAGTAATGATCCTAAGTGAGAGCCTTTGATCTCTTTGGGATTGCTGCAGGCTGTGAACTGGTATCTCCCCCTGAGTTGGGATGCTTCTCAGGATAGATTTTGCAAGGTTTTCAAGGAATAGACTTTTGTGAGGATTTCCAAGTGTCACTGAAGAAGAGGGGCTCAAAAATCATCTGCTGACAAATCTGGTAAAGAATAGTAATTCCCTGCAATTAGATTTCTTAAGGTTTTAAAGCTTGTTTGGTGCCAGTAATTTAACACAACTTGCAAAGAGGGAAAATACTTGATCATCAGTTAACCTCTCTATCTGTGTGTGTGATTTTTTTTCTCTCATCTTTTATACGAATTCCATCAGACATAAATCATTTACCAAGTCTGGGGCTATGTCTGGATCCCACTGTACCTAAGCTCTTCTCTGAGAAGGAGTTTAGGAAGAAAGAGAGTCCATTCTGAATGTTGTGACTCATTGGGAGGGTTTTCCCACCCTTTTTGTCTCTGATATCTGTGTAAGTAATTCTAAATGTAGGTAATTTTTTCTTTGTATATTTTTTCTGTGTAGTGAATAATGAAGTGAACTTTGGAATGAAACTCACAACTGTTGCTAAGCTTTCTTCCCAACTGTTGCTCCATATTGATTATCTCAATATAAGGTAATATAACAGATAAATATGAAGTGCTGTCTGAAGAAAAGAAACCCAAGAAATTAGTTTCCAGGAGTTACCTTTGATCTAATGTTTCCAACTTTATTTTTTTTTTATTGAAAAACACTTGGCTGATCCGCATGATTTCATGAAAAAAAGTGAAATACCTTCTTTGAGTTAATTTGATTAAAATATACTTCTGAAGCTAGTAACCCTAAAACATCCACAGATTTCTTTAATTTTTCTTTAAAACTGTTTTCAGGCTGAGAATTGTTTTAATGGCTGAGCTGGATGACAATTTTATGCCTGGATTTTAACCCTCATTCTCTAAAAATAGGGAAAACATAAGTGATGGGAAATGATTGCAAGGCACAGATAAGAGAAATTCATCAGAGGCAATGTCAAGAGAAAGACAAACCTCAGAAATGTCCTGGAAATGATGATAAACCCATCTATGAAAGGAACATTATCCAAAGGGCTGATATCATATAGTGTTAGGAGTGTCCATCTGTATTTTCCTTACTTCCAGGTGTGGATTTCTGAAGATCAGATTCAATTAAGATGGAGTTTGATTGTGAGTGAAAAATATGCTGTATAGTTTTTTAGGAAGAAACCCTAGATGTGCCTTTGTAAGATTTAAATTCAGATTCACTTGAGGTAGCAGCAGACATCCAAAAGCTTTCTTGCTTCTTGCAAGCTTATTCAAATCTCTTGTAACTATGAATTAGGCTTTCAACCTTATGATAACCACCTGTCTCAGAAAAAAAATATGATGGCATTTCTATTTCAGTCCACAATACTATTCTGTCATGGTATTTGATTTCATCTTCTCCTGCTCTCAGCCAGAACCTGGAAGTGCAAAGGTGCATGACAAATAAAAATAACCACTTTATCAGACTTTTCTGAACCTTAAATAAAGGGTTTGGGTCAGGGTAAGCTTGAGGGATGACCAATGGCACTTAGAAGTTATTTTCCCATGCAAGGTGTCCCATCCAAGTTTTATGATGGTGAAAGCTGACTGATTAAATTGCCCGTTTTTTCTGTTTGCACTTGGATAAATCACTTTTAAGTAGATAGTAGAAAGAAGAGAAATCCTGGCAGATTCCTAACTGGACAGTTATTCACATACTACTTCTCTCTCTGCTGAAAACAGACTTAAACACAGGAATTGTTCCTTTTTTCCCAACTAGATACATACTGGCCTGATGCACAGGCAGATGACTGAGGACTTGAAGCAGAGTCCCTGGCAAGATCGTGTCCTTGGAAAGCACCTTCATAAACCTGTATAAACTTACATTTCCAATCCCAAAAAGAAAGGATTCCCAAGGGACAGATCTTAAAGTCGGGAAAAATTAATGTCATGTAAGAGCTGGACTGAACAGTCCAACTTGCACCTCTTTTTTTTTTTCCCCTAAAGTTTTAAGATTTCTTAGATGAGGTTTTTTTTTTTTTTGCTGTATAAGGTAAAAAAGACCCCAGGCAACTTCAACTTGCATGACCAGCATCCGCTGACCTTGGCAGAAACACAATGGTTGCATTTAACTTTTTACACAGGCAAGCTATTGAACCAGTTCTGCTATGTATTAGGAATTACAAGGATTTCCTTTGCCATCTTATTGTGCAGGTTTCTTCTTTTTATCCATTCTTTTTTTCAGAGAATGCACTGATTTCCAGCGAAACAGGTTTCCTTCACAAGATTGAATATAGCTACTGATTCCTGTCCACCTTTAATGAGTCAGTGGGAAGTGCAATTGATAGCTTGGAGTTTAGATGCGAGTTTTACCTAAAAAAGAAAGAAAAAACCCACTTGAAACTCAAGAAGTAATGGAAAAAGTATTTATAATCATATTTCACATCTTGATATCAAAGAATGGTGCCTTTTGCCCCATTTCTGAGCTTCATCAATGTGTTAGCATTTTCCCTTAGAGTATTAACTTGTGAAAACGTAACATTTATGAACAGAAAGAACGAACACAATGGTAAATGTAACTGTCCAGTAAGGTACAAGAGGATTTTCTTTTTTCATGTCTCAACATATTACATAAAACCCTAACTGGAACTGAAGGCTGGCCCAGCAAAAGGGTGATGGCATTTGGGTTTCCCTCTGTCTGCCTAAATCAGGCAGCTCACCAAGAACATGGTGCAGTTGCTTGAATTTCTTTCCTATCTGGCAGGTGGAATTCAAATGGTGCAGAAACCCACCATGGGTCATGACTACAGTAATTTTGTGAGCAATGTCCTGTGACTGAAACCATGAGTTAGAGCCACGGGATTTTGCAGATGCATGGAGAGGAAGAGCTGGATGAAGGGGAGCTGATGTCCCCTATAACTGGAAATGTTTTGGCAGAAGGACTGTTCATTTGGTTGTGTAGGGGAGAGAAAAAAATCATTTCCTGCAACAAAGTGCTCCATTTATCTGCTGCTGGATGTTTGTGCCATTATACCCTTAAATTCTCTCTGCATGGCTGATCTCCAGGCTTGGGAACCACTGCTAGATATTGTCCTTTTTGGGGTGTTCTAGCTGATGACATGAAATGGCAGGAGGTTCGTTAGTCCTGAGAATATAATGACCATAAGGGAGTGCTTGTAATTTGATTTTCTTTTATTTTCAGTTAGATAATGTTATCTGCTGCTTTTCTCCTTTACTTCCAGTGAAAGCCATATGGTTATGAACTAGAGTTTATTACTGTCAATAAGCTTGTAGAAGGCTAGAAAGAGAAGTTATTACCTTTTAAATCAGCTTTTCCTTTATGCAAAGCAAGTGCTTGAATGGACCAGCAGCTAGATGCTGAGTCACAGCTCTGTGCTAAAGTGGCTGAAGTCTTGGTTTTTTTATCTCACTTTAACCTCCATGAAGCTTTATGTTTAAGACTGCTGAGCATAAACCACGATGTATGGGTTTGGTACTACCTAGCTCCTGAGTGGTGATAAGTAATCAGGTCTGTGACAGCACATTAAAAAGCAACTCTACAGACAACGCTCTTTATTCCCTAATCAAAATATTCGGGGGCTTTACATTTTGCAAGGCTGACTTGCCAAAGTCTTCCTCGAGCTGCACATGCTGCTGCTTTGTCTTGCTTTTATGCCTTATTGCATCCCATTAAAAGACAAACAAATCTCGCGGTCGTTAGGCACCTCGCTGACAACACCTGTCAGTCTGTCACTTCGACTCACAGGCAGATACCGTGGAGCTTCATTTTTTTTGGCAGAATTAGAAGGCAAATAGGAAGAAACATATCTGGGGCACCTGTTCTCAGCAAAGGAGTGATGGGTTTATTATTACCAGAAATGAACTCAATGTGCTGCTCGGAGAGAGCGAACACGTGTTGCACTAATCAGCACCCTTCAGCGCGTTTGTGGGTTTTTCAAATGTTTTCCTGCTTCCCTGAATCAGGAGGGGGCATCCACACCTGAAACAGTTACACACACCGTGGAAATGTGCACACAGACAGATAAATGGGTGCACTGGAAAAAAACAATCTTTGGGGATTAATTGACATGAACCCAACTTGTGTTGGTGACCCTGCAAAGTGAGTAACAACGACTACTTTAATGCCCAGAGATTTCATTTGCTTTAGAAACTACTATTTAAAAGGATTAAGGATTAATTGTAAGACTTGTTTTTGCTTCTTTTTTTTCCTCGAAGATGGAAAGGTTTATTATTGTACTGAGTATGTACACAGAGAGAAAACATCTTTTCAAGAGAGGTAAAAGATTAAAGCGTTGGAAAGCAAACACTGCAGATCGTTTTTCCTAAAAAATGAGCAATAGCTGTAAGTCTGTTTGAGTTTTTTTTTTCTAGCAGACATTATTCCAACAATTATTATTTAGTGACTTGCATGTTCAATGAAGCCTGTGAGAAAACAATTTGCAGCTTTGTCTTTGTTTCTGTTTTAAATCTTTCCTTGATTTCAGTCTCATTTCATTCAGGTTTTAAGGGAAAGAAATGCATAAATCTGCATTACCTCGGATCTGCTGAATGAAACGCTACTGCCCAGATCTTCAGCTCCTGAAGGCCACCAAGGAAGAGTTGCTCAATGTGGATTTTTATGGAAATGTGATCGTTCCAGGTTGGTTTGACCTTGCTGACAGGAAAAAAAGGCCAATACCTGATAGTTTATGAAGTCTGTTAGTTATGGATAAGTAGGATTAGGGATGTGTTCTTTACACACATATAAAATAAGAGAAAACTGTATGTAGAGTAGGGACAAATGACAAGGAAATTTCATCCAGGGACATCTATGTGGCATACTTTTGTATATGTGGGTTTCAGATTCAACCTAATTCTTGTATTTCTGCTTATTATTTTTTATAGACCTATTACTGGTAGTTCTGATGTAATTTTTTGGGACAGTAGTATACCTATTATGCATTATACTTTCAATTAGGAGTGAAAAAAATCCATAAAGTATGAAGCTGGATGTTTTTTTTCAGCCTGAAATGCTCTTACCCTGACTGGCCTTCACTGAAGTCGAAGGCACATTGAGAGGTGACTTCACATCAAGTTCCTGCATGAGCTGAATGCCCAGGAACAGGTTTGCATCCTGACTCTTAGATATAGTACGTGATCCAGGACTTCACTGGTCTGACAGCCATCCAGAAATAACCTAGCAAAAATAAAAGACAACTATCTAGCCCAAGTACCATAGCTCTGGAACAGAAATAGCAATCACTTGTGTGGACAGCATAACTTCTGCAACCAATGCTGAAAACTATTATTTAATCTTATCCATTTCCATGTCAATACACAAACCAATCCACTCATTGCATCCAGACACTTGGATCCCTTGGGTTTTTTGTTAAGAACATCAGTCAGTGATCTCTGTCCTGCCAGATATCAGTCTCAGTTCCCTTCCTGTCCTCCTCCCGGAGAGGGATTTAATACAAATCTATATTTATTAAGAGAAGAAAGATCTTTTGAACGATTTGCTAAATAGCTACTCTAAATAAGAAAGCAGAGAGCTTAACCAATAAATGAGGGTATAAATACCTGCAGGATTGAATTCCTTCAATGGACTTCTGAAAACAGTGTTTTTGTGCATTTGATCAGAACATTAGGTTTGGAGTTCATTCATAACACAGTGGTAACTTTCAGGAGAAATCTGAGGGGAAAAGGTAATACTGATCTGAGGTTGTCATTCTGATACCTGTGGCCAGTGGCTGAGCCCAGAGGGCACTCTTGGAGCCAACCAGCAGCTCACCTGTGACAGACATGGGCACCATGAGCACAATAAATATAGGAGGACTCTTCCCTTCCACTGTAAAATAGTGAAGAAATATGTTGTGCTGTACGTTGATTTCTTAAAAGTACAGTAAATAACATTCACAATCCTGCATGTGGGGAAGGTGGGAGGATGGGCTGTTGGATCCATATTTATATGGTATCTGAAATCACTTCTGTTCAGGTGGAGCACAATGGGATCTTCTTAATGTAAAGAGAGGATAATAGAGAGCAGAAGAGGCACAAGTTTATTAGTGCCATAAGAATAATGGCATTTTTAGAGTAGGTGTTCACACTGGAGGAAATAAAATACTGCTCCAGGACAGTATTTTGACAAAACTGAGAACCAGAAATACAGGAATTTGGGGTTGAATAAGTATTTGCTTGACTCCCCACTGAAAACCTGAAGCCTGATTTAGTTTTAGGTCTTTTTTTTTTGTCCTTTAAAGATATAGCTCAATTATTAAATTTGGAAAGTTTTCCCCCTATACCATTATGATCATTTCAAGATGAACAATTCAGCTTTCCTGAGGTTTTAATTTATCTCAGCTGTGCATTTCCAGGATATCTGACTTCAATCCCTGAGCAGTCCATTGTTACAAAACCATAATTTCCCTGCAAACCTGCACTTTCCAGCTCCCTCTGTGCTTTCCTCTAATCCCTGCCTGCAAACTAGAAACTTCACACAACTCTAATTACCTGGAGAGTCATCCTCCTGTAAGGTGAGCAGGGGAACGAGGGTGATGATGACCAGCATAGCTGTACCTGCAGCTGCTGGGAGGGGTTGGGATGGAAGTGGATTTTCCAGCAGCTGTGCAAGGGAAGCACCAAGAACTTACTGGGTAAGCAGTTTACATTACCGTATCTATTATTAAACGGTATTGCCATATGCAATGAAGTCAGCGTTAAAAGACACAAAACGCTCTAAAAGCACTTCCNGGGATGGAGGGGGTGGAGAGGGGTGGAATCTCTCCTGAAATGCAGTGAGTGAACACAAGATGGCACTTGGATGCCAGGGATGAAGCAGCCCCAGCCTGGAGACATTTCCTCCACAACACGAGCACTTTATTTATATATTTTTGTTGAAAAGCAGGACAAACCACACGAAGATCAGGGGCCAAAAGACACGCTTTTGGTGTAATGCGTGGGCTGCATTTACTTTTTAATGCATTATGTTTCTACTCTAGATTGGGATGCTCTTTGGCTGAGTTGCTGGCTTTGTGCTCTTTCCCATAGCAAGGATGTGCATCTCAGTCATTGGGAACCTGGGATGTAGCTGCCACCTCCTTTGTCTCTGGTAAGACGTTCCAGATGTAATTAACTTTTCCCTCCTTTGAGATTTTGTCTGCAGCCATTAGTCAGGCTGCCATGTCCACTTTTGGTGCAAGTTTCCCTTTCTGGCTTGATCCTAAAGGAGTCTGTTCTTTCCTCATTTACATGTGGCACAATATTTTACAGGATTTGAAGCCTACAGCAGTCTAGTTGGGATTCTTCTAGGGCTGGCAAGGTGCTGAGTGTGCAGGGCAGGAGCCCTGCATCACCCTCCCAGGATCTTTCCCTTGCAAATGTTTTTGGGAAATATTCCTGCTTTTGTAGTCTGTGTTTTTCACCAGCTGTTGGAAGTTTTGTCATCAAGCCTTGTGTAGGCAGAGGAACAGCCCCTCCACATGTGCATCTCCATATGTGGCTCTGTTTTCTAGAAATGGGATATATTTTTTTGCCAGAAATGGGAGATTTCTGACATCCAACCCTTTTTTTTGACCCCCAGAGTCATGTGGTCCTGCAGCCCCAGCCCTGGGTGGCTACATGTGCTTGCGGACCTGCTTGTCTCTACTGACCCCTCCTGATATGTACAACCTGGCCACCCACTTCCCACCATCTCTCTTCTCTCCTAGAAGCTCTCCTCACCCTGGCATAGCTGCTTCACCCGTATACAGAAATGATCCCACTCCACAAACCCACCAGCATTTCAGTAGAACTATCTAATGCCCTTATGCTAAACAATTCTAACATTCCTGCAAACTGATGTGATTTATTTTGCCACTAACACACATCTGTAATCTGAACTTGAATTCATTAGCATGTGCAGATTAATATTATTGTTTACATTGCTGTCCCTGGGCTGAGGAAGGTCAGAGAAATCAGCTCCATGTGTTTATTCACATGGGGACTGATGTGAAGGAGCAGGTCTCCCATTCCCCTCTTGTCCGAGTTGAAGGACTTAATATAAAGGTACAGAGCTTGTGTGAGCTGGAAGCAAAATGTGCTTGGAAGAAGAAATGCAGCTCCAGAATAGTTTTCTTTTAAACTCAGAATCTCTCTACTTGAGGGGAAACATGGCAAAAGCTATGCCTTGGTGCTGTGAGGAGGATGCTTGCTAAGTTAACATGAAAAAGCTCACAGTTTGCTGCAAAATCTAGGACAAAAAAAAAAAAAGCCAAACATTCACCTCCACCCACTTTAAATAGATCAAGCTTTGACTAATAGAGTAATAAATTCCATCTCAAACAAAAACTTTGCTCCAAAAAAGGAGAAAAAAGGAGTGCTAGTGATTTCCCATTAGCATTTGGTTTTGACATACTCATCCATTACAATAAAAACACATGAAGTTATGATAAACGTAACTTTAAAAATGGAAATGCCAGCCTCAGAAATTGCTGGGAAGCTGTTGCTCCCTCAGTGATGTGATTGAGCTGTAAATATGATTGTGCTGTAACTTTCCAAACAATTATGAAAACAGTTATGCATTTTTATTGGCACTTGTAAATTATCCAGGTTTAGAACTGTTGAGTTAGAAGAGAGGGGGGAAGCCTAAACATATGGTAGCGATCTTCCAAGTTCTCAACAGAGGAGAAAGTAATGATTACCCTTCACTTAATTAATGTCATGTTTAATAGCGTATTATTGTGCTGCAAAGATTTAGCGTGCTCTCGGGGAAGCAGACGGAGATCGCCGATGACTGGATAACCTTTTCTACTCTCTCAGGAGTGAAACTCCAAGCCAGGCTATGATGATCACTCACAACAAGGGATCTTCTCAGCACACTACTGCCAAATCCCATAGGCAAGAAGAGCATGAGGGGAAGATTGGTAGCTGGAGCTAAGTGCCCTGGAAACTGCTGGGACAAATGAAATCCCTGATGATGGGTCAGGCTTCATTCACTCCTTTATCCTTGGGCAGAATCAGAAAGTGTAATTAATTAGAAGGGATATCTTTTCTAGCAGTCCTTCTCTGCTTTTGTGATCAAACAACTTTATTCAGAGAGAGCCCTTGTCCTTCACCCAAATAGATTTGCAGACACTGATGACTCTGAAATGTGCACTCACCCCAAGTTTGAGAAGTGCTGACGTGGCTTTGTTTGTCTCTTAGTATTTAAAACCCCATCTTGTCCTGCAAATGAAAAGGTAGAAGCTGCTCCTGTTGCATTTCCATCTCCACTCCCGCTCTCCGAGGAGGCTCTGCCCATGGTCAGGTCTTGGATGCAGTGACACGCGGTGCACACTGTGCAACTGGCTGCACATTCAGCTTCTCCCCTGTTCCTGAGATTCCCAGCAGCGCTTCTGACTCTTGCAGCTTTTCTCCACCTTCAGCTCACGCTCTGCAGGCTGGAAAGTGTTGCTAAGCATTTAGCTGTTTCACAGTGAATGGCTGACAGCGTTTCAGTTCAGAGCCTATTAACCAGGTTTGGGATGTGGACCAAGTTGTCACTCTTCTGCCCTCATGAAAAGCAACATACATGCAGTTTCCTTCTCTGCAGCTGTATATCCTTTGATAGTGTTTCCACCCACCCTTGCTTGTTTGATGTGGTCAGCCTACACTAGGTTCGTGGCAGGTCATGCAAGAGGATGCTGGCTCCATACTCCTCCAGCCTGAGCCAAGCCTGTCCCACCATGGCTTTGGGTCCTTGCATTCCCATAAACACAGGCTGGAGCCTATGTGTCTGCAGTTGTTCAAGGCATCAGAGAAGTTTTGCAATTGATGGAATTTTCCTTGCAGGTGATTACAGCCTGTATCCCTCTTGGCTGAGCTTGTTGTTGTTGGATTTCACTAGTGAAAGGGGGCTGGTTGTGAATGTGGCATTTAAGATGAGTAATTGGGAGTTATTGCTCCAGCTACATCACACTGTGATGATGACTGCTGCTAACTGACGTGCTCCACTGCTTTCCAGGTTCCTACTCATTGTTTTCCTCAGTTTAGATTTGTCCCCACTGTTCTGTTTTTCCTCACCTTTGTATTTTCAGTTCAGCACTGAGCTAATACAGAAATCCTGTTGCTAGCTGAAGTTACCTTTAATATGCAGATCCAATAGAGAAAAAACAGAATCAGTGAGGCACTGAGGAAGGAGCCCATCATCCTGATCTGTCTGCCTGGTACTGCAGGCAGACATGGGACAGTTACTTTTTATAAGCCTTTGAATAAAGCCACCAAGCCATTTTTTCAGATCCATTACCAAACACCCATGCCAACCAGTGCAATCCCTGCTGGGGTGGCTTCTGTGCCTCTGGAAGGAGTTGGAATTTTTTGGGAGGCTAATACGGGATCATTTCCAATGATGCAGTGAGAGCTGTTCTTCTGATGTGGGAAGAATCAACACCTATGGATCCTAGCTGTGATCTGCTCCGACATTGGACAAGGGTCACAGCAGAGCACTTGTCCCATCTTCCCTGGGGAACCATGTCCACCAAGGCATGAGTCTTTGCACTTCAGGAGCTCTGACATTGCTTCATTTTTAATGGCATCTTAGGAATGTCATGAAAACTTTTAAATGCCTTAAAACTGTTGGAGATGGGCTTTGTTGTGTGTGAATGTGCTGAGCTCCCTACTGGAGGCAGCTGGAGCTTGTCTGCCCACCAAGTGAACCTTGCACAAACCTGCACCTGGATTTGCTGCAGAGGAGACAATCACATCCTCACTAGAAGCATAAACTGCAGTGGAAAGAATAAAATCAAAAGACCAGGCAAAGACTGCAAAGGAAAGGTAAAACATGTTTATCACTGTCACAGATTTGTTATTTTAATACAAAGCAAATAAAAAAAATGACTGCTAGTAGAGATTTAAGCAAAATTGACTGGATTTTTTTTTTAGTTTGCTTGTGTTTTTTAAGAAAAAAATGACTGTTCGTAGAGATCAACTGCAGGTTTCTGACAGGTGGCACTGAAGGAAGCAGAGTGAGATGGGGGAAGTGAGGAGTTTTGGACAACCTGTCCAACAGTTGGAGCTCCTGTTCCAAAACTTCTAGTGACTCTGAGTCCACAGAGTGATGAGGTCTGGCTTTTGGTAGGTATCTGTCTCTTTATCGAGAAGAATAATGATGTAATCAAATGAAAAGAGAAACACCTCACAAAATCTTTATAATGAATGAAGCCACCTTCAGCCTGTCACAATGATGCAGGAACACGCGACTTGCTGAGATCTGTATCTGCTTTAACTGGGAGGTAAATGATATCTGAACTCTGTGGGCTAAGTTACTTTAATACAAATGTTCTTTTAATGAAATACCTCATCTGTCAGAAGTGCCAAAACATGCCATTATCATACAATCAGACTCAAATGAGGACTGAGCATGCTTTATCCACACAACTAATCTGTTTCCGTATCCAAAGCTACCCAGGGCAATTATCTATCAGAGAGAAGGCAGCTCTGATCTTCCTGACAGTGAAGCAGGATTACCCTGGAATGGCTTGAAAATAAATGCCTCAAAGAGAAAGAAAAGAGTTTGTAGAAGCTCCTAGTACTTTCCTTGCATTTACAGGCTTCTTTTTAGTCTCACTTTTGTGCTGTTGTAGATATTCAGTCTGTAAGTCTGCAAACTCCTGAGGGATAGACACGTTAAAAAACATTAATCCACTTGCAGGTAAGCAAAGGTAGAGTTTGTTTTCAAGCAAAGAGATTAGGAGATGTCTTGTAAAGTAATCTGTGTTAGATTTTACTATCAGTAATGGTATGTTCACATTGTTTTTCTCACTGTTCGAAAAAGAAGATATTACATTCCAGAAAGAAAGAAATGAAAACGTTATCAGCTTAGACTCTCCAAAAGGTTAGATCTTAGACTTCCTTACAAGAATCTGTTCTGATTAATTTCAGTCTTCCAGGATAAGATCCTCAGACAGCATCAGTAAGTGTGGCTGCACGAGTGTTGGTGAGATAATGAGGTTTTTGGCTCGGTGGATTTTCTGACAGAATCAAAATATTGAAGTTCACAGATACATCGATAGAGTCTGTTCCCCCATAACATTTGCAGAGAGTGGGGTGGGGGAGGGAATGGACAAAACCAGCTAATGTTTGTGCTAAACAGTACAGGTAAATCTAGTCCTCTGTCTCCTTTGGGGAAAAATTTATATGCCACAGAAAACATCATTGTCAACCTGCTTTGCTCTAAAACATTGCATCAGCCTGTCTATCCCTTCATCGTTCTAGTCATCAACTCATCTGTTTCTCATGCCAGAATCAGTTTAGAGCCAAATAATGGGAATTACCCATTAATTTACCCTACTTGTCATGTACACAGCACCAAAAGTCTGTGTCTTTTGCTTCAAGCCATAGCTAAAAGCATAAAGAACCTGGTTTTCAGGTAACCATGGGCAATCAGGAGAAGGGCAGACAGTGAAAAAAATCCTTGGTTGTGTGACTCTGCTGCTATTTCTGGAAGGATCCAGCTGGAAGGTTTATAAGCAGTGAACTAACGTTTCTGTGTGGTGGAGCCCATCCCTGGCAGCAGAGATAGAGCCAACTGCAGCTTATTACAGCTGGAAAGGGGCATTGTTCAGAGGATGAGGGGCAGTGTGTAATAGACATTTGGGTACTTGAGCAGAAAGCCACAGAGGTCAGAGGTACAGCCTTTGGAAATCTGTTGTCTGGTGTAAAATGTGCAAGTCTCCGATAAATGGTGAAAGTTTGGAGGGAATAGATGGAGATGCTGTGGAAAAGTGTGGCTGCAAATAAGGATTTTGTGATGGTAAACCAGTTCACTTTGAGTAAGGAACATTGTTAAATAAAAGCAGAGTACTTAAATGCAGTGAGCATGTCCTCTCTGAGCTGGAAAAAGGTACCTGGGTTTTGGGGCATGGCACAGAGAGAGGATGCTGCATGGTGCCCAATGGTGTAAGGCTTGGAGACATTCACAGCATTGTCCAGGTCTATGGGAGGACCTCAGCGGACAGGAGTCGGAAGTCTGTGTGTGTGTAAATTCACAGTTGCAGCTGGATTGAATTGTTCTTGAACAAGTGAATTGTTACCTGTAACTAACATTGTTCAGAGCTCTTGGTGTGATCTGGATGTGAGTGAAAGCAGCTTGGCAGTGAAGCATCTGTCTGGTTGAGGATGGATGACAACAGGTTGCTCTGGAGGAGAAAACTTGGGGACACCTTTCAATTTTTTACCTTTCTCCCTGGATAAAACCTACTGTGCAGTCACCATCCGTGGAGATAGTCAAAAGATACCTGGAGAAGATCCTAGGTAGGCTGATCTGGGTTGGCTTTGTGTGAGCAGAGGGTGGGTAAGGGGACTTCCAAGGCCTCCTTCCAACCTCAGCCCTTCAGAGAGTCTGTAAAAAGCATTTCAGCCTCTAAGAATTTCCATTCTGGATTTGCCTATCTCTACATACCAAAATGTCCCACTTTGAATGTAGCCTTTGGTATCTTCCCTTGAATTTTTGGCTTCAAATTCTTCAGTTCACTCTCTGTGAATTATTAAAATGTGTGCTAAAATGTGCAAAGATCTGGCTAATTATGATGTACTGATTAATATCAGCAGACAAGTGTGGCAGTTCTGATAAATATTAATATTTCTCAGGCTGGGAGCTGCTGGCAAGAGGAACAAGTTTTCTGCATGGGTAACAAGCATGGCAGAGCACTGCAGGCTTGATCAACATTTCCTTGGCTTTGCCTGGTGATTATTTCAAGTCTTCTCTGCAGCATCAAAATCTCCTTTACAAACCAGAAACTGTGAGCAACTACAACTCAGTTATGAACGTTTCTTGTTAATTGGAATCACCCGAAACCCGAAGAAAGGAAAACAGGTTCATTGTCATGTTTCTATTTGACATCACCCACCCTAAAGTATTGGGAGTAATATGCTACTTATTGAAAGTTAAGCAATGAGATTTACAATTAAATGACTTTCTGGGAGAAGAACAGATTTATATGGTAATAAGGAACTTAGCGCAGATGCAGCATCCTCGCAGCTTTGTACATGTGGGCTGCTCAGCATGAAGCAGCTCAGTCTGCAGCTTCAGTGAACATCAAGTAGCAGCAGGAGGAGAAGAAAATATTGTCCTCCCTTTCGGTCATGTTTTCTTTCTTGACTGGCCAGCACCGCTAGAGCACAGAAAAAGCTGTGAGCGTGCACATGTCAGTGTGACCGTTGCTGCCCCATCTGTGGGCCAAGTGCAATGCTATGGCTTTAATAAATGCAGCAATGTTAATGCAGAAAGTCTTTTGCAAGCTGGCAACTCACTTGTGAGTGAAAAGGAACTATTTCATTGAGCTAAATTGAGAAATGTTTGCAGTTTCAAGGTTTTTAAGACTAGTGACATGGAGGCAAAACCTTAAGACCTGTAACCACAGGAATCTAGTCAGGGATGCTTCCCAGAAAGGTCACATCTACCAGGAGCACAGTGTCAGGGCTTGTGTCAGCTTTCTATTTTGAAGGGAGATGTAAGGAAACCTTTTTTGAACCTTGAGTGTTATCACATATGGGAAATACAGTAGATGTGACGTTCTACTACGTCTTCAAAGTGCTGAGGTCTCTGGGTGAGGGTCTCAGGGCATGCAATGGACTGTGTGTGTCTGCAGGTGCCTGAGAACGTGAGAACAAGGCTCCTGTGATGTTCTCTGGCACCTCCTGCACCACTGGGCAAGTCTGGAGGTTAAAGAAGGATTTTTGAAAGATACAATCTCCAGATTAATTACAAGAACAATTAAGTTTATACTTTTTTTGTGAGGTATCTGTGTGCATGGGTGGGTCACATTAACCAACACACTGTATGGTAGTTAGAGGAAGAAAACACAGGGGTTTTGTTCTTCCTATATATTGCCTATTTTCCCAGGGCAAGAGCTCTGAGATGCCCTTTGGTACTATTGAATATTCTGTGGAGGAATTAAGACTCCATAGCACAGACAGCCCTGAAGGCTATGTTTGGCTGCATGGGTCTGCTTGGGTGTTCCTGCTCATGACAACTTTTGCAGGTAAAACTCCAGTGTTAGTGGCTCTCCCAGGATTACAGACAACGATAAAGATGTTGGAAGCTACTGGGCTGTGTGATTTTTGTAAGGAGTAGGACTGGAAAGGAGCAGTATAAAGAAGGATATAATGCAGAGGGAGGTGGCATTTTGGTTGTGAGGTGGTTTCTCAGCAGGTCACAAGAGAAATAAAGCTTAGAACTCATCACTGACAATAAATGATAGAAAAATTATAAACAAGTCAGTGTTTGAGGAGTCCCTGTGACTAAGATTTATGGTGGAGGAAAAGAGTGAAGGAATAGCTTCATGTAAGAAAGGGAAAGAGGGAGGGGATGTGAAAGTGATGCATGGGTGAGCTGGGGAAAGCTTGCTTGGTGTCAGACCACACAGAAGGGAAATAACCATTAGTGCTTCAGCATCTGCCATAAATCTTAAACTGTGAATGGGATCGTAGGTCTGCCAACAGGATTACCTTCTGCCTTTTGACTTCTGCAGCATTCATGCCACAAATTATACTCTCTACTAAGCAAAACAGAGGAGTTCAGTTCCTCAGGGACTTTGCCTTTTGCCTCACGTGGCCTTGTGCTCCCTTGAGATTTGGTTTTCACTTTTCTCTCACTTGGCTTGCATGTGAAACCATAAACTAGGCTTAAACGTGAACTCTGTGTGCTGGGGAAACCTGAAGCATTTGCATTGTTTTTAAAGCCTTTGTGAAAAAGCAGGAAAAGATTTCATAATGTCCCCAATAACCTTCAACCCTGAACAGCTACTTTCTGACTCTCTCTTCTTGAAGGTCTAGCAACTCAAATATAGACGGTGAGGGTGAACAGTAGTATTCAATCTGCATTTTCTTGACAAACATCCCTCAAGAAATAACCGACATTTGGAGCAGTTTCTGTCTGCAGATCACTGTAAAAGCTCTTGCAATTTACTGACTGTCCATTGAAACTCGAGATGATGTTTAAGGTGATGAAGCTTGTGTTTGTGGTGAATCCTGACTTCTTGAACTCCAAAATATTTTATCTGTACTGAAATTATCCTGGACATTTTAATACAGTTATGTGTATGCCAGGTAAAAAGCTCCTGGCCTTATTTTAAGTCATATTTAAGACAATATTTTTGTCATCTGTGTAACGCAGCAGAAAGGTGCACAACAGAAAAAGACAGAAATGGCCTCACCTGAACTTTCAGCTTCCTACTTAAATACCCTTTAATTATATAAAGCCACAAGAGTGAGGCTTGGTCAGGTGGAATCACTATTCTTTTCTCAGAATGTTGGTATATTTTGGTGTAGCCCTACGGAAGTCAGTAGAATCATGCAAAAGCAGCTGGCAGTCAGCCCAGCACAGTGTTTGAAGCATCTGTTTCAGTAGCTGACTGCTATAGTTTTAAAGAGAAAAGTAAAATAACAAGAAAAAAAAAGAATACTATGGGCTACAAAAGCTCTTCTCATCAGGAGAAAACCCACATGAAATGATGGCTTACATAATTATATTACGTATCACCTGTTACATCTGTAGAAAATTCAGTCAAATTATCAGAACATCTACAAAAATTTCTAATCCCAGTTCTATCAATTCCTTTCTAAATTTGCCTACAAATCTCCTTGGTAGCCAATTTAGTATTTCTGGGAAGAGAAAGAATGGATGAGAGGTAAAATAGGAAACGGATTGGGATCTTAAGGCAGAAAGCTGACCATGAATTTCATTAATTCTGCTTAATATCTTAGTTTGCTATTGATTGTAAGACTTTAGCATTCATCTACAGTGATAAAGTATACAGAACTGGAGAAAATGGAGAAATAAATGGTTTATTAGGCCTGCTCTTACAATGTCTATGAAACATACTGTGACCCACATTGGTTTTTGCAACAGCAGGAGTGATGGAATATGGCAATGCAGCCTCATGGATACAATTATGTTCCAGAACATCATTTCTTGTAGATGGAAAAAAAATATGGTATTACTGTAATTACTACAACTAAAACTTAGTGTGGTGTGCGGTTTTAAGCTGAGATGGAATCAGGGAATTGAAATAAATGATACAGCTTCACATATTTGTCAGAAAGGAGCATTCTCCTATAAAGAATATGCTCTATATAAGGGTGTTTTACGGGCTTACAAACAGTCTCTTAAATCTACAAAACGTGCTGCTGTACATTACTGCAGCAAGACTTATCATAAAAGAACATTTTAGCAGAAGTTCTTATCTGTCCTGAGTTTTGCTCCTTTGATTTGCTGAGTTACTCAGAGCACCTACAAGTGGGGGAGATTTTTGATGCAACAAACCTAACTCCCTAGAGGAAAAAGCTGATGCTATCTTATTTACTAGCAAAACAAAGCTTCTATTCTTTTTTTGCCTAAAATTCACAGTATCATCTTATATAGTTTCTACTAATTTAAATGTACATATAGACAAAGGAGACAAGACGTAACTGCACAATATGGATAGATAAGATAGAGGTCTTCTTAACAGCCTGGATTTATTAAATTCATCCATGAAACAATGAAAATCAGCTTGCAGAGTTTTCCTCGTAGCTCCTATTGAGTGCAAAAACCCAACCACCAAATGGGTAAACTGAGGCATAGGGAGGAAACTGAAGATTTTATCCTGAAAGCTGAAGGATTTAGGCCATTGCCTCTTTTAGACACTCACATGAATTTGTCCCTAGAAGGTACACAGGGTATCCCTGCCCCTCAGTTTCCCCATTAGGATATGTTTGCCAACTATCTGTAGGCTTATCATGAAGGTAAACAATCCTTATTACTCTTGATGTTTCGATTTGGAAACCCTTTTCTGGGTTAGGCACTGAGGAGGCTGGCGGCTGCTCCAGCTGCCTTTCAGTACCCACAACTGCATGGTGCAATTAAGCATTTCTATGGAGCCAGATGGATGAAACAGCAGCTTCCATCCAGAAACTCTGGCACATGCCACCGTGTAAAGTGTAAAATATATGAGAGGCACCAGCATTGGAGAAGGTTTTCTGTGTTTTTCTTGCTGGAAGGTTGTGGCTGCCCCCAAAGAAGTAGTAAAGGGGGCTGGGAACCTGGGGAAGAGAGTGTGCTTGGGGACTCACTGGAGCCTGAGGCTCGAGGGTGGCTCTGGATCCACATTCCAGCCATCCAGGAGGTGAGAGATGTCTCTGGTTTCTGCTGGGGTGCTTGCACAGGCTTGCACAGAGGAGGCATCCACCTCCCACACCAGCTCCCTGGAACTGAGACAAATTGCTCAGCTCCAAATTCTGGAGTGAAAGCTTCAGGTCAGGAAGGGACAGCAAGAGATTAACTTTGTAACATGCTCAGTCTCCAGTTTTAATTGAAGGAGTACCACCTTCATTAAGTTTAATAGACAGTGTATGATAGAGTCCCTTGCCTGTCTAGCTCACGTACACTGTGTTAAAAAAGAAAAACCCAAACGCCCTGAGGAGCTGTTGCCTCTCCTGCAAACCTTGTGATTTTTCTTCTTTCCCTCCTTCCTCTTTACAAAGAAGAAACGGCATAGTCTTTTATGGGACTCTGAATTGAAACTTCAACATTTGGGTTGAATAAAAATGGTGTTACTTGAAACAGAGTGATGGTAAAAAAAATTCCTGCTCAAATCAGGAAGTTATATTTTAAATGTATTTTTGTTTCTTATCAGGAGACAGGGGCAGGGTTTAGGAGGGTGAGACACTCCCATCCATCTCTCTCTGACAGACCCCTTCCATCCCCTGCCTGTGCACCTCTAGGTGATGGATTGGGATGTGGGACCTTGACACGTTGCTCACATGTGCTGTGACTCCTGTTGATGCTCCACATCACCAAATATGTGCTAAAATTGTGCTAGGAGTACAGATTCTTTGCGTTTGTGGGGAAGATAGTTGAATTATGTTCTCTTCTGCACCTTCAGGAGGAAATCCCATCACCATTTGGAAAGCAGGAGTAAACAGTAGGCATGCACCTTTGTTTATGTGACACCAAGATAAGGATGATAAATCACTACATTATTTTTACTTAGGAGAATTGAAATAGCAGAGATGATGACATCCTTCTTTTTGGAGATGATTACCATAAAGAGAGGGAACTCTGCTTGATTAAATGCAACGTTTGTATAGATTATTCTGTGCTATAACATGTTTTCTGATGATGATCTTCTCATTGCTATCAATCTTCTTGGTTTGGGTTTTTTTTTTTTTTTCCCTTGGGATTTGCACACACTGCAGCAGCCAATGCAGAGAAAGTCAAACCCAGAAACTGCAACACTTCCCCTCTTTAGCTTTTTACTCTTTCTTCCTCACCAGCCTTATGCTCAACAGTATGTGTCCCTTCCACAAATGACAAAAATAGCGATTGCCAGGCACTCATTTGGACCATTGCTGCCAAACCCGAGGCCGTGGGTCAGCTGTCATGGACTTTGCCTGGGAGTTGCAGGTGATGAGGTCTGGGGTAGCCCAGGCACGAGCTGGGTGTCTGCAGGAGTCAGTCAGTGCCTGCTGCCAGCCCCGCGGGGTTCGCTGGGTGTGATGCTGGGTATTGTGCTGGGTTATTTCTGTCCCTATTCAGAATTCTTTTGTTTTAGTCAAGCAAAGCTCCTGCTGCAGACAATAGGGCTTTTATGGCAGAGGGAAATGCTAAACAGGACTCTCACTGAGTAAACTGCAGCTATCTTTTTATTCCAATGCAGAGCTGTATGTAACTGATATTATCAGAGGCATAAAGGGCTGTTCTTCCCTTTGTATGCTTGATTTAAAAAAATAAAAATCTAGCTTAAATATTAGCATCTATGTACACCTCCTGCCATGGCAAGCTCTGCCATATTGTGTGCAACAGGGGTGCTTGAAGTCTCCATCACCTCTCCCTAGGTCTGCTGAAGTCATTGCCACACAGGCTGGTAGGAGCAGCCTTGCAGATATTTGCTGACAAACCTTTTCAGTATAATCCTTTATTATCTAACCACAGTCAAGAGCCTACTTCACATGAAATATTTTCTGCTACAGATGGCAAAGCCGGAGACTGAGCCAACAACAGTGTAAAAATACATTTATATCAATGCAGAAGGCCTCAGCCAGCCAGCTTTCTCCATTTGTCATGTACAAGAGGTATCCTCAATAATGTTTCAAATTCATTAAACGACCACATGGACAACACTGTTCTTTTTTAATAAAATGTCACAATCATACAGGACATATTAAATGGATTTGTGTGTGTAGAATAGAGGGAAAGTGGGCTGAGGACTGATGGTTTAGGTTCTCTGTTGCTCTCCATCATCAGATGTTCTTGTTAATTCATTAGTTTTTCTGACTTTATTGGTAAACTTCAAAGGCTTTCCTTGCTGCCTCTGAAAAAAATAAAAAAGTCCTGGCACTAGAGATTTGGGATTTCTTCATTTCCAAGTCTGATTGAGTTGGAAAACGATAATTTCCTGCTAGTTCTTCCCAAGAAAAGGAATGAATGTGTGTGGGAGTGCAGAGTGTGGGGGGACCAAGGGGTACAACTCTATTCTGCTCTCAACTCTGTACCTCCAAGCCAATCTGGGCTTTCTTTTGCAGGCTCTGGAGACACTGGGATCAGAGCGGGGATGGCACAGAGGGAGACGTGAGCCACCAGCTTCACAGCATCTCCCTCTTTGGGTGGCCCAAAGGAACAATTATAGCTGGAAACTTCGGTTAAACAGAGGCAAAGAGACTGATGAGAAAGCAGTTTTGCATAATTAGGAGAATACCAGTAAACTTTTCTTACTGACATGACATTTTACCTTGCTCTAATTGTTTTGATGAAAGAGGAAGGAGGAGAACGTTTTGCACACAGAGCTAAATGATTATCCCTGTTGTAGGGACAGGCAAACAACCCTTGTGATTCCTGTGCATGAAATATATTGTACAACCAAGTGCAGGAAAAGTGCACAACAAAAGAACTATTCGACAGACAGCATGGTTTTGCAGCATGAACCCTTCACTCTGGCTTGTGCCGGTTTTAACACTGTTGCCCAAGATTTAGGCACCAGCCTGACATATCTGTCTCCCTGGCAATAGTAAACTGTCTGTAAAGTCAAATCTATGCAGGATACTCCACCAGTGCTTTTGTTCGAGACAAGGCAGTTTATTGAACAAAAAAATCCATTCAGATAGGAAGGAGGAAAAAGGGCTTTATTTAACAGCTTTCAGAAAGTGCGTAGTGTTAATTGACAGTGAAGGAAACCCTACAGGGATGAAACCATCAGAGCTTAGGGGAAGCCTGTGCAATATGAGCACTCACTGAAAATGTTGTGCCCTATAATAAAAAGTGTATACACAACCTGCAGCCTCATGAGTGGGGTACAAGGGGAGTCTCCAGGAACTAACATCTTGTTCTCCAGGGGATGGCAAAGGTTTCTTGCAGTCCCGCTGCTGCAGTCAAAGGTGGAGTTCTGCACAGGCTCTCAATAAAGGTCACACAAGAGCTATGTTTGATGCTATCACTGAATCTCAGGGGTCGAAAGGGACCTCAAAAGCTCATCCAGTTCAACCCCGCTACTAGAGCAGGACCACCTAGAGCAGGGCACACAGGAACTCATCCAGCTGGGATGGGATGTCTCCAGAGAAGGAGACTCCACAGTCCATCTGGGCAGCCCCTGCCAGTGCTCCCTCAGCTCAACAGTGAGGAAATTCCTACTTGTGTTTCTTTGTTAACCTTTTCTGTTCTAGATGCTAAATTGCATTTAAATATCCTCCAGACTTACTGGGTGATCCATGCTTTTGAAAATTGTCTTTAGGAGCTGGTAGGTTGATTTTTTTTTCATGCAGAAAGGTTCTGATGAGATACACTTCTCTAATTTTTCTCTGACAAAAATTAAAATGTAGACTGAAGTACTCTACCAGCCTCTCTCATTAGGGCGTTCAGCTGTACCTGACAGCAGGGCACAGCTCCTCAAGGGGACTACGGACCATCCCTCTAGGCTGGCCTCATCTTTCTGGGATGGTTTTGGCTAGGGGACAGTCATGTCAGACTGAGCTATGTAGCCTGTCCCCTGTAGACAAGGAAGGCTGTGGCACACCATGAACTGTGTGGTTAAGCAGTTATATCTCAGCATTAAGCTGCCTGGCCATAGAAGATATCAGTGTTTTAATTTTTCATGCTGATTTGAGCATGTATTCTTGTATTTTTCATGAAATCAGAACCAGCTTGTGCCCCTTATAACAGAATAATTTTGTCCCCTGACAACTGAATGGGAGACTTCTCTCTCTATATTCACCCACTAAATTGTTCTGTAATTTTATTTTTGGCAGTCTGAATTTCCCATCTTTTTTAGTGCAGGAATCAGACTTTTCAAGCTCACACAATCTTTAGCTGGGAACAAGGGAAGATGAGGTGGCTGAGATGAGTCAGGAAGCCTCAGAGGTGCTTCCAACAGACCTTGGCTTGGTCATTATTGAATTGCTATTTCTCCATACCAATGCAGTAATGGATGGCAAATATATCAAAATCCCAGGTAATTTGCAGGAAGGATTTGTTGTATCTATTTTTTTTGTGATATTACAGCCAAAACCACAGCTCCTAGAAACTCTACGTCTAAGAGCAATGTTATTATCCACCTTCATATTTGCTTGTTTCTCTAGATTATTACCTGTCTTTGAGTGCCTTGTATCTCTAGAGATAAGATGCTGTAGTCTGTTGTTTTGAGTAAACACAAACCAATGTAGCTGCATATTTATGCACACATATTCCTGTTCACCAAAACTGTTTGTTTGATCAGAGATTAAAATATGGCTGCTAGCCTTTGTCTAACTTTTTCACCAATTTCTTAGTAGCTGCATATGTTCATCTGAGTAAACCTGCCTGCCTGGGAACATCTCAGAATAACCTTCTGAAAAAGAGACAACACTGAAGTATTGTCTGCTTAACATAATGCTCAGACTATTTCCCTGCTGAAATCTCCTGCATGGCTAATAAATATTTAACAAACAATGGTCTGGCTGGTGACAAGATATTAATAACTCCAGAGAAGCTCTGTTGGACTTAAGCTGAGAACTGAAATTTGTCTTACTTTATGGCCAGGAAGACAATTTTTATTTCTGATGCATTTTGTTGCACTGCACATACTGGTAGGTTTTAGAAAAGCAACATTAAAATTCCTTTAAATCAGCTCTAGCATTCGATAAGATGGTGTTATTTTAGATTCTCTGGATTTCTTTGTTGCATTACCCTAAGCTTCATCAGCTAGGCTGATGCCCTTCTCCTGGGTCACCTCTATTATACTTTACTTCATTTTTTTTCCCCTGTCCTGTAACCTTCCCAAAGCAAAATCAAAATATTTCATACATTTTATATCCTCTGTGCTTCATTGAAAATGAAAGTCTTATGGCTTCAGGGATCCCAAGCTAGTGGAGGGCTTCTGTGGATCAGTGAGACTGTGTAAAGAAATCTCACCGTATATGTTAAAACTCACAGTCGTATGGACTCGGGCACAGGTTTATCTGTTTTTAAATGTCAGATTATGATCATTAGTCTGATCCTTTCCATAATCTGGACTATAAACTTGAACCATCTGCTTGGAGGTCAGACATTTGCATTACAGTAACTGAAGGTTTTCCAGATTTCTTAGTAGGATGGAAGTTTGCAGTTACACACAACTGTGTTTGTTTAAGAAACCAATGCAAGAACAGGACAATGGATTCTGGTAACAGTAAATGGCAGTAAAGTGGTGTTATTGCTAAGTATTTGTGCTGCACCTTTTTTGGTCCACTTTATTTAACAAAACCATGCCTGATTTTATATCTTTATTTACTTGTTAAAGACATTTTTGTATAAATAAATCTTATCAGGGCCACCATACAAATGGTCAGCTCTGGCTTTTGTTTTCGACTGGTTGTGATGCAGGTAGAAATGCTCAGTTTGTCTAATGACAAATCTTTAATTATACATCAGATATAATCTGTAGATAAGATTACATACAGATTAAGTTCTGGAGAAGAAAATCAACATAGTAAATATCAATCACAGGATCCTCTTTTCTGAAGCTAAGCACATTCTTACAGTGACCCACAAACCTGATGAAGTGGGTTTGCAGTGTCTCTCCTACCACATATGCTGTTGCCTGTCAGATGGACCAAGAAACTAATTTCTTTTAAATCCTTCTTAAATAGTATTTGATAAACTGTGAAATCTTTGAAGAGTTGTTGATCTTAGGGGCCTTCATCCCATTTTCTTAGTCTCTGACAGATCAGTAGTGTGTTCTGCCCTACGATTCTGGCAGAGGTGCAAACATGTTCAGCTTCTCACAGACTCAACTATGTATTTAAATGAAAAAGTGAAGGTAGCTCCAGAGAGTTTAAAGTCAAGAAGCAACAGCAATAAATAAAACCTGTTTTGAATATACAAGGGTGACACAGACATACCCTCTAGATATAGATGTGCCACTTTTTAATACTTCTCATCACATGCCTCTGAAAAAAAAAAAAGGAAGAAAAGGCACTGACAGCAAGCTTCTGTATATCTGCTCACAAGGGTGATGAAACAGCCTGGCTCAGATTGTTCTGACTGAGAAATAACGTGAAATGAGCAAATGCCAAATCAGTTTGCAATGCACATCTTCCCACGGAAAATCACCAGCGCTCCTTTGCTAACTCAGCTTAAACAGTGCATTTCAGAGACTGCTTTGCTAGCTGTCAATTAGAAGTCAGACATTAGCTGAATAAACTATTTTTGCTGTGCACAGTTTCTGGAAAGAGCAGTTTCATAGGGTTGCTCTGATTCTTTGTGTTTTCTTTACAAGGAACACAAGGTGTACTTTTCCTTTCTTTTGCTTATTTAATGGAAGGGTAATGGAAGCAGCATAGTGCTATGTTTAGATATAATTACAATAAAATCCAGTCAAAATAACATTCCAAGCATTATAGTATAACATCTCCCTTATATTTCTCGTTGTATCATGGTTTAAATTTCAAAACCACCAGAGATTCTCAGTTTGAATTCTGTTTCTCTGATTAATGGTAAGTTCTGATGATGCTGTTCACAAGGTCCTGCAGAGCTCTTCCCCTGCAAGGGGACATCACTCCTGTTGATGATCAGGAGCAGGGCCAGGTCCCTTCCATGTGGCAAAGGCTTTGTCTGAAACTCGTGCGTGAGAGTTTGGAAACACTCTCTTTTGCTTTATCTCTTCTTCTATTGCTATGTATGGCAACAAGAAGGAAAAAAGAGAAAGGCTTATACTCCAAGCTTTCAAATATCCCATTTTTTAAGGCAAAGCTCATTACTGTGTCCATAGAAGAAATGCCCCATAGCCAATTAGATGAGCACCAGGTTGTAGCTGATGTGTTAGAACAGCCCTTGGAGAGTTGGGTATGTAACAGGAACCACTGAGAGAGCATAAACTGTCTAGGTGCTTCCAGCTACTACAATAACTGAAACCAACTGCATGTCAAAAGGGCTTTTTCCTTTCCAGCCTATTGAAAAGATAACAAACATAATGATGATTAATCATGTTCTTTGTAGTTATATGTATGGTTTTATCCCATAAGACAACAAGGTAGAGCTTGTGCTTTCACAGAAAATGCCAACTGGCACCTTCTTATTTTCATAAGGGTTTCTGGAAGACATTTGTATTTAGATATGCAGAATGAGTAAAGGCATAGATGTATAATGCCAAGAAATGAAATTCTTTAGTCAGAAGTCTGATGTTTCAGGATATTTCTTTTCGTTTTTTTCATGCTAAAATGTAACCCCATCTCTGACTGTAATTCATTTCTCATACATTTTAGTAAGTACATAAATACAACAGTTTTGTTTTCCAAGTGATGAGTTTTTCTTCTCTTTAGGGCTTGGAAATCCTTCCTTTTAATAAATGTTGATACTGAAACAGAAGCTGTAGTGTCTGTTCTTCACATGTGTGGTCATGCTAGGAAAATAATCTGAGTGCTCAGGCCTTATTCATGAAACTCTTCAGTGCTCATCTATTAGAGTATTTTATCCAAGTGAAAACAAAATTATAGGCAGTATGCATTTGTGTTGCCCTAGAGTTATGGTAAACTATAAGCAAGCTCATATACATTGTGCTTTTAAATAAAATCAAGCTTCTAAGGTATAAACATTTCCCAGGTGCAATCATATCAAGACACAGAAAAAAGCTCATGGCTGTTCCTTTTTTTCATCATATAAACTGTATAATAGTAATGATTAAAAATGTGAGTGTATAGCTTTAGCATGTAGCTAGCATAAAAACTGGCAGTATAGAAAAATGTACAATACTTCCATGGTCAATTAAAGTTTTTGGCTATGCTCAAGAAAAAAATACGGTCTTCTCTTTAATTGCTCCTGCCTCTACTGTTCAGCTTTGGGAACATACTAACAGATACAAAGTTGTCTCTTTGTAGAAAAGTAGAGTTGTTGAATTTATGGGTTATCTATGATATTTTCATGAAGGACAGATCCTTCTGCCTGCTAAACCAGCGCGGGAGCTTTTTCTGCTTAGCAAATAGCAGTTGTCAACCTTCTGGTGTAAGAAACATTTCATGTGTGAGGGTAGGGGAAATTGATTCTTCTCACAGAGAGAAATTTTGCAGGACTTTCCTATAGCCTTATGCTTCCTATATCACTCCCTTCTGCTGAAATATGGATGAGTAGTAAGTAGCATGTGTTGATAACAACAAAATATAGTCCTGGAAGTCAATTCAAGCTTCTTTTCCTAACTTTACCATCCTAGCCTCAAATTGACAATGTAAATAAAAAAACTGACTTCACATGCATGAACTTCTTGGTTATTCCTTAAAAATACAAAATCCTAGTAGGAGAGGGATTTTCTGTCAGAATATCTGACATTCTGTTCAGTGCCCCGTGCAAGTCAAGCCCACACTGTGGCCACTTGTCTGGTGGGACTCGGTGGCCTAGTTTCAAGAAATGCTACCAAGTTTATTTGTAGTTCCTGTAACAGAGGGTTTGCTGGAGGGCAGTGATAAATTTCAGATTTTCACTCCTTGACAGGGTTTGGCAAAGTCTTTCCCGGTGGTTTAGAGAACTGGGGTGGGGGGAGCAGGCAACATTAGCACAGTTTTGGATTTGCTGCTTTGAGTCTTGGCAAAAAAAAGATTGTGCTCCTGAGGACTGCTGATTAATTTTGTTATTTCAATATAGCATCAAAGAGTGATTTCCTATTTCCTTATGTTTATGAATGTTTTCCAAAACCTGAATAAACACTGGCATTTGGTATCCAGCATGAAAGCACAGCCTGAGTTCTTGCTGGAAGAGTCTTGAAGTGGGTAATGCAATAGGGAAAACAAACAAAAAAAGAGTTTCTTTTAGCATTTGGACTCTGCAAGCTCTGCAAAATACAATGATTGGACAAAAGTGGTCTTTGCTGCTGATACCTCCTATTAGAACCATAATATTCAGCAGGAGTCTTTTCAGTGGCCATTTTGTACATCAGTATTAAGTATCTTTGGAAAGATGACTGATTTAGAAGGGAGGGAGCATAGTAATTTAAGGCAGACGTATCAAAGCTTATTCCTCAAAAAAAGGTCATTAGAAAGACAGAAGCTGAGGGCAGGGAGTCTGTTGATTTCTGGTGGTCTGGGATGTGGAAAGGCAGCTTTGTTTCTCCCATGCTGTGCTTCCAGGAGGGTTTCCTGAATGCCTTTGGTGAAGAGCTGGAGACAGAATAGATCAATTAACTCTTGTGAAATGTCAAAGAAATAAAAATGCTCTTTTTTTTTTATTAGGTCACCAACAGGACATAAGAAATGCTCCCTGCCCTAACCCCTGCCAAAAAATTCACCCTAAGACAAGAAAAAAACATTGTTCAGGTAAACTGACCACTGGTGAGATCTGCCTTGGTGAATCCTGAAATCTTATGAGTTTCTATACTGGTGTGAAGTGTGTTTTGGGCTTTGCAGAGCCATGGTCAGAAGAGCTCTTGTATGCCCAGCTTGGACCGTTGCACCTCACATGGTTGTGACATTCCTCCCCCAGCGCTACCCTTTCACTTCTGACAGACCTCTGATTTCCAACTGTTCATCAGCTTTTAACCTAGTTTTAATCATCATCTCCTCTCCTTCTCAATATTTCTCTAAGATTTCAAGAGGTGCTTGTTGGTTCCTATTGGAAATACCTTGAATTGCATGAAACCAGAATATGTCTGAAAAGCTATAGATTCAGGAACCTGAGCAAGCTTCAGCACGTCTTTTCACTCTTAACAAAAGAAGAGCCCCAATATTCATTTCTGTGCCTACTCCTGTGAAGAGTCTTCAAAGCACATACAAAAGAAAGGTTAAAATGCAAATTACTGCATGACTCTGGAATATAATAGCAGAACAGAAAATGTTACTGAAAACTTTGTAAGGGCTGCATTGCTGTCTGGAAATGAGAGGGGACCGTGCTTTCTGTAGCCTTTTATTACTGCACGCCAGATGTTTTAGCAACAGTAGCTGGTATTAACCCTTTTGCAGAACAAATCCTGGGTCTACCTAAAGCCAGAGAATATTGTTGCTGGTGTTACAGATGGCATCTCTCCTTCAGTAGTGTCATTCAGAGTCTTTCTGCAATTTGAGTGTATTTTTTACTGACCATAAGATTTTTTTTTGTCTGGGAAGCTGCAAAGTTCTCAGTGCTTCATGTCAGGCAATTTCCAACATCTTGCAAAAGTGGAGCACCTGAGGTTGGATTTTTTTCCCAAATCACCTGTAGAATTTTCCAGGACACCTGGCTACGGGCTCCATCCTATAACAATGGTCTTGTAACTTCTCTCTTCAGTACCAGTAACTGTGTCCCCCTTCAAATGCAGAGGTCCCACATTGGTTATCACAGTGCATGATGGTTACAAAGGACCTGGAAAATGAAATATTTCTATGTCTTAAATTCCGCAGGTGTGATACTTCATCAAATAATGTTCATTTTTAGAATACAAGGTAAGCATGGTTACCAAAATATCCTCCAGATTTTGTTGTGGGTTTTTTTTTCCTCCTAAAAGTGTTATTTCCACTGTCTGTCCCTTCTTAATGTAAAGTAACAAACAGCTGTTGCAATGTAATAACTTCTTAAGCCAGCACTTTCATGCATCAGTGTGTATAAGCATCTGGATATCTGTAATGGAATAAACTGTGTTCTGATGAAAGGTGAACTTAGGCTTTGGTTCTGAGAAAAATTAAAGTTACATCCTCATTTCTACCAGAAAGAAACAACTTTTTTATCTTCTTGTCTTCATGACAGTGTTTTCTAATGCCATGGCAACTTGTCTTTTACTTTGTTCCCTAAAGTAATTTGCTTCTGAAGCCACACATATGCTCAGCTAGATCTAAATAATAGTAAAGCTGCCTATTATCTTGGTATTTACAGGAGCAGTTTCTGCTTTCCCCAATATCTCTACATTTCAAGTCACATGAAAAGGTTTTGAGAGTCTCTATCAGCACAGACTTTAGATTTTGATTTTTAGAATGTTGGGGGTTGGAAGGGACCTTTAGAGATCATCTAGTCTAATCCCCCTGCAGAAGCAGGTTCCCCTANATTTGTAAATGTTAATAAGTTCCTGCAACCCCCCCCTTTTCTAGACTGAACAGCCCCAGGACCCACAGCCTTTCCTTGTATGAAAGATGTTCCAGTCCAGACGTTCACACTTTGGGTTGGTGTCACCAGATTCCCTTCTATTAGCACCGAGTTTTACCCATCTAAGAGAGTGGTAGGTAAAAGCATCCTGGGTGCACGCAGCAAAATGATTTGGAAGAGCTTATATACTGTAAAAGGAGAAACAAGAAAGGCTTGGGAGAAGAATTTGTGGCTGTCCGAATACCCACATTGCTGGTTTTGACAATCTCACAATGGAAAGATTTCTCTTCCTTGAAGTAATAATAATTTTCTTTGGAATCATAATTGCAGCAAAGAAGTAAACAAAAAGGCAGCATTTCCCAATCATCAGAACAAATGCTCTGATTAACCTAATCATGCTTCCCCCCCTCCCCCCCTCTTTTTCCCTCTGCGTATTTAATGAATGATTTTTCTGAGATGGTGATTATTTTGTCCACATTCATGATCAGAAATATGAATATTTTCCTGAAACAGAAAAACAAATGAGACAGCTCTGAGAAATCCCCCAGGCACAAGTGGGGAATGGAACTGCTGATAGATTTGTTTTCATTAGGTACCTGAATGCATTATGATAATTATGTCAGTTTTGAGCTTTTTTTTTCCCACATCTGCAGCCCTGCCCTATGGCAATTTGATTAGAAAATAAAAAACCTGGAGGGACACAGGCTGAAAATATGAAGACAAGGGACACTGAGCTTCACAAGATCAAGGAAATGATGAAGCAGGTTCCTCATTATTCAGCAATGGGTTTAATTCCGAGCCCTTTCACGGGAACAAAAGCATGCACTTGACAACGATTTGTATGATTTCTGCCAGACCATATTCTGGGCAGGAAACCAACTTCTGCTAAAAATGTTTCTTTAAGTGGCTCTGACTGGAAATGTTCAGATAATGCAAACACTAACAGCTGCATGACTTTCCCCCCCCCCTACCCCCTTTAAGGACAGAGGTAACTTTAACAAAAACCATCCCCATCTGTAATGTTTCAAGACTCATCCCTATTGCAAATACAATTGTTTCAAATGACTGTCAGTAAAATGCATCTGTTGTACGATGCTGCTATGGAAAAACCCTAAAATGCTAATTTTCCTATAGAATTACCCCTATGGGAAAGTCTGAGATCCTTAAGATTTCTCCATGGTTCCCAGCTGCTACGTGAGTACCCAGGCGGTTCCACTTCACAGTCTCAAAATAAGAGCAAGATCTCCATCCCTGTCATGCCAAGACACATTCAGGGTAACTTCTGCTGCTCTCTGTGGTGTTACTTCAGTGCACCAGCCTGTAATGGGAAGCAGAATTTGGCCCTCAATTAGCTCAAATTAATCTGGTACTGATGTGGCTGATTACAACTCAGTATGATGAGTTAGACAATAAAATGCAACTCATTGGTGATCCGTTAACATTAATGCAAGCAAAACTGTGAATTAATGTAGGAGAAGAAAGGCTTTGCATTTTCAGCTGCTTTCATTTTTGGCCTAATTAGGCTTCTTTAATTCACTGAGAAATTAAGGGCAAGCCCAATAATTAGTTCTTGAGGTGAAGGGAGGGTTGATGTAAAAGCAGGAAGCGCTTATGCTGAGCTCTGTGGTTTCTAGCTTCAAGTATGACTTGGTATTTTATGCTTGAAAAATAGCAGGGGTATGAGAAGTGGAGGATTTTGTTTCACTTAGTACAAACAGCAACTTTTGGCCTGGTGCATACAAGGTAAGCTGTAATAATTTCTCAATACGTCTGGAGTGTGATGTGATATGATAAACTTGGTTAACGTGCTTGTGTTACAAGTGCCTCTCAAAGAGACACTGTGTTACGTTTCTGGAGCAAGCAAAGTAGTACAGATTGAAGTGAGCTGTCTATGGGTTCAAGTTTGAATTTAAATGTGCCATGGTTAAACGTTGTAATCCTTCTATGAGGATGATCTAATGCCATCTTTGGAGCAGAGTAGGAAATGCAACACACTAATCTTTAGATCCCAAATCTGTTACGTTATTAATACAGGCGTTCTGCTCAGATATATATTGACCTTCACGGTAAGGTCACAAAATTGGGCTATTACTCTGAGCTGCATTTGAAAAACAAATGTCTGCAACCTTTATTGAAAAAAAAATACAGCTTGTTTCTTTACTTTTACATAGCCAGGCTTTCCTTGGGATCACAACATGTGACTGACTATAGTTAACCATCTGCAGCCTACTTTCTTTAATTAGAATACAATTGTAAACAAATTGTAAATGTCAATTGCCAGTTTTGAGTTCAGTTATTGACCTTTAGAACCTAACCAATGTGAGAAGCCAACCAGCAAATGTCTCTTTGATTTGCTAGCTATTGATAATACTCTCTGTGTAATTGCCATGGAAAATGTGGTAGCTTATTAGCTTTATACTATCTATATCATCACAAAAAAAAAAAGGCCTTAAACTTGGGTAATATTTACAAGACTCAATTAAGCTAAAGAATGTGGACGTTGCCCTTCCAATGTACTATTTCAATGTGTTCAGATGCTTGACTACCCAAATTATCTCTTCCATCAGTTATTTAGCACTTTCTAGCTTTTAAAATACAACACCTCTGTATTCCTCTCTCTGATGGGACATTTCATTCTTCTTATATTTTAATAATAGTGTTTTAAATCAACAGCACTTGGAGTATTGCAGTAGCAACTTGATTTTTTTTCCACTCTTGCATCTCCTTCTAATATTTCCATTTTATTTATGCTATGACTGATAATTAGTTACTAAGTCAGTAACAAACTGTTCATTTGGCACTTGAGGAAATAGTGTTGGTTGGAGTGGGCTCTGCAAGCTCTGTTTATCCACAGTAATTTTAAGGGGTGGTATGTCATGTCTGGAGGCAATTCATGGCAGATCAGAAACATCCCAAGCATTCAGCCAAGTTCTTCCCTAGACAGTTGTGTCAGCTCATGAAAGTTTAAAAGATTTAAAAAATGAATTAAAACCAGACCAACTTATTTTCACTTATTCTTTTGGTAACAAGGACAAGAAGGATATGTGTGAGCATCTGCTGCTTTGTTAGGTAGAGAAAACAGAGAGGACATTAGCTATGCCCATGCCTTGGAGGGGGCTAAGAGCTGCTTGTCTCCTTTTCCCACTCCTTCCAGCAAACCTTTGCTCAGTTACAAAACTCACTTCCAGCTGTGAATGTGAGTAGAGTAGGTTGCCTGTATGACCTCCATTAATATTTGATGCTGACAAAGTAAGTGTTTTCCTTATCCGTAAGGGAGCCACAAGAAACACCTCTGTACAGTACTCACTCCTAAGGTATGATACTTTGTCCAGTACAATGATATCACTATTGATCAGTATTCACAGTTATTTACATTATCTGAGGGTTTCTGGGGAAAGTGTGTGTGTATGTCTTTGGATACATATATGTGAGAGAAAAGAAGAAGCTAGAGACTTTTGAAGCAAAAGCTAAGTATGTGTCCCTGGTCAGTAGGATGCTCTCCAGGTAACACATAATGAGGCATCTGAATCTTTCATATTAATAAATGCTCTTGAAGCAGCCCTTATGTAATGACAGAGATAGCTCTCAAGATATTGGAGAGGGAAGATTGATGGGCTATGCAGATGGCTTATGCCATTACAAGACCTTCAGAAAGACACAAGCGGGATTGCTAACAGTGTTGTTTTAAATTAATGCATGACTTTGAAAACAAATTGATGCCCCCCAAGATAATTGGAAAAGTTAGAAAACAATCAAGAAAGAGCAAATTGAGACTCTGAGGGATAAAACCCCCAGATAAAGGCGATCTTTATGTTCTGATTCCAGAGTACTGAGACACTTCCCCTATATGAAGCAGATTTTTTTTTTTTTCCTTGTCTTAGTCTTGCTTTTGACATTAGTAGGACTCAGATTAAGCTCCCAAAATGAGCTCTACATAGGGAGATGGAGTGCAAGACCTTTTCCAGGTAACTACACCAAACATGTTGTGTATTATAACACAAACAGTACAATGGTAGGAACGAGATGACAATGAGTAAAGCTGTGGCTGTTTGGGTTGACTTTGAGGTATCAGAGTTTGATATGCCCTATTGGACTGGTTGCCTTGACATGGTGCCCAGCTCCCACCCCACCCTGGCTCCTTCCAGCCCTTCTGACTGTCAGAGCTGTGCTCTGCCAAGCCGCAGCCATTGCTTTGGTCCATTTCATCTCAAACCAAGTTGTCAATTCTAATTCAGATGGTTTTGTCTGAACAGATGAATTATGTCATCAAGCTACTTTTAAAACAATTGAGTCCACTTATTTCTTATACTCTGGTTTCATGACTTTTCTTACCATATAATATGCCAACTCAATGATACTGGCTCTTCAGTTAGTTTGATGATTAATGACTTATGTTCTTGTGTCTATAAAGCTAGTTGTTTTCTCCCCTCAGTGTGTTGCTGTTAAAGCTGTTAATACTGTAACTGAGCATGTAATGTTGAGGCACATTAGACAGGAATCTAATACCAAAATTATATTAAACCCCAACAGCCCTTCATGGCCTTGAAATTTGGCTATCCTTTAATAAATCTCCCTATATGTCTCTGGTAGCTGAGGTGTGATTAGTTTCACACTGATTTATTATTTTTGTGGCAATAACATTTTAATTATTCGGTGTCAATACAAAATCTCACCGTGTTCAAAACTTGTTTCTGGGCAAGTACATTAATAAGTAAATTCACAGGGTGAGCTAATGAACTATCATACCCTAACTGTTGGTAATCTTGATAGACTCAAATGTTATTTTCTTGCTGTGACGGCGTTTAAATAAATGCAGCACTACTGAAATGTTAGTTTGCTAATGTGTTGTGAAGGTTAATAAAATATGGGGATGATACAGTTGTCTCCTATGAAGACTGTCCTATGCTAGACCTTCCTTTATAACTGGCCATGAGTTCTTTCCATGTTTTGCATTCCCACCTCTTGCTACTTCTGTGTGCAAAAGCATTTGCCAGCTCCAGGTTGATCTTTGCTCTGCATCCCTGGAGCTGACCCCTGCCTGGCTCTGCAGGTGATCATTGTTTTCCTGATGGCAGCTTCAAGGCTGCAAGTGTCCACTTTTTCCTGTTAGGGGAAATGGTTGTCTTGGTTCAAGCTGGGATTTGAGACCTGTCAGCGTGTTTCCTAAAACTCTGAGTGTTATCTGAGGCAGGGCTCCATGGAAAGGGAATATCTTCATTTGGACTCTACAGTTATAGCAGGTTTAGTTTCTGCACTTAATTAAAAAGGAGAGAGAGAGCAAGCGAAAGCTTTAACTTCACCTTCAGCATCTGTAATGCCCTAGTGTAGGGTTTTTTCTTTAAAATAGATTTACAACAGGACAAACATTTGCCACACCAACAATGGCCCTCTAAGGGGCAGCTGTGAGCATGCTGGAGGCATTAAGGTAGCTCAAGCTCAGATGAATCTAGGTAGTATCTTGAGAAATGTGGCAGGAGACTGGTAACAAGATCTGCAGAGTAATAAGCACAATAACGGTGAGAACTATTTGTGTACTTATTTTCAAATGCATTTCTTACATCAATGCCAACACCTTCAGGGAATGATTTCATTTCCTATTTAATTTCAGATGTTGCAAACGCCTTAAGGTTAATATAAATTATGCATAGAACTAAAAATTACAGTTTCTATTCTTTGCTGGGTATGGGTTTCATTTCAAATTAACCAAACTGTAGATTCACAGTTCACCAGGACATAAGCTTGTTTCATTTGCACGATTTTTTTTTGTCTTGGTATCTGCAATCAGCGGCTCTGAAAGGTGTGAAATGTTTTATGTTTCGCTGCAGAGTAATCTACATGTTAAACAGCTCATTGCCAAATTCTGTTCACTTGGGAGAAATTCAAAGAGCTTAAAAGTATGGAGGCACAAAGTCATGTATCTAGGCTTTTACATATGATGTTTTCACGTGTCATTTCTCTTTCTGTAGGTAGTACTAATATTTTTAATGCCTATATTCTACTTAAATCTTCAGTTTCTGAACTTTTGGGGGATTTGTGTACACCAACTCCACTGCCTTTTGATGAACTTCAGGTAATTGTAGTTTGTACTGGTGCAGCAAGGCTCACTTGGACGTCTTTGATTGGCTTTCAAGATATTCAAGCTGAAAATTTGTTGTTTACAGGCTGTCTTCAGGGGTTTTCTTTTCACAAACTCTTCTTTAACATACAATGCAAAGAGAATTAAATCAGTATGGGTTTCTCATGTGTGAACGAAAACATGTGCTATTACTTGGATAAACAGAGCTTATACCCTCTCTTCCCATTACCTACAGATTAGAGAAGCTTTTCAGACATCACAAAGGAGCAGTCATATTGCTATGGCATACAGCTCTGGCTTATATTGTTGCTAAAATAGCTGTCAAGACAAGCTGCTAAGGTCTAGAAGTCAAACATCTTAGAGATTGGATGTTTCCACGTTACTCACTTATGAGTATAAATAGGTCTATGCCATAGGAACATTTAGAGCAGCTCCCCTTGAAGGACTGGAGGTGTGAAATGCTTCTTGGTTACCACTTAACTGAGGTTATAAACCATTATCAGAGCTTATTTATATTTTAGGATAATAGAAACATTTAATGAGTGAAGAAATATAATGCATATATATATATATACACACACATACCCCCAAAAGAACGAGTATTTTAAATGTAAAATTATGCTGAGTGGGGTCATGGTAATTTATTAAGCCCTGCTTATTATTTTGATGAGATGAACTTGGGCAAGTTGAGCTACTGAAGAGTTTATGCTAGTGAGCATTCATTAAAAATGATTGCAAGGGTAATACAAGCAATCATCATTAGCAATGGCTGTGCTGTTATCTCATTAAAAATGCTTTGTTTTTAATGTCTCCTACTTCAGTCACAGTTGTAGTAAGAGTAGTTGATATCATTTAATAATAAAAAAGATGGTTGGCTTGCATTCCAGGAGCTGAAGCTTTTAACAGCTGCAGTATATGATCTGAATAGCCTTACTATAGGTAGGCTCGGGTAGTTTGACTAATTAGAAACAGGTGGAGTATTTGAACACTGAGGGCAATAAGAGAGAGGCTGTTTCAGGATTTGACAGTTAATGATGGTAAGAAGATCATTTGCAGCAGCTGGTAATTAAAGATGGGATCTCTATGAGCAGAAAATGATGTGTTTGGGGATGAGAGAGTTTTCATTGTTAACCAGTGCAAAGCATCTTGTCAATCAGGAACTTACATTTTCCTCTTAAAAAAAGGTTTGGAGGGAGAAATAGATCTATCATTTAGAAACTCTGCCTTCAAGCTGACCTTAACTGCCTGTTGCAAACATATCTGTGCCCTTGCACATCCAACCTCCTTTCTCCAGGTTTCTAGCTCAGATCTTGGCACCGTATGGAAATTAATACAATATGTGATGGCATTCAGTGACCTGTGTGACAGCTTCATATTTTGTCACTTTTTCCCAGCAATGTCCTGACAGAAGTCTTCAAACCATAATATTTTGAGACAGACTCCTCTAGTCACAGTGTTGCTTCCCAGGGTTTGTCCTTGGACCAGAACTACCACGGTCCATCACCCATCTCAGTCTTTCTGTGCCTGTCTGAGAAACAGTGTGGATGCAGAAAGGAATCTGATACAAAGGGTTGTGTAACCAATGACATTTAAGCTTGTGTACAAGACTTTGTAATTCAAGCAATTATAAGAGTACAGATTCTTTTTTTTTTTTATTCATACTCTGAGATAATATATTTTAGGAAGAAGTAGAAGTTCATAATGGGACACAATTAGCTGTTTTCTGGCTGAGTTTGCTAGAACCTTCCCCTTCAAGGGAACCAGATGTGGAGTAAGAACCCTGGCATTTATAATAATCACTATTAATCCTAATGAGTAGATTTTCTAATTTGAAGTTGTAGTTTATGGAAATCTTATTAAGATGTGAAAGTTCAAAGCATGGCTAAACTACCTAGTTTGTTATTTTAGTTGTATATGTGCTCCAGGTAAGACAAGTAAATCTTGGAGATTTCAATAAACTGTAATCTTTTGTCTACCTTGGTTTTTATTTGTAGTGTGAATCATAAACACTGAGGATACTGTTTGTCTACCTTGAGGGCAAGGAGAATGGGATTTCCAGAAAGAAATGAGCTTGCTCTGATTTTTATTTGTTTAATAGGTACAAATGAAGGTGGTGTTGATGGTCACCACCTCATGAAGGTCTTTGCTGAGCCACTCCATCCACTGACATTAAACCTCGAGGTCTGAGTAACACCAAAAAGGGGGAAAAGTAACTGTCTTGCAGTGGGATTTTTATGAAATGCTTAGTAACTTGTGAAATCTGCCAGTTTAACTCAAGACTTAACACTGCTGGCTAGGCTGTGCTGAAACTGTGTGAACCAGGCTATTATGCTATAACCATCTCAAAACAAAGCACAGTGCTTCAAACAGAGCAGCTGAAGCTTCAGCTTGGAACATTTTCAGTGTTTTCACCAGCCTAGGAAAACTAGGAGCCAAAATGAATGAGAGTATTGCATTGGCTCTATGAAGGCAAAAACTCTTCTTAGCCTTGCCTTTTTTTTTCTGGCAACCTTATGTTCCTGGGGGCTCCAGTGCAGAGGTGAAATGAAACTATTTGCAGCAAATGTTGAAACAGCAGCCCTTTGTTAACAAAAGTGGCTGCTGTGACACTTTTTCTGAAGCCATGAGACAGTCATAGCATTTTCCAAGTTTTAAAAATATAAACCTAGAGCCATCACCTCTGGTTATCTATAAATAACAGCACAAGATGTGATCTTCCTGATTGGTCCTTGTGAAGGCTGTAAACAGCGTTTTTTGACCTGTGTCATGCCACTAGCTGATACTGTTTACTGAGTGTTCTAGATTATTGAGTTCTCTTACATCATTTAAATAAACAGATGCTGTCTGCAAACATATCTAAGGGCATTTGTTAGTTGTAAATGATTTAGACAGCATTCTTTATGGAATAGTTAGTTTGAATGTGCTTGTGGGTTGGAAATATTCATGTCAATAAAGTCCAGCACGGGGAGCAGCTTTAATGGAAGGAAAAGTAAAGAAAATATAATTAGCATTTAATGATTTATTAATGGTTCATAAATATATAAACAAGATCATTATAAAAATATCAACAATTCCTGCATATAAAAGGCAGGAAACTGCCAGCACTGTATATCAGGATTAATGATGAAAACTTCCACACCCACCTCTTGGTGCCTGGAGCCACAGTGCCCTGGGCATCCCAAGAGATTGCAGGGCTGAGACTGAGGAGCAGAAGCTCCCTGAGGTGTGTCTCGCTGCCCCATGTCTTGGTGTTTCCTGCAGCTTTGTTGTGTTGGGCAGCCTTGGGGCAGGAGTTGAGAGCTCCAGGTCCCTGGGACTTTCCTGGAAGGATAGATGAGGTGTACAGACACTGTGTTTTCACAGAATGCCTGAATGATGGGGTGGGAAGGGCCCTCCAGAGCTCCTCCAGCCCAGACTCTTGCTAAAGCACAGAAATGTGTCCAAGTGGGTTTGGATACCTCCTGAGAAGTCTCCACACCTTCCCTGGACAGCCTGGGCCAGGGCTTCCTCATATCACACTAAGTGAGTTTCAACTTTTGTTCCAGTGGAACTTTTTGTATTCTAGCTGCAGAAAAGAGATTGGCCCCATCTGCTCAATACCTGCTCTTCAGGTATTTCTCAGCATTGATTAAGTCCTCTCTGAGCCTTCTCCAGGCTCAACAGCCCCAGGTCTCACAGACTTTCCTTATTGTTCCAGTCCCCTCAGCCCTGCACTGGCCTCTTTCCAGCAGTTCCCTGTCCCTCTTGAGCTGGAAGGCCCAGAGCTGGATACGGGAGGTCTCTAGATGAGGCCTCATCAGGGCAGAGTAGAGGGGAAAGAGAATCTTCCTCAAGCTTCTGCCCACACTTTTCTTGATGACCCACAGATTGTCATTGGCCTTCTTTCCCATGAGGGCACGTTGCTGGCTCATGTTTAGTCTGCAGCCCACCAGATCTCCCAGGTCCCTCTCTGTGCAGCTGCTCTCCAGCAGGTCACTCCAAGCCTGTCCTGGGCACTTTCTGCTCACCTGGCCCCTCTCCCTATCAGTAATATAAATGTTGCTGGCAGCACTCATGGGTAAACTGGGTAATCCCTTTTGCTTCTCAAAATCCTGCTTTGTGGGTGTTTAAAAGGGAAGATGAATGCCTTGGGAGGTATGAACTTGTTGGATAAGGAGGATGGTTGATTCAGATGTCTGTCTCTGTGCCAAAGGGGTTTATTCCTGAGTTAGAGTGCACGAGGTGAGGCTGTTCACTGTCTGCCAGACTACAGACTGAAGCAAAGGTTTGGCTTCAAGGATGATATTATATTTTTCTTAATACCTTGGGGTTTTTCAATACCATGAGGATGGAAAACTCTTTTGTATAAGCTAATGAAGACGCTAATTGTGTCCTCATGATGTTAAGATAGGGCCAAGAACATCCAGGCAGCTGCCTGTCTGCCTCGGGGTTTGCTTCCTGAAATGGAAGTAACTTTTTAATTGTTGCTTTGGATAATTTCACAGCAGTGAAAATTCCTCCAAGACCAGCTAACCACTCTGAAAAGTAACTGTGAGTTAATTGAGCATCAAAAAGATATCCTAGTCACACAGGAACATGCCTCTTTGCAAGATCACTTTTAATGACCAATACCTATATGAGAAGGACACACTTTGTTTTTTTAGAAACTTTGTATGGCATTAGTTGACAAAGAGAGCTCTGATGAATAGAAGAAAACATGACTAATTACAATGTGTAGGTTGCTTAATGAAGTAAAATTTCCCTGTTACGTAAAGTACTTCTCCCAGGCCACCATCTGATGGTGTGCTGCAGTTGGGGATGATTCAGAGCACTACATGAGTCACTACGTGATATTTGACCCATCAAACAATGCAATGATTGCAGCCAGGATTAAATACCTGGATGTTTCCATAAGATCATCACTCCTCTCTTTGACCCCTTCACAAGCTTCCCTTTAACAGTATGTGTCTCCCTGACCCTGCACTCCTCTGCCTGATCTCAAGGTCAAGCCCCCACTGGCACGAGTGGGGATGGAAGAGGGCACTGGGGTCCACTTACATAAAGCTGTCTGTAGGATATGGCTAGCAAAGGGAAGTTTTGTAGCATTTTCTTGGCTTATTGGCATAATTATTACACTTGACATATGTCTGCTGCTTGTTTCCTGCAGAACTTCTGCATCTCAGCGAGTGGGAGCTGTTTAGTATTAATTTACTGGCAGGGTTAAGTGTGGCACATGGTGCTCTACCTTGTGAGTGCAGAGTTTTTACTCTGTTAGTTATTATGTTTATTCATTTGACAGTCTGGCCACCTTTTTCCTAATAAGCCATGCAATCATTGCAAATGCATTTACTGAGATGTAAAGGGGGCAGAAAAAGAGGAGTAGGAAGAGCAAGCAGGTGAACTACTTGGCAATTATTGCAAGTGGTTCTGGATGCTGTTAGTTGAAGATGCCCAAACAAAACTCAGGTGTCACAACGGTTTCCAGGCTTTGTGTGTGGGGGGGAAAGGGTTTTCCTCGGTTTGCTGAATGTAGCAGAGAGCAGCCACATCCAAGCTGCCAGCAACAACTCCCCCATCAGCAACCCTTTCTGAGCAGTTTGTATGGTTAATCTGCTGTGTGTCTTTCCCCTTAGCACATAACAGAAACGCAGATGAACCCAAATGGAAAGGGATCTGATGCTCTGATGCTGAGACTGACGTCTGTTACTTCATCTATGTGAGGAGAAATAAATATAGACAGCAGGGACACTATTTGGTTCATGATTAATAGGTGGAATCATTACAGAATAACTATCAAAGTGTCACTAGACTGAATTTAAATTGCATGCTATCCAGCCTGTGCTGCCATCTACAAGTAAGCCTGACTTAAACCTTTTATTGTTGTCATAAATTTTAACAACTACTAGCTAGTGGTATGCAAGACAGCAGCTGCTGTTGGAGAGGAAAAAAAAAAACCCTCAGAGATGACTTCCTTTGAATACTGACTGCAATCCTGACTCTTTGAAAATGTAATGCAAGTAATTCTGGTTATCCATCTGTCTGCATTAAAACTGACACAAAACCTGATATATGAGACAATTGTTGCACTTCTTTTGGACAATATTCTTGATTTGACCTGATCGAGGGGGGTTGGACTAGATGATCTCTAAAGGTCCCTTCCAACCCTACCATTCTATGGTTCCAGTTAAGACTGAAAAATCCTGCTTGTTATCAATGAGTAATTCTCCACTGTTGCAAACTGAAGTGTGTACTGTATATATTCTAGGGGTTAAGGCTCATCAAAAGGTCCTGTTGCAGAGCTAAGAAAATGTGTTGTGCACCATGGTGGATAGTTTTAGATAGTGCCTGATATTCCAGATTTTACAATGAGGTAAATCCAAGCTGTTTGTTTTATGGAATAAGCAGGGTTCTATCATGGTTGAAGCCTCATTGACAGAATTGCCAGCTGTAGTAAAACAGAAGCATTGATTACTGGGGTAAAGAAGAAAAAAAAAATAGATTTTTAAAACACTTGTGATTTGCAGAGACTTGTTAGATATCATCTCAAATTTTATGTTTAATATGAGTTAAGAAACTCCTTTAGACCAATTACACATAATCTATTTGCAGCCTATAATAAATTTCAGATAACTCCTTAGCAAAAATATTGTTTATGGAGCTACTGTATATGAACAAATGTACAGGCTGGATAATAAACATCCTATGCATTATCTAGACTGGGAGACTAAATAAAATGATTCAGCTCATTCTGTGTGTATTTTCATTTAAAAACTATGAGCCCTAAGGAGAGTTTGACTTGATATTTTGCTACAGTTATCATGGAAAATGTCTGACAGGAATAGTCCTGTATCTGTGCTTAACTATTGGGATCAACTTTTGATGGAAATATGAAGTAAAACTACCATGAATATATTCACAGAAAATATCTGCTTGGAAAAAATACAAACCCTGTAAATAAAGCTTTTAACATTGAACCTTTTTTTTCTGAGAGAGATCAATGATTCTCATGGAAATATCATTGGATGTAATCATTTTGTATCAACTTTTATTTCTGTCAATGATGAGAGACTGGAGACGAAAGCCATGTTTGTCCAGCTCTAATAACCATTCAGGCTGTGCATTACAACCACTTCTAAAGCAAACTCCCAATTCCTGTAAAGAGCAGGTTGGTTTTCAGCATGGCAACAGCTTGATCCTGTCATCAGTAAAATTAGTGTCAAAACATACAAGGCAATGATGGCAGGTGAGTCTGTCAGTAATCATTTCAAGCCATCACTGAAAGGTCAAGGGCTAAGTCTACAGTTTATGTTTAAAAAAAAAAAAAAGTTGGATTGCAAATTTCTTGCATATATCTCTTGTGGAAAGAGTACCACTAGCTCATGGTTAAAGGAAAGTGGATCTCTTAAGTTGTGGTGTCGCATCAGGTTTGCCTATCGAATTGTGTTATGTTATATCCCGTTATGTGACATGACAGGTAACTCAGCCTCACGTGTCACAGCACCATTTCACTCTGGAGACATTCAAAACCACCTGGATGAGTTCCTGTGTGCCCTGCTCTAGGTGGTCCTACTCTGGTAGGGGGATTTCACTGGATGACCTTTCAAGGTCCCTTCCAGCTCCTAAGATGCTATGATAATGCTGTTTTGAGAGGCAGTAGGGAAGTGTATGTGATAATGCTGTTTTGAGAGGCAGTAGGGAAGTATATGTGATGAAGGGGAATGCAAGCAAACTGAAGAAACATCTTTTGAGTCATGTTTTAATACCAAGGTGCAGAATTGAATTTTTGTTTTTACATTTTGTAGTTTCCTATTTCAGCTGTGAGAACAGAACTGCTGTCCAGTTGAGTGCTGAAGGCTAGCAATGAAAAGCCATGCAGATACAAATGCTTGGCAGATGGAAGGAAAGTTTGGAAAGGTGCTTTATGAAGTTGAAGCAGTTTTGTGGTGGGAGTAAAGAATCAAAACGTCAGCAGCCTCAGCTTGGATGCTTTGGGGACCATATCCCTAGTCACACAGCTCTGAACACTTTCAGTACTGTTCTACTGAACCCCAGAATTTTGCAAAGCATCACCTGAAAGCTGAGGGAAGCTGTCTGAATAAATAGCAATCATGTACAACTGTAATAAACACACAGATGGAGTTGGAAGTTGGATTTTCTTTCTCTGTTTGTTAGAGTTTTGTTACTCATTAAACTCTAAGCCCTACTTGCTTCACTGACACTAGTTTTACTACAGTTTTTACAGATCTTACCTTTACTTTATTGATTTCAGTGGAGTTCAACAGGCATAAAAAATGGAACTGAAATGAGAATCAATTCACATTAATTAGCCAGCATGCATGGTTTTATGCTGCTTAATGAGTCTTGTAATCATCTACAACTATATAAAATGAATGGCAAATATACCCAGGCAGAGCTATACAACAACACGTACATCTAGCAGCAAATTCCCCCATTTTGCACATTTTAGGCACTGCAGTCTTTTCTATAAAATCATTTCTAGATTATAAATGGTGACAGAGAAGTAATGGTTATAAACAGTCTTACATGAGCTCAGTTGATTTTTTTTTTTAAACCCAGTAGAAAGTGTTATGAAGAGTCCACCAGCTGATGCCTAGCACTTTAATGAGTTTCCCCAGTCTGGGAAGGATTTGAAGGATAAAGCTATGAGGACTTCATCTAAGGATCCCTGAAGGAAGTGGAAAGTTTATTTATTTGTTTATTTACACTTCAGGTTCTTTTTACAGTGGTTTCCTGGCTTGTTTATTTACTTTTTTTTTTTTAATTCCAAACTAACTTTGTAGAAGGCTCCAGAAAGTACTTCAGGATTCCTTATACTGAAGTAGGCTTGAAATGTTGGTATCTAAAAAATTTTGGACCTGTATATATGAACAAACCAGTATCTACTATGCTGGAAACATTTCAATTTTGGAACCTTCTGCTTTTATCTCTTGACATGGTACTCTGCAGGGGCTGCTTATTTGTGCCCTATCACACAATGCTTATTTTATTTAAGGAGTAACCTTTTATTCTAAACTTATTCTTTTATACCAGCAGCTTCTAATTTCCTTAGTGTGCTAGGATTCAGTTAACCCTAGGGTTGACTCCTGCCTTAAAGTGTGTTTTTTTAAAAGCTTTTTTTATATTCCTTTGTTCCGAAGACACCTTGAATCCATTGCTGATGATTTTATTTCACTGCTGTATTCAACATTGATCCAACTTCCTTCTAGAGATTCCTAGTTTAGGATTATTTTTTTTTTTTTGATGGCAGATGTGGGTGAAATTATCTAAATTTTATTAATTACAGAAATGCTCAATTTGTTTCTACAGGGTGGCTGTGATTTAGCATTAGCAGTGAATTAGTCTCTGTAATCTATTCATGTGGTCCATATAGTACAGATGGATATACAGAAATATAGCTAGTGGATGTGTTTTGTAGTAAAATGTACATTCCTGAATAGCTATAAAATCATAGTCCTTTTTATGTTTAATATTTACCTTTTATCACAGGGACACAATGAACTGATTGCTTAGAAACAGATAACATTATGGTCTAGCTTTATATCACCGTGGGTTTTTTTTTCCCCTTTAACTGTGCGTTTACACATGAATGGGCCATTGGTTCTAAATGGCAAGAAGATCACAGTGAATTATATTCACTTTGGTGATATAGTGTCAAATTCAATCTAGTATAAAATTCCCCATCCTTTCAAACAGAGGAAACCATTTTAATTTGTAACTGAAATTTTCCTTCTTCTTCCCATGGGCAGCACAACTAGATAAGGATGGGAAAGTGGTACACTAAGTCTACCATGTATCCCTGAAAGACAGGTTGATTTTGGGAACCACTTAAAAGAACTCATTAGAAAGAATCCTCAAACCCAAACACTTATAGTTTCAGTGCCTGTCTTTTCAACTTGCTAGTTTGTTTCCAGAAGTAATCTGCAGTACACTAGATGCCAGCTAAAGGAGAAAGTAAACTTTGTCCTTTACACTTTTATTGATTTTTGGCTGTGTTGATATATGTCCTTTAATACAACAAAATATTCTTAAGGATTTCTTAATTTTAAGTCTCCTCTTTAAGTCATCTTTCAAATGTCCCCACAAGACAATTTCTTAGGGGTGGGGAATGGGGATGAGACTTTACCACAGTGTAACTTTATTGTTAGTAGCTCAATAAGCAATACATCAAACATAAACATCATGCATTTTTGTTTTTTAAGCCTGCAACTTAATTATCTGTGAAAATCCATAAGAAGTATTTTCTCCCTGTAGCTAAAGAATAACCAGCAAAGACTCAGCCTTTATATTTTTGGGGCAGTTGAGAATGTGTATTCATCATCATCTTCACAACATTCTGGACAAGGCATTGAATAATGACAGCTTCCTAACATTTGCCTTAGCCTGTCATTGAGAAACATTCATGACACTTCAGTAATGGTAAAAAATGTTCATGATTAAGTGTGTTATTACAGGACCATTCTATTTCTTACACATTCATAAATATTTTTTAGAAATACACATTTTTAAGTTACTTCTGTGTTCAGACCTTCAGAATAATGCACATCAGCTGCACTAAATGCATAATGTATGCTTGCATTGCCTGAGATGACTCAGTGAAGAAGGTGTGATGTGGTGATTCTCCTGCTTTAGGTAACAGCCAGAGATGGGAAATATGGGCAAATCAGAGCAAGTAAAAACATTTTGGGTACATCTGAAATATGATGTAGCTAAATATAGCCGTTTGAGTGAGTCATCAAAATCATTTATCTCTACACTTGTCATTTTGCTATGGTTTTTTTTTTTTGTGAACTTCCATTGGCCTCACTGTTCTTTATTACCATAATGACCTTAATTTCTGCCTGAAACTTCGAATTTGCAGTATGAGGGAATAATGTTACAGCACAGCCCAAGCTCCTTCTGCAGCACTGACTCATCTTGACAAGCTCTGTTTTAGCCCCTGGTTGATGTTTACTTTGCCTCTTGCATTCATGTATCATGGTGTAATCACTGTGGTAGTGTCACTGTAATTTTAGGAAAGGCTTCTAGTTCTGAATTTAAATACAAAAGGAGAAAAAGAAAAAGAGCTTTTAAGAATTTTTGAGGACCTGGAAGATTAAGGCATAGTAGACATGCATGAATTTAGGATCAACAGGGCTATGTTGTGTGCAGCTGGTGCAGCTCAGCATCTTCAAAGAAATGGTGATTTAGCATAGTGTGCACTAATTATGGTTTGAGATTGCTGGAACTGTCAGAATTGGTCTCTACGGTCATGAGACATTACAGCAAAAGAGGAGGAATAGAGGACAGCACTATCAATTTGGGCTCATTTGAGCTGCTAGGTCAGAAGGAGGTAGGTGGGAAAAATGCCACAGAAACTTCCATTTGTGGACATAAGCAACAGAAGCTGCCAGTGCTGAAGATATGATTGAATCTTTGACATTAATACAGGCAGCTTGTGTTTAACTGCCACAAGGAGGCAAGAGAACGTTATAATCACACATGAAATGTTAGGAAGATATTAAATGTCGTGTTTGTGACACGTTTCTACTGAGCAAGATAATGCTAAAAGAACTTTTTCAAGATTCATCTATCAAGTGGTATGGAGAATAGGAGGAAAGAGTTTTAAAAGGAAAGCCCTAGGTGAAAAGACAAGATGCATTTTTACATACATTGCAGCCATCTAATAATGCCAGCTTTTTAATTGCCTCAAAATACAAACACATTTGCATTATTAGGTTGCAGCCATATGTTTTTTCATGGGACCTGGCAGTCAATGGATCCACTTATGTGGCTTATTCCAGAAAATGAAGTAAGTTCTGCTTATAATTTATTCATTGAGCATTTATTGCAGAAGATTTGATCAGCTGTCTTTTCACTGTTTTCCAGTGAATCTCACTTTAGACTTCTTTTGAGGCATCCTGCTCGCTATTTCCACTGAGCACTTGAAGACACAGTGTGTTTGGTGATGTGTTCTGTGGTTCCCCAGGTGGGTTGTCTTCAAATCTCAATGAATTTTTCATTTGCGTGCAACATTCTTAAATCCTTGCAGGCAAGACAGAAGTTTCTATGTACTTTAAGACAGCACAAGAGGGGAGACTGAAGTACCTTGTAAGAAAACCTAAAGTTTAGTAGCCACTTGATGAAGGATAGGGATACATTCCACACCTTAATATTCTTGATTATTTTCATTCTTGAAAGATATCTCACACATGATTATTTTTTAAGATTCTGAATATTAATCCATTTTTCAGATGTGCCAACTTTCTCATCAGTTTGGTACAGAACTAACAGCATTCATGGAAAGGGAATCTCTTCTTCCACTGAGTATGTTGGTTTTGAGGATGGGACAGGAAATCAAGAAATAGCCTCGTGAAGATGAGTACTACAGAGTGTGATGTTTAAACCAGGCAATGTCTGCCAAGTTGAGTAAAGTTTTGGCCTCGTTCTTCAGTGGTGCAGGGACTAATGCTTTCAGTGGTCAAAGGCACTGGCTGTAGTTGCTGGTTATATTCATGGTGTATGGCCATGTTTATGAGCAGATGCACATCATAATGAAGAAGGTTTCAGTTCATGAACTCTTGTGACCCTGCTTGTTCAAATTATGTTGTCAGTTAAGGGGCTATTTCATTGCCATGGTTGTTTAAATGTGTGTTTAATCAAAGTGTAGAAAGCCCAACTTATCAAGCTCAAATGAAGAAGTCATCCTGGTTTGGGCACTGTTGTAGGATCATTTATTTTGTGATGTTGTAGCTCTTCAGCATACTGACAGCTGTGGCCTTTACCTCACGTTAAGGTGGATCTGGAGGCTGACCCCTGGCAATGAATTCCGTGCCTGTGCGGTCGTGACTTTTCATGCCTAAATTCTCGAACTGTTCTGCACAGCTGAACTAAAAGTGTTAAACTCCTCAGAAAACAAAAGCAGCAATTATGCAAGAAATAGCAATAAATTATGCATGAGAAGAAATATATTAAATTAAACCACTTTAGATGAGATGCGAGCCCGTTAACGATGTGTGTGCTGCACGGCCAAGCAGTTGTCAGAGCACAGAGAGTGTTTTAGATCTAGATCCAGAGCAAACTAAGCAGTCTGTTACATTGTAAGTTGATGGATATGCATTTGTTTATCATTTTCTGTTGAGGAGTCCATCTCAATTTCTGATGTTTGAGCAAGTTTGTGGCATGATACATCAACATGACGAAATTCAGGCGGATGGTATTAAATTTGCTGAAGTTTGTTTCAACAATTATCAACAAATCTGCACCATCCCATAGTTTCCATAATTTAAATTTAGTTCAGTGTGGTGGAGATCATTACAGACAAGAAAACGGTGATTGATGCTGTGAAATGTTATCCTAGTTTAGAACGGATTCCTGGCTGTCCATTGTAGATAGTATCTGGTGAGGAAATCAGAAGCTGGACATATTATCAGTAGGCACAAAGAGATAGACTAAAGTACACCTGGAAGTCATGCCAATATCCAGAGTACATTTTGTATAAATTTGAACTGACATGCATGCAGATTGCAATGTTGTTCTTCAGAGAGTTGTAGGAAATAAGGTAGGAAAAGATATTTAATCTTTCCCAAGTTTGCAACTGAGATGTAAGTCTTCATGTTCTCAACTCTTCTCTCAACTAGAGAATTTCTCCCAACAATGTCCAATTTAAACCTGCCAGTCTTGGCATCAGGAGCCATGCTCAGAAGAGCTTTACCCCCAAAATGAGGAAAACCAGCTGGAAAGCAGAACAGACTTTTATGTTATTGGTTAGTGCTAGCAGGTATCAGAAAATGTATTTTATTGCATTGATAAGGGCTTGGTTTTTTTGAAAGCACAGAGAAATCCCTGTGAAATACTGCCTCTGGATGCAATATTTCTCCAGCATGTAAGCTGATGACAGTAGTGTACAAACAGATACAGAGTTTCTTGAAAGGAGAAAAGTGGGGAGAGGATGATCAATGAAGTTCTGTGAGGATGATGGGAAGTATTGCTACTGAATTTATCCTGCCTGGGCTTTCCCATCGAGTCCTCCAGAAGATGACCCTTAACAAACACAAGCTCTCATCTGTCCTTTGAAAATATTTGACATTTTAAAAAATGTTCTATTTTCACACCAATATGGGATAGAAACTGAGAAGTTAACTCATTGTAAAAGCTTAAAATCTCACAGAGAGAAAGCCTGATGGGACTGTGAGGGTGACTTTCAGGTCCATCCTAGTTGGACTAATGCAAACCAGATCTTTCCATGTTGGGTCTTCCTCCATCTATCAGCAGCTGTAATACCAGACTATCTCTTCCTGCTGCTGCAGAGCTGATCCATTCTTACAGTGTCTCAGCAGCCTGATCCTACTCGGACATCCCTCAGAGATGTAGGAAACCAACCTCCAGTGATATGGCTTGATTTAGGCACATGAATTTCCTTGTCTGCCATGGGGAAAGTTTTAATCACTGTGCTGACAGGACATGTTTTTGATTGTCTTTGCCCTTCTGTACCTGTGTTGTTTTAGCTAGAAAAGATTTTTCTAATTACTTGTCTGGAAGCTGACATGTGCCTGTTAAAAAATGTCTTTGTGTCAAGAAATCATTCTTGTCCAAAATAAGTGGGGTGTTTTCTTCCCTTGTAAATAATGAACCACGTCTGTCAATCAGTATTGATAATACTCTATAATGTAGGTATCTGCTTGCAGGGCAGTCCATGGCAGCTGAGAGCCTTTCATCTGTAAGACACTTATTCTAAGCTAGCCTGCCAGGCATTGCAGGTCACAGGCAACATGATCAGATAGCAGTTTCTTAAACCTTACAGTTAGCCTTCTAATGCCATCAAATAGAACCAGGACATCATCATTATCAAATGCAAAAATATTATTAAAGTACTATTGGTTTCCAATAAACAATAATATAGATTTCATCAATTAAAAAGAATTACAAGTTCACATGCTTTTTGCTTATAGCATAGCAAAAAAGTTGTCAGTGGTTCTGCAGCTTGTGAAATGACCAAAAATGATGGTTAAATATTTAATCCTTTCCCCTCCACACACTAAAAAAAACATAGATTCCTCATCAATGGATTAATCTGTCTTAGTGTTTACCTTTTGAGGTGGGAAAGAGATATTTATCCAGAAGCATTTGGTGCACGTCAGGCTGTTCTTCCCCTGCAAAGAAAAGAGTGTGTGGTGCATGGGGCAGGCTTATCTATTTTGTCCCCCTGATAAATCAACGCTGCTTTCTGTGCTAATCAAGGCTGGGGGTCTTCATGGTACCATACTGCACTTGCCTGCATCTCTTAGGTGTGTGTCTTAGATCTGTGATAAATGCAAGTGGTCACTCAAGTCCAAGTATAGTGAGGAAGGAATTAATGTAAGTAACAAATGCTTTTTTTAACCTTTTATTTCTTAAATGATACATTCAGACACAATATATTAATAATTTCTAAGTAGCCACAAGGGAATGTAAAGTTTATTCAAAGTGCAGTGAAGGAAAAAAAACCCTTAATGGCCCTATTACATATGCTGAAGTGCTATTAGTGTGACATTCAACTGAGCAAAAGAGAGTGGCTTTGAAAGGAATATTTCATTTGACTTCATCTGCAAGGAAGAATGGGAAACGAGAGTGAAATAAACAGGTCTGGAAGAGAAATGAGAAGATCTCTTTTATATTGTGGCAGAGAAAAGCATAAATTCTTTCTGAGATACTGAAGAAACTTTACAGATCAAGATACTGAAAGAGAACCGTTCTTGCTCCAGTTTGGCTGTTTTGTATAAGTTTGAGTTTGAAGCTGTGCATGGTGTATTTGAGAAGGGAGCAGGGTTTGTGTCTCTGTAATGCAAAATAGTAGTAGGCTGTTCATCATTATCCTCAGAAGTATATTTTAATGGTAGCCTGATTTTTTTTTTCCTGCCTATTACATAAAGCTCCATTTTTCAAGAATTAGAAATAAGAAAATCTTCCATGAAATGAGAGACTGAAATATTTAACCCATTTTCAGAGAACAACGAACACTTTAAAGAAAAAAAGAAGTAAAAGAAAATGGGGGAAAAAAATCAGTATCTCTCATGCCTCAGATCTAAAGTTATCACTTTAAAGTCAACAATGGTCTTTGGAAATTGAATCATGGAGGAGTTATGTTTATTTAAGTACTTATTAAGCAAGATATGATGTTGTTGAATTGCTGTGTATTGACAGGTATGCTATAATAAGACACAAGATTGTTTCCTGCCTGGAGAGGTAGAAGCCTAGAGAAAAATTACTGCTCAAATTTCTAACTAATTTATCCAAATGAGTCCAGCAGGCTGCTGGTGAGCAGAAGGAGCTGGGTTTCCCATGGAGGAGCGTGTATTACCAGGCATGGGGGACACTGTGCTGCCCAAACCCCAGCAGCTGCATTTCTTCCCATTTAATGTCTTTTCATCAGAAGATGGCAGCAAAATCTTATGAACTGTAACAGTTGCTGTCCAGCAAATGCTTACATTATTATCAGGGTAGTGGGAATGCTGTGAGGGATTTGCTGGAGCCAGCTTTGACCTGCCTCCCTTCTTCAGCTATCCCAGACAAAGCCATATTAGATACATCAAATGCACTAGGCTGGATTCTCTTCTTACTTTAGTTTTACAGGACAGTTGTTATAAAGGTGCTTTCCTAGGGGGTCTTTTTCATACCACCTAGTGAAAGCAGACTGTATCAGTGTCATCAACCCAGCTGGGACCATATGGAAGCCCTGCTGTGCTACAGTGCTGCTGGGCTCATCTCCATTGGAGGAAGCTGTGCAGCTCAGAAGGTGTCACTCAGGAGATCCTGGCCACGGCCATACAGCTTGTTAAGGCAGCTCCATTCTAATGACATCATGAAGCTGATGTCTTTGGACAAGTAGATGAAGGCCTGATTCAGGCTTCTGTCCTTTGGCTGGACCAATCGTGCTTTGGATGGTCTGTCTTTGATGGGATGACTTGTGGACCATTGCTTGGCTGGTCCACTCAAGCCCTCTTGGTGTGGGTTGGTGGGTGGCTGATTGCTCATGATCTTGGCAAAATAATCCCAGGTGAGTGCTGTGCTCTCTGTTATGGTGTCAGGAGCCAAATCTCATATTTCTACAAGCCACATTGGCTCTGGCCTCTGGTTTCTAGCCATCACTCTTTATTGTGGTCAAATACTTTGTTTTTTTCATTTTTCTGTATATTTCCTCAGTGTACAATATTTGAATGCTGCAAGGATGTTACTGTTATGATGTGGGTTCAACTGTAGCAAGCACCAAGCATTTGCTGGTTGCTTTAATCTCTTTAATCTATCATTGGCTCACACTTGCTCATTGGGAGCTGAGTGCTTCTGTTAGAGCTAAGGCTTTCCTGGAGGGGTTTGACTACATACTGATGTCCATCTTCCTATAGAAAGAACACAACCAGAGGCACTAGTCATTTATATTCCTCCAGGAAAGGCCAACTGCCCAGGCCTTATGTCTGTTGGTGCAACATAATAGAAGGGACATATGTTGACTTTTAATATATTTTAATAGGTAGTAATACTCATGTACACCAATGCCTAACAGCATCTGAAAAACAATTGCATGTAATTCATACAGGAGTCCTGATTTGATCCCAAAATTGCACAAAACTTTTTTTAGCCTATAAGGATTTAGATTAACTTCAAAATTAGGCATTGCATTTCTATATGGCATTGTGTGTATATTCTCTCTAAAGAAGTGGTTGTAATTTATGATCTGTAATTAGAACCCAGTTTAATAATTGCATGTCCTGCAAAGAAATGTTTCTTGAGCGGGGCTTTGTTCTTATGCAGCTGCTGGAGACACAAAGATGTGGATTATAAGAAACAGTTCAGATGAAAAGAAACTATTGAGGGCAAAGTATATTCAGAAGTGATCATGATTGCTGAATGATGAGTATGGCATAACATATGCACTTTGCTGCAACATATCTGGTATCTAGAGGTGTACATCTCATAAGCATGCATGGCATAAGACACTCTGTATGCCAAAAAAGACTAATTTATGTGACTGCTTAATGACATTTATATATAAAACTTAGCAAATGAAAGGCAGTGTTTGTGTGGATTGTCTGTCTTCTAGGAAATGCCATCTCAAAAAAGTGAAACTAAACCTTCTGAAAGGTCTTTTTTCTAGAGTTTCCTTCCCATGCTCGAAAGGAGAAAGGAAAAACCTTTATCAACTGTGTTATGAAGATGAATTCAAAATAAGTTTAGCCTTAAATATGAATAATTTCAGGCTGACCTCATGATGGGCTAAAATTCTTTGCTAAACCGTGAAGTTTAGCTAAAGGACCATTTACTCATTTCATTAACTTCTTCTTCCGGGCAACATTGTACTTTGGAAATGACTTAATTTGTTGAAATTCATGGCAAAGGTTTCTTGGAAAGCTGCCTGTTCTAGGGGATGCATATAATACAGATTCATATTTCTAGCTTGCAGGGTATGGTGGTGGATGAATAGATCATATAAAAAGGCATATTTCTTGATAAGATCTTCAGAGAATGGTATGAAGTTTTACATTTATGGAAATAGGAAAAAAGTGTGCTGCAGAGTAGATTCAGTGTCTCCATATGGGCCTTTTCCCTGCTGACAAAAACATTGAAAGAAGGATGGCTTTGGACCCAGGTGACTAATAAAGGGTAAATAATTTATTTTAGAAAACATAGCTGTTCTAAGTTTGTGGTGCTTTTTTTTTTTCTTTTACTGAATGGTAATTGATTTTATCTACAAGAAATTTCTTATTGATGTTTGTTGTTTCAACCGACATGCCATGTAGGTCCTCTGAGCTGCAGAAAGTGTGGTCAGAGATAGTCCAGGTGGTGGCTGGCAGAGATTAAGGCAGATATTTGTAGCTGCAGACCACAGCTGGACACATCTCCTTATGCACCAGAGTAAGAAAGCAGTTTAACAGTGGTTTTCCAAGCATGCAGAGACAAGTGCACTGGAAACTCTCTTTAAGGACTAGTGCTTAAATGTGAGTTGAAATATTAATGCAACCTCATTTTTAGGTGATGGGACTTTCTTGAGCAAAGCCATATGTTGTACTTGCTGGGGAGAATGGGAGGCACTGCATGGGTTTGGATGAATATGGCAATGTTGAGAAGACTGACTTCCAGCAGTGAATCAAGTTCAGGGTCTCAGCAGTTTCCTTCTCTCTGCCATCTTATTCAGATGTTACAGAAGAAGACATGCAGCAAGTGCAATCAGGTTTGTTTCTTTGTGTCGTATCATGTGCTGAGAAGTCAAACACCATAGACTTTTAGGCTGCTGCTGGATTTCTTTGTATTCTTCAAAAGATTAAAATTGAACTTGTTTTAAATGAAAAGCAACAGCTCAAGCTGATAAATCAAAGTAAATGTTATCATGTGTTTCATTGTTAAAGCTTGATGTGTTCAGCCTAAATTCCCCTGACATGGGAATGGGTTATTTGGCCTCTCATTGGACCTCTGTCCATACCTGTGACTGGGGGCTCATGGCAAGTTGCCAGTCCAAGGCACTGACAGTGACTCCTTCAATTTCAGAGGTAAATCCACCACCTCAAGCTTTCTTGAGGCCATTCCCAATGTTTTTCATGACAAGGGACTGAGTGAGAATGTTATGTTCACCAGTGCAGGAACATCACCTGCAGCACTCAGAGCCTTGGCAAAAAGGAGGTGATTGGTGTCTGCTGTGCCTTTACAGGGGCATCTGCAGTGTTTTCTGCAGGTCTGGTCTCCAAGAGAGACCAGCTGTGGCATTTGATGTTACTGATGGTATGGCTGTAGCCTCAGCCAGACCTTCCTTGTTCAAATAAATTAACTGCGACTTGTATTTCTAGATGCAGTCTGCCACCTCCAGCCAGGTTTTTGAAGAAGGCTTGCTTTAGTGGAGCCATCTTTTGAAAAGTTATAGGCTATTATAAATTCCCAAGTGGGAGCTGCAGGTTGGTTGTGAGGGCAAGGATATTTGTCACATTGAGTATCTGCCCAACTGGTATGCTGAGACATTTCTAAAGCATCGCAGGAAAAACCTGAGGGGCCCAGTGTTGGGAGGAGGAGTCTCCTCATCCCTGCTGACAGCCAAATTGCAGAGTGCTGTGGCTAATTTTACATTCAAAGCATCTCTAACATTGCATTTCCATGTAAAAAATTGCTGTCTTTGCCCTAGGAACATTACAAAGTGGCCTGAAACTATGCTCAATAGTCTAGGTATTATTTTATACCTCTCACTGAACAAAGAGTGATGAGTTGCTTGTCCCCAAACAGAAGATGAATATGAAATGGTACAACAGGGTGTTTTGGTCCTGTGTGAGGATTGATGGATTTGGGCACTGCTTTTACTTTTTCCTTCGTCTCCTGCAACAAAGTTCTATTAAAAATCCTCTCATTGAGCAACTCACCTATGAAAATTAATTGAGCTGCTTTTTGTACCTTGCACTCATTTCCATATTTTACCCTATCCTTTCTAAAACAAGTTAAAAACCTAGTCACTTCGGAAATCACAACATACAGAGGCTGAAAACTACCAGGCAACCATCCCTGTTGAAATATTTCATATTATTATAATGGACCAAGAATTAGGATAATTTTTAATAGCACCGTATGGCAATTACCACTGAAAATGTTTGGGAGACACTTCTGACTTGTTTCTATCATTGCCGTGTTACAAAAACAATGTGAAATTCCTCTGGAATGGAACTGTTTGTTTGTTTCCACCAGGTAATTTCCTGCTGCCTGAGTGAACTATTAAATCAATCACACCGTATTTAAAGGGCAGCATTTGCATTGGTCTGACCAACGAATCGTAACCAACAATTTACTTTTTATAGCTGAAAGGATGAGGACGTACAGTATTAGTAAATGATTCATAAACATATGTCTTGTACAAATGACAGCTGTACATTTAAAATTTTCATTTAGGATAACAAAAATAAAAGTAAATAAATCTCCTCCTGATGAAGCCCCCTGGAAAAGCCACGATGCTCCTTCATGCTGGTGAGTAATTGCAGCTTTTAGGTGATGTGAAGCAGCTGGCGTGGCACCTCCTGAACCATGTGTGCTGTGGTGTGGCAGCTCTTTGGGGCTTGGTTCTTAGGGGATTTCTTTCTTGGCATTTGATTTTCTTTGAACTAATTCAGCACAGGTGTCTGTTAAGCTAATCTGTAGTTATTTTAGCACTAAAGAATATAATGGAGGATTCTTTTGGAGACTTTCTCTAAAGAAAGAAGTAGTTGTGTGAACATTGGTAGCTAACAATAACCACATGAATTATACCTAGCTGAATCTTACATAATGTGACGTGCTCAGACCATGAACTTCTTAAATTCTAATATAAATTCTGAGGCTATCATTAATTATTCCTTTTATTTTTGTGCACCAATGATGGCAGCAATGTGAGAGATGTACTGTGCACAGTGGCTCTTCCAAGACTCACTCCTGGCCTTAAGCAAAGCACTTAATGCATCTGTGGCTCAGCTGAAAAAGGGGGACAGCATTGTTCTTCTCTGTGATAGAGCTGGTGCCAGCCTTACTGAATTAATGACTTAAAGATGCTTTGAGCTCCTAAAATAAAAGGTGCCTTTGTCGATTAGGTATTTGCCAGGCAAAATCAGCTCTTGCTAGCAGGTAAGGTGAAAGGAGTTTGAGATGCTGCAGCCACCTTCTGTTAGATGTAGAGAAATGGCAGGGTCTTACAAAAAATTGCGGAGGTAATTGATTGTATTTTTCTGAGTTAATGTTGGAATCAAAGGAGGATGACAGTCTGAATTTATGATGTTAGAGACACGTTATATATCTGAAACTTACTCTGGTATCACCTTTGGGAGGCTGTGATAAATGATTTCTTAGTGGCAAATCTTTGCATATCAATGGTTACTGGTTGCAGATGTGCTGCTTTTACCTTGTTTTTTTGCCTTTGGTGTGCACAGCTGGCCAGACTGGCTCTCCAAATGCAGCCCTTGTCTGCCCTGAGTCTGAGACTTGCTCAACCCCTTCTAAAGTGACAGTAACTCTGAAGAGCCACGAAGGTTTTGATGGAATTCAGAGGCAGGGAGCTTACACTGGGATGGAAGGAGCGATGGTGGGAGGTGCAGGGATGCTGACAAGTGTGCCAACGAGAGGTTTAGCTGCACAGAGTCATTAATCCTCCTGCTTCTGCCTGATTGCCTTTGGCAGAAAATAGCACTGGGTAGACTTCAGATAAATCAAGCAGTTGGCTGTCTGCTGGCTGACTACGTTTGTAGGTACGTGGCATCAGTGAAGCTCCTGCCTCTGCTGTCTCTTAAGGTCTCCAGGCAGTGGCCTTCTGTGGCTTTCCACGTCAGTGACATGCAGTTTGCACTACTGCCTGAACAACATCTAGAATCTAGATTTGCAGTTTCTGGCTTATTTTTGTTTAGTTTTTGGAGTTTTTTCTTATTTTTTTGTGTTGTTTGCTTTTTTTTGTTCCCTGTACCTCGTGAGGAAGGTGAAGAGCAGTCATGGTATGACCAGCTTCCCATGGGGATGAAGGCTTGGTGGGTTTTTACCAGTTCTATTCTCTCTACTGGTACCACCAAAAAGCAGCCCTCCTCTCAACTTTCCTCTCGAGAAAAATCCCAATTGCCAGGGCAAGTTTTTCTCTGACCAACCTCTGGTAAATATTAAAGAACTTCAATTTAAAGGAGAATGCAAAGAGACAAATAAAATCCTGGCTTTGTTAAGTGAGGGGAAAAGCGATATATTTGTAGTATCTTCTGTGTTGTCTGACGGGTGTTTCAGGCACATTCTTTTTGCTACTTTCAAGCCTGCATCAGGCTTAGACAAACCTACAAATTAGCCTGCAGCCTTGCTCTTACATTGAAATGGGTGTGGAACAATCATCTACCCATCTGCACAAAGACATCAATTCTACTAGCTCTAGAAATGGCTGCTTAATTCCAATATCCTCACTGGTTTTCTTCTGCAAAAGTTTATGATAGGGGTTATTAATTAGATAGTGCTTCTGCAATTATTGTCATCCTAAGTAACTGGGACTGTAAATCCTTCTCTTACAATTCACGGAGAAGACAGTGTTTTATGCATATCAAATCTGTAACTGAGCTCTTAACACCAAGTGCTTGAAACATACTATAAAAAAAAACCCAAGTACCTGGTTTGTTTCCATAAATGTTGGGACAATATAATTAAGCCAAGGTGACATTCAGATTTCTTTCAATAACTTCATTTAAACTTGTAAGTGTGCTCGAAATACCAACGTGTTGTTATGATCCTGAAGAGGGGATGTTACGTGGTTGATCTTCTTAAAATCACGAGAGCATGAGAGCTCTCATTAGAAATGGAGCTGGTGTGTGGTACTGATGTTGCAGAAGAGGGGAAGGGACAAAAGGAGCAGCTTCTATATGATGGATGAAAGTTGAAGCAAGCATTGTCCTTTCCATAGCTCAAAGCAACTTGGTGATAGTTACTGTTGGCAAGTAAAGGCTGAGCTGACAACTGAATTTCCCCTGATATTCCTGGCCAGTCTGTAAACTGTAGTGTCAGTCATTGCTCTTCCCCAACACACCCCCAAGATCCGTTCCCACTAAAGATACCATCAAATTAGATCATCTGACATCCATCTCAATATTCTTATTGATCAATATAATTTTTTTTCATAATAGCTTGGAAAGGTGGTTTCTCACTAACAGAGCCCCATGGAGCTGGGAAAGAGGAATATTGCATCTATTTGCAGATAGCGGGGAAAGACCAAAATATGAGAGCTGAAAGCCACTTAGTAGCACTTTCAGTGCTGGTTTCATTTGCAGTTTATCTCAGTTAGCTTTTTCCAGGTTCAGGGCAAATTAACAATGCTCTCATAGGCAGGAACTGAATGGCTTATGAAGTTGAGACTCCTCACTGGAAATTCCTACAATGTGTTAACTGAGCACATAAACTCTCCACGTCTGTTCTGATAAAATATAAAGAACCCTATATTATATTAAATCCCCACTTTGGGACTGTCAACCACCCGATTTCAACCAACCTATGTTCAGGTTCTTCCATGTCAATACACAGATTGAGGAGCAAATGCACTGCTAATGTATTGCTAAAACTAGCATGAAAAGAACTACATAGAAGTGTGTAGAAGTGGACTATATTTTTTTTTTGCACATACTTCTGTTTTTATACCTATTTTTTTTCTGCTTTTATTATCCTTACTCCAGTGCTTAGGTGTTATCTGGTCATGTTCCTCAAAAATTCCAAATTCCTTTTGGCCACATGGGCTTTTTAATTATGCTCAAAATTCTTAAAACTGCATCAGCAAAAAGTGGTCTTCAGTGTTTGCCTCTTGTAGAGCTGGGAAAAAGCCAAATCCTGTCACTTGTGTTCTGTAAGTAACACTTTTGGCAGAGCTTAAGACTGAATGTTAAAATATTGAGTAATTGACTTTCTCAGGCGCAAGTGGAGATTTTTCAGCGACATAAGGAGGCTGCTCCCTCAGATACTTGTAGAGTGTCTGAACAGGGCAGGATGATCCATACTGGGGCTCTGTTGAAGAAGCCATGGTGGGATGCGCACAAAGAAGGCAGCACTGTTATTTAACAAAGGGGACTGAGGACTGCAAAATATGTAGAAGCTGATTAGCTTCATTACTTTACAGAGAAGTGATTTGGATTCTAAATGCTCTTCTTTCTTGCTGCTCAGTATCCTATCTGCATTAGGAAAAACCACGTGTAGGTTGCTGCTGGGTATTTGGATTCTTCTGTTTTAAAAATATATGTTCATATTTCAGGTGTTGATCAAGCATAAACTGCTACAGAGCAGGAAAGCACAATCTGACAATTTTCAAGTTAATTTTCTAGTTAGAGAATGCCTGTAGCAGATTCAATTGGAAGTCAACTATATTAGCTGAATAATTAATAAAGTCAGATTTTCATCACCGTCTTTAACCATATCTTAAGAAATTGCCTGGAAGACTTTGCCTTTGAGGGCTAACTTTGTCTTTCAGACAGAACTTTATTATTGAGCCCTTTTCAAGTTTCCATCACTGCCTTTGACATGGACTAACAGGGCTGTATTGATTTGCCCTGGACTGGATGCCCAGTGCTAATCTACATTCAGTTTAAAAACCACTACATTAACAGAATATTTACGTTCTGACACAGAGTTCCCAAGGTAAAGCTAGAAATGCCTCTGGTTTTTGTCTGCCTCATAAAAAAAGCACTTCACTGGGCAGACAATGGATGAGGAAAAGTCGAGAGGACTTACTTTTGTTTGCTTCTGAAACTGCTGTGATGGGCTTTGTGCAATACCTGTCCCCTTCCAGACAGTTGAAAGCTCTCTTGTATTTTTCATTGTGTTTCTTCATTTCCCCCCCCACCCCCAAAATGTTCCCCCTTGTGAGGGTGTAAGGTACTTAAATCCAAATCCGTTAGAAATCATTCCTTCCCTTTCACAGCAGGCTCTCCCTCTGAGTAACCCCAGCAACTCCAGAAGCACTGACTGCATTTCAGGCTGAGAACGGTAGGACAGCACGTATCCTGCAGTGGCTTGGTGTGATTGAAAACCAAATAGCATCTTAAATACCACCTTTGAGAAATAGATACATTTCCAAAGGGAGAAAATAGCATATCTTTTTATACAATCTCCTGTCTCTTCAGCACTGTTTGGTATTTAAACAAATTTTTCAATAATTGAAAATCAAGTTGAGGGGATTTACTGTCATGTGCACAGGAGACAGGCAGTTGTGTGCAACCCAGCTGGCTTCAGCTAATTTCTGGGCTCCAGATACTGCCTCAGCTGTAGAGGAAATCCTTCACAATCCTTTCTGATTGACAAAAAAGATGAGTCAAAGTGCTAACAGAATATCTAAGGGAAAATAATAGCAATGTATCTCAGACTCAAAAATGAGTGAAAAATAAAGCACAGGAACAGTGTGGAGTCTCTTTTAAGAGCATAAAAGGAAACTATCTCGTGTTACACACAGTGCTGTACTTGTGTGGTGAACATCTAAAGGGAGAAGGAGCCTTAAAACTGTTTAGCAGGGAAATAAGCAGGTTTGGTCATAAGCCTGAAAGTTGAAAATTTTCAAAAACAGTGAAGAAATAACAACCCGAACAAAACCACTTAGAAAGCAACAAAACCTTCTTCTATTGCAAAAGTGAGCAGTTGACACTTTACCTTGTGTCCTGTCATTTCTGCAGGGAAGCTCCATTGTCTGTGACCGCCTCATGGTGTCTGCACCTCTCCCATCCTTATCCTTTCCAAAGATACTGTACATGAGCAGCGTGGCTCCTAAGTTTTGGTGTTATGTGGCAAAAGGGGAAGGTTTGAAGGTCTGAAGCAAATTGATTTGTGTTGACACGGTGTGCTATAAGTACAAACATGTTTATATAGGGGCACTCTGACCAAATTCAATGTGTTAATTAACAGGTTGTAACGTTTCATCTTTAAGTCACAAACTGCATCTCCTGTCAGTTATGATACTCTTTATGCAGCCTTGAAGCAATACCAGAGAGGCTATTTCCCCCATTTGCTCAAAGATCAAGGCAGTTTGAAGGAAACAGAAGGGGATTCAGTTTAGCAAACTCAGCTCATGTGGCAGATGTCTAAGTGTGGAGCTTGTCACCAGCATTAGTTGGGGAAAGTTTGCTCTCAAAAAAAAAAAAATCACTGAACCTTGCTTATATAACAAGCCTAGTAAGCTGCTGTATTTTCAAGCAGATGCATTCTTCCCCTAGATCAAATACTTGAAATACAATCCCTCACCAGTTAAAGGAAAAAAAAACTTCATTGTTTACACCTTTTTCAAGTACAGATGAAAACTGTGTCAGGTTCTGTATGGGCTTTTTCCCCTTCATTTTAAGATCACTCAATCTGCTGTTCTGGCACTCATAATACCAATCAGAACAAGCATGTCTAGATAAGGCATCACAATCTACATTTCCTTTGGAAATTTTGATGCTTTCAGTCTTCTGTATCTCCTTTTATCAGTAGTTACATCTTGGTACAGTGACAATGCTCTCAGTATGCTCACCTGTGTATATTTATGTAGGAAATGGCTTTGCTTTCATGAAAAATGTAATAAAGTTGGTCAAAGAAATGAACTTTCTGACAGAATTTCTCAAAAAAACCCCATTCCTAACAGTCCAGGCCAGCATTGTGTTTTTTGTGGCATGTATGTTGCTGTACTTATACAGTTAGGGGAGTAATTTCATAAGCAAGTGTGTCTTTTTTTCTCAGTGAAGAAAGTTTCAGGTGACGTATTTAGAGATGGGCTCTGGCCCTTAAAACTTATCCTTTGGTTCTTGTGCTTTAGTTGCATGTGATCTAGAGTGATTCTTTGCCAGTTAAGAGATAAAAGGTGCTTTATAAACAAGTCATATTTCTGCCAAGAGTCCCAACACGTGGCTTTCACATCCTATTATTAACACCAGGCCATGCTGTTCAAAGGAATTTTAAGCAGCACTGAACATTATCTGTTGTTATTATAAAGAAGTGCAGCTATTGCAGAGAGTTATTTCAATTAGCTGTTAATTTTGTTTTAAACTGAGGTAAAATATAGCCCAAACATTTCGTTTGTCTCATTAAAATCCATTTTAAGATGTTACCTCAACAATCTTTACTAGAAAAGTTTTATTATTGTGCTGTAGGGCCCACTGTTGTGCCCTCCAAGCTGTGACTCAGACATGTACTGAACTCTTTTTCTAGACATTATGCATGGAAGTGAATCAGGCAGGTGAAATAAGTGAAGCTAAAGGTTGGGAGCATCTCCAGTCCTGAGACAGCCTGTGTGTGTTTGCAGCAGATCATGAAGGTCTAAAGCAAGTTCAGCTCTAAGGGAATGAATTATTAGCATGTCTGGGGTTTTTACTAAAAGCAAAAGGAGTTCTATAAGCTTCCAACCACAAATAATTGAATTTTTCTAATACTAAAATTCAATAAACCAAATCCTCTAGTATGACTCATAAAAATTTAAGACAATCGAGTACTTAGAGACAGATCAGGATTTATTGGACTGCTGGTTTTTCTAGCAGAGTGGCAGCTGTGAGCTCCAGATCCCACCTGAGCTCCAACACATCTGGAGGAAGCCATCCAACTCCTAAGGATCCCATGTGTGAAAAAGCTTGCACCAGAGAAAACTGATGGCTGTGGCATTACTTACTGACTTTCCTCCTGTGAGCTTCAGCAGTTTTGCAGCTCAGAGCTCTGGGAATTTAGTGACAAGCTCTGGGTGAATTTTGTCTGCAGGGGAAACCTCCACGTGAACCCAACAAACACCAGGAGCTTTCAGCAAGCCGCCTCTCTTGGCCTATTTCACTCAGGCACAGTTGGGAGGTAAGAACAAATTTCAAAATGTCCAAATAATCCTCAAAGCTTCTTACAACAGCCTGCTGCAAAGTCCCCCAAATCTTGATATAATAAATTTTATATTGGATGTCAAAACCCAGGAACTGATTTGTAGTTGTATTAAATCTAGTGCAGTCCTGGAACAAAATCCAAGCAACAGACTCTCATTCTGCCAGCAAGCGTGAGGACTATAATTGCAAAGATCTTCTCTTCCAGTTCCTTTGGAGGTAAAAGGGCTGTTTGACATAAATTACCAAGTGTTTCAATTAATCTTTCCCTGGTGCAAGTTGATTAAAATCTTACCCTTGATAATTAATACGTGTGTAAATTCTGTTGGGTAGCCGCCATTTAGAATTTTACCCTGTCCAGCACTGACACAGAAGAGAAACAGGCATACCAATTAATAATGTACCTAATTCAGAATCAACTATGCAAGTTCCAACAAAAGGCTAGTGTGCACTTAAATGGCACAATTTGGAGTTGTTAGTATTTGTATTTTTTTTCTGATTTGTAAATGAGTGAGGACTATAAAATACGTGATGTGCTGACAGGGGAACATTCACTTCACAAATTCAGGGCAGTCCTCTGGCAGAAATGCTGAGTGCTGTGGCATTTCCAGCATCCTGATGCATTTTATCTCAATATTTAATGTTAGAAAATTTGATCTGGAGTCCAATTCCACATTGAGAGAGCCAACAAAAAGCCCAGGAGGACACATAACCTTTTTTGCCACACTGGAAGTTTGTTCATCCAAGCCAAATATGTGTTTTCCTGTACTTTTATTTGCATCCCCAATGGTGTGTCGTCCCCTTGTTTCTCTCCTCCATGCCCACCAGTGATGGAACTGGAGGAGCGTTTTCTTTTGGAATCGCACTTCTTTGCAGTCCTCCCTGTCTATGAGGGACTCGTTGTCAGGAAAGGCAGATGTGCTTTGCTTTATGAATATGTAATTCTCATGATCATTCTCTGGATTTTTCTTGCTACTAGTGACATTCTTTTAATTCTTACATAGGTAAGTTTTTCTCTTTCACATTTCTCCTTACAGTGCAGTGTCACTACACATGATCTCCTGCTGTAGATGGAGGAGCAAGGTGAATGTCTCCAGTGAAAGGGAACAGATAACCCCATGTAATATCTGACCTGCAGTTGAAGTGGCTGGGTCCTTGGCAACCACACATGAGTAATTTGGTAAATTCTAGTGATAAATGCTTCTGAACATGTCTAACCTCACAGATGAAATTAATTTATCTTTCAAATAATTGAAAATGCTTTTTCTATCAGGTCTCTGTCCCTGTTGTAAGCACTCTTTTTCTCCCTAGTCCCAGCAGAGAAATCTGATTCTTTCTGCTTCTACCCAGCTGTGGCTCAGGCCACAGTGTAACAAATGACATTATCAGCTATCATTATTGGCAAATCTAGACCCTAAGAGATGTATGAAATGTTTCCACTTTCAAACTAAGCAAAATAAATACTTTCTTTCTAAATTGCACACAAAAAATATACACCTGCTTGGTCACATCCACACCACCTCTTCCTTTAACGGTTCATGATGCTGTTCATCCTCCTCTGCTATAAAGTAATGAAAAGTCTCCAGTTCATCCAAACAGAAAGCCCTGTGTTTGTAACTGTTCAGTTACAAATCAATGTAGCTGATTTGTTGGTGCAAAATCCCATAACTCGTGATACATTTGCAAAATGTCAAAATTGTGTAGCCTAAGTGATACTGAACCTGCTCTGTGTTTTGCAACTAAAACTGCCCTAAAGTAGTTCCCAGCTGTCCAAACATAAATGGTCCTTCTATAGTTGAATGCAAGGATTACCCTCATCTGCTCATTGGCTTTTAAGGTTAGTGTCCAAATGTCCCAAAGCAAAAACCCTGAAAAACAAACCCCTTAAAGTTGCTAAATGGCAGGAAATTACAGCACACATCTGCCATGGATGGAGTCAGTGTGCTTCTTTCATAAGAGAAAAGCAAAAATACACTGTATTGATGGTAAATGTGATGGCAGTTTAACCAGGTTTGATGTCAAGATTCACTTGATTAATTACTACATAGAGGACAGGATCAGACAAAACTGTCATGGAGACCCTATCACGAAGTCATGAGGGTCAAAGAGGATCTCAATTGCTTTCTAACTCCTTAAAGAGGAGTCTAAGTGTGATTGGACCCAAACTTAGTCCCAAACTTGGTCAGTAGTTTATGTCTAAAGGATTATATATGAACAATCAATTCTTTATATCACATAGTTAAGATTACAAAGTTTAGCATGCTATTAATCACTTACCAATGAACTGTTGCAGCAAGGAATCTCTCAGCTTCAAGGAGTTTCTGTGATCCTCCTCAACCACATGAATTGGTGTTTATCTGAAGGCAGCAGTCCCTGAACCACAGTAATCCAAGTTCTTTCTTCTGTCTTATGAATGATGAATTTAGTTGTGTCTGCAAACCATTGGTAGGATGTTTTAACTTTGCATAGTGCTTTGGATCTCATTAGCCCAGAGACAGGATCTGCTTCCACATGTTATCCCATAATACTAGCCTTGCTAAAGGTGTCCCTTTTGGGGGATTGAGGGGAAAAGAGGAGAAAGCAGGAAGAAAAAGACAGAAGTATCCCTTTTTCCTCCAATAAAAATTACATGCATATTTCTGAAGACTTGGATACAAAAAGATAGAAATAGTACCTGATTTTAATATCTTGAACTACACTTAGTTACAGATATGTTGTTTCAAAAGTTTCTATTTTCATGAAAAGACAAAAATAAGAGGTTTTATTTAATTTTATTTAGATTTTATTGATTGGAGGTCCTGTTTTACAGGAGCAAAAAGTGTTCAGTTTGTTATTATTGAAAGGGATGCCTGGGTAGTTTTGTTCTGGGTACATCACCATCTGAAGCAAAAACTCAGAATATAGGCACATTTTGTCTGTTCTCAAGACAAATGTAAAGAAATGATGAAATGTTAAACTTTTCTGCAGTTCTTGTCTGTTGTCATCTTTTTTTCTTTAAGATATTCAATCAAATTCCATCTACTCATGCCCCTAAATTTTTATCCTATTATGAACTAGTACACTTTTATCAAAGTAAACAATGTGAAAAACAACAGCTTCTGTTGTCAACTTCTGTTCCTCATTTCTGGGGAATAAAAAATATTTTCTGAGACTCATAGGTTTTTCTCTATGAATGAAGGCTCTCTCTTTCCCTTCTCCATCATTTTCCACCTCTTCCCTTGGAGCTAGCAAGTTGTCCAAACAGCTGAAGTAGTTGACATTCCCATGGGAGCCAGGACCACAAGGCAATCTCCAGGCACAGGTGAATTTTCTCTCCATACCATAGCTCATGATCCAGTTTTCCTAGTAAGTCTCATACTCTTGTAGTCTCTCACAGCAGTTAGTCATCCTGTTTTCCATCAACTAGGTTGACCTGCTTCTGCAGGGAGGTTGGACTGGATGGTCTCTAAAGGTCTCTTCCAACCCCTACCATTCTATGATTCTATAAACTTGCAGAAGAAAATTTAAAGCAAGCATTTAAACAAAACTAGAATATAGATAATGTTTACTCACAAACTCATTGCCTTTGGAGAAAATTGCTTGGAATTGAGTGATTGTATTTTTCAATAGGTTTAATGTGTAGCATTGCAGTTAACAGTCGCTGAGGGGATTCAGTTATGGTCAAGCACCAAAAAAAGTGGTAGCAGAAGTGAGCATTTTCTGAACTCATCTGCAAACACATTGTACTAAAAAAGTAGACTAAAGACCTGAGGCCCTTTGTACATTAGAAGGCTCACTACCAGGATTGCTAGCTCACTATTAATTTATTTGACAACTTTTAGGTTCAGTTCGGATATTAGAGCTGTCATTGTAAAATGTTTCCATTTTCTCTTTAACAGCACTTTGAGAGGGATCTGCTTTGAAGCTGTGTCAAGGTAGCTCTGAATCAGGACAAACTTGAAAATTTTTAAGTTGAAAGTCTAAACAGCCTCAATATGCTGTATAAAATTGTTCTGAGAATCGAACCTCCTACTATGGTACCCTGGAGCATTCAGTCACTTTCAATAAATCTCTTTCAATAATTTCTTGCTTGTCCTTATTATTACTAACAGTCAGAGCATCTCAAGGCAATGTCAGAGTAAAGGCTTGGGCTTGATGCAGCAAAAAGTCTTATTTGAAAGTTAACATGAAGAAAAAGTAATCCAAATGTGAACTTGCTGCGGAATGGGACTTTTTTCTTTTCTGATGGCTGATGACAATTCTGACAAAAAAGTCACGGTTTCTTTGATTTTGAGAAGTTACGTTATAGGATAAGTACATTGAGAATGGAGTTTTGGAGGTCTGCTGTTCTCATCTTTAAAACTTTGCTTTTATCAGTTTTCTTCTGTTGTCTGAGGAAAGCCATGTTCAGCGTCTGATGGGAATATTTGCTACTAAATAATTTCTGAAGGATATGGATCTGGTCTGCTTGACTCTTTCCCAATCCTTTATAAAAAACACCTAACATAAACTTTCCACTAAAACACATCCTGTGAGTTTGGGGAAGGGATTTCATGTCCTTTAAGTATCTTTTATTAATTTCAGACCCCGTTGTCGATCTCCACCACATGATGGAGAATTTAAGCTGTAGAGTGCTCCCTTGTCTTCAGCTGGATGGCAGGTTTATTCTTATTTCTAATGCATTTATTCAGACAGTGATTGAAGGTTAATTCATAATTCTTACCCAAGTAATTATCTGAATAAATAATTCCCCACATGAACTAGTTCAAAGCAATAAATTGGCCAACAATTCTTTCAGCACTTTTGAGGGTGACTCGTCACAATTGAGACCACAAAGTCATTCCCAGGTTTTTCTCCCAAGCAACTTAATTCTTATGAGTTCTGTAGCCTCAATGATATTCTCTTACCATTAATGCACGTGCATTTGTTTTACTGAGCAGTGTTTCCAATCCCAGTTGAAGCCATTTTATTCTCTGGCAGATGATGCTCCCTGGAGCACAGTATTTGATAAAAGAAAGTAAAAATCAGAAAGCAACTGTTTGTTCTTGTTTTCTGTTTTTTTTTGGTTGTTTTCTCTTTGGTTGTTTTGTTGTTGTTTGTTTGTTTTGGTTTTGTTTTAAGTTTTTTTTTGTTGTTGTAGGATAGTCAGGAAAAGTTCTCAAACAAGATCTGTAGAGAGTGAGGGAAGCTAATTCTCTTTATAGTTGCTCTTTTCTCATAAACAAACACTTGGCTTTGCTACCAATCTATCATAGGCGAGATTTAATCTATATAAAACTCTTGACAAATGTGGTGATAATTTCAGTCTCCTGCTTTATGAGATTATAAAAAGAAGTTTACCCTTGCCAGTCTGTAAAGGGCTGCGTTTTGGTGTGCTGCAGTCGATAACTCAGACTTTTCATTTTGAGTTTAAGATAGATGCTGAAGTGTGGTAGTGTCTTGTGATCAGGTTATAAGGTATGGCTGTATGGCTTTGATGGAAAGAAACAATTTTATATCCAGTCATTGGTGTTAGAACACAACGGAAATGGTCTGGCTCGAGGTGCAGCTTTCAAAATATACTCAGTAGAAGTCATGCTGGTGATTACAGGGGGGCAGGAGCATGGATATGTAATCACTGCATTGCATTAATATAAAATAATAAGGTTAGCAGGATGTTAGTACAGAAAAGAGCAATTCCTCACCTACAATGAGCCTTTAATTGAGCACTATGTAATTCACAAAGCTTGTGAACTCAGATGGCTTTTTTTGCTTTGGTCTAGTGTTGCCTTTCTATGCAGATGTGCAAGTGCAAACTGATGGAGACTTCACTATGCCAGGGCTGTTCGACAAAGGCCTCTTGTGCTGATAGGCACAGGGAAGCACCTGTATTGTACTGCTGTCCTTAGTCTTGGCAGCCATACCACCACTTGCAGCAGATGCCGCTGAGAGCAAGCAAAGTACAGCAGTGATTGGGGAGTTAATGGAGCAGAACCTATTTTTCACTGTTTCTGTCAGTACTTCACAGTTCTGAGGGAGAAAAAGAGCTGTAAAATAGTAGAGTGTGACTTTTGAACCATCATTTTTCCTTTTCTTCCTGTGGTTCTGGGTGACTGTTGAAACTTTTTGTGATTCAGAGGTGTTCAAGCATTACCTTCTAGGGTTCCCAGCTCAGGTTTGCAGCTCAAGGACAATATCTTGACTGTGGAGACTTCTAAAAGGCCTATCTCCTTGGTCACATTGACTCTTCTGGGCTGTGCAATCAGGCATCAGTATTTTTATTAAAATACTTGGGAATATTTCTAATCTGTCTTAGAAATACTCGTGTTTGGCAAAGTGAAACTGGTAAAGCATTTTGCCAAGGCAGTGTGGGCCTTCTGCTGTCTCTGGGTGAGAGCCATGCTCAGGAAAGGTAACTCAGCCCAAGTGGAAGAGCACTCAGGAGGGAGGACATTGAGGTACTTTCCTTTACCCAAATGTGAAGTTTTATGAGACCTGGAGGAAAGCAGTGATGTCCTCTGTTCTGTCAAATTTGGTTGCATTGGGTTGAAGGCTTTAAATGGAAGAGGAGGAGACTGTTGGAGGGAGAGAAGGATGTCTGATCAGCTTGTCTGTCTTTCGATTCCCTCGGAATCAGGACAAAATCACAGCAGTTCTTGTCTCAGAGTATTGATTTCTTGAGGGGAAGGTAAAGGTTAAGATTTAGATTTCTTCCTGATTGATAAGACACCAGCCCATAATGAGAAGAGACACGGGAGGTTGTTAAGTCTTACAGGAGGTTCAGAGATAACAGTGTAGCCCTGACAGTGCTGCACTCAACTGTCCAGGAACATGACAGTGGAAGCAGACATATCTTTTAATTAAGCATTTCACATATCAGTGCTAATCATTCTGAATTAGCACTAATGAAGTGAGGATGGTGCAAACAAGCAATATAATCTAGTGATAAGGATTTCTTTTAATTAATCTGAATGGCATGGAGAGTACTAGTTGATATTTTGGTATTTTTTAAAACCACCTTAGTGTTGAAAGAGTCTCTTATTTTCTTGATTCTATTGAGCTTCTCTTCCATTGCAACACTTTTTACTAGTTGTAATTAAAGTGTTTTTGGTATCCTAAGATGGCTTTTATCCAAGACAGCCTATTGCCCTTTCTTTTATTGATCTATTGTATACTTTGCATTATATAAAACCAGATTTATACCCACCTTTCTTGATTCACATAGTCTTAGGCAGACTTGCAGATGAAATTAAACTCTTGCCTTGGCTCTGTTGCTGCAGTTCTTATTAACAGTGTGACTGAAAATTGGATGTTTGTGAGGCGTGACAGTAAAGCAAAAGCACTAGGCTAAGTTTAAAAGCCAAATCCCATCAAACTTCATTTGAGATCTTCCTGTATTCTCAGACCTTTTTTATCAATATTTAGGGTTCTTTTGAGGAATCTCAGACACATAACTTTGGGTAACTTATTCTCACGAGGAATCCAAGATATAATTTTCTACAAAGAGTGGCTTTGCCAACCCAAATAAAGCCTTTACAATAATGATAAATCCCATCCAGAAGATTTCTGTGAATGGTTTTTCTCTGTAGCCACTTCATGTGGCTACAACATGTAGTGTATGATGTAGCCATTGTGTTTTTATTCTAGACTGGCCTGGGATCTCCAAGATCCAGTTCAACCCCTCAGATGTTATTTGACTTTCAGTTCCAACTGCTGTTTTTGTGCCAATCCAACTGTTCTGTAAAGATTTGTAGAAGAAAAAAAAGAGAATGAAATCAAATGCCTAATTTTTACAGGTCCAGTTTTTATTTCTGGCATTTGATACAGACAACTCATCCATCCTTTGCAGGTCAATGCAGCTGATGGGAAGTTTTAGAGAAAAAATAACCATGTCTAGGATCAGACTATAAAGTTTTGGAGGTGGTAGCACCAACTAGATCTCCACTCCTGATAATCATGGTCCTCTCACTGCTTCTGGCAGAAGAATGAATTTGTTTTACAATTTGAGCGTCAATCTTTTTCTTTGATTTAATTTAATCCGCTGCAGTAGCTGTGGGACCTGGATGGCTCCTGGAGGTACAGTAAGTGCTGCCACTATTAAATAGTGTCTTCATTCTCTTCCTTATCAGTACAGAAGTGAGAGTAAGGGCAACTGCATTAAAACCTGAGAAACATTGATTAAAAAGACCGTATTTTTTGGTGCAGTCTCATTTAGTCTTTTAAAAGCCATCAGAGAGGATAATTACATTAGACCCAGACCCCAGATCTAGGGCTGACAGATAGCCCTAATTCCCTTTGGTTCCCAGTGGAACTTGTGAGCATTAAACACATTTCAATATCAGTCCTTGGATGGGAGATCATATGTCTTTCCATTACTAAAATTACCTATGTTTAAAACACATTAGATGATAGTACTTAGAGGAGAGAAAAAAAAGTTAAATCATAAAAATGAATAACAATGATTTTCTCTGCACATTTTAAGTGAGCAGTGTGTAGTCATTGTCATAATAAATCATGAAGTGTCCAATTTTGTGAGCTGAAGGGACATTTGTGCAATTCAAGGAATTTTAGCGAGCAAAATGAACTATGAGGGAACAGCAGTTTTATTAAAGTGCCCACATTTCTAAGACAGATTGTGTGGTTAACTGGCAAATTGGTGAGTCTATAAATAACATATGTAAGAAGCAGTAGAGTATGAGCTCCTTGTTTCATACACAGTCAGTTTGTCCCTATCAGTAAATATGTTTTAAAAGCTGCAGTGTAGTTTCATACAAACTGCATTTCCTAGTCATCCAGGCATCTGTTTGAAATGATATTATGTCATCACAGCACAAAATCTCATTGCGCTGGTGATATTATTGGTTGATATATTGTAATAAATGTATTTGCTGTATTTGCGGAAATGCTTTGGTTTATACCTCTAGGGGTCCATTTTCCTCTTGGTGGAGGTAATTAGACCTAAAATTCTCTCTCTCAATGACAGATTCTCCACAGCTCACAAAATACTGAATGTACTAATAGAAAAGTAGGAATTTCATTTTGTACATTGCTAGAAGTACTTTGCAGGAGGCTCACTGATACCATCTACCTAAATGAAGCAGGAGTATAAAGGAGGTGGAAAATGACTTTGAATTAGATTTATTGATTTATTTCTTTGTTTAAAAGTACTTTTAAAATGTATTAAGTCTTATTAAGACTTGCTGAGAAACTTATGCAGAGAATTTGGCCCTGTGTAGTCCAAACAAATCTCATGAGGAGAGTCCTTCAGAAAGGACCATCTGGATTTTTCCATCTGGAAACCCTTTGGGCAGGAGGCTGCTGTGTCCAGCTCTGGGGGAATAACCACAATGGGCTGGAAATGGCATTTCTTACTTCCTCTAGATCACAAGCAGCTCTAGGGGGAGTCAAGGATTTTATACATCTCCATCTCTTTTAGAGTGTCTAATGGTCTGAAATTATTGTATGAAGTTTCCTCTGAGCTCAGGGATGGAGTTTGTCTTGCCCTCAGCTATGGAGCTGAAAGTACATAAGGAGATTTTCCTCCCAACTCCTCTGAATAGTCAAGCCAGACTGTTCTTTCTGGCTTTCCTTAGGACGTGGAAGGCAGAGGGCCTTCTGGTTGCTAGTGATATTTGTTAGATGTTTCCAGAGGAGGAAGAACCAGTTTCATATACATTTTCTATGGCTATTGCACCTTCTGGAAAATTAGAAATTCTCGCATCCTGAAAATTTCTAACATCTCAAAGTCAATGGGCTTTGGATGAAACTTAGAAACAGGTTAGGAAAATAATGGTGGTAAACTGGTTTGGTCATCAGTGAATGAATAATACATTGTTGCAGCAGAAATTAATCTATTTTGAGGCTTTTAAATAAAATCTTGTTTTCTTACAACCTGAAGTCAAAAACTGAGTTGGATGCCCTCCTCCTTCTATTTTTTTTTTTTATTGGAAGGATTAATTAATGTCCTTCTCTGTCTTAAGTAAAGCCAAATTTTACATGCTGTTGAAACTGAGTTTGTTTGTTGTTTGCGTGCTGGTCTTGAACACAGGTAAGGCAAAAATTGCTCCAAACAACAAAAAAACAAATTAGCAATAGATGTCAGATTTAGGAAGAATCAGGAGATCTTAGAAAGAAGGACATTTCCCAGAAGTGATTGTGAGAGTGCAGTTTAAACATAAAACAAAACTTTTGAGTTACAAACTCTCTTAGGAGCTGAGGTCCCAGCTCACAAAGAAAGAGTTGTAAAATTCAGAAGTAATCTAGCCTAGGACAAGGTTTTCCAAAGCCTGTGTTTCTTCAATCAGCTGTTAGCATCTGATTTCAGCAGTCCTGCATTTTTTTTCTGCACAATGTCAGATAACCCAAGCCCGTACCTGAAAATAATTACTAGCAGAAAGAGCACTCATTTCTATTAATTCAGTGCTATTGACTAGTTGAGGTAGTTAAGTGGTCCTTGGCCACACAGCAGCTGAGCACTGCCAAGAATTGGATTTCCATTTGTGGTTAAAGCTCGTGGTGCCTGTGGCTGTGCTACCTGCCCTGCGCCAAAACTGAGCTGCAGCCCTACATATAATGAGGTCTAGGCTAAGGTACTTATCAGAGACACCTGCAAGTTGAGTATTACAAGGTCCTGGGTAGTTTTAATCATAGAATCATAGAATGGTAGGGGTTGGAAGGGACCTTTAGAGATCATCTAGTCCAACCCCCCTGCAGAAGCAGGTTCACCTAGATCAGGTGGCATAGGAACATGTCCAGGCAGATCTTGAAGACCTCCAACGAAGGAGACTCCACAACCTCTCTCGGCAGCACTGCTCCATCACCCTCATAAATAAGTGCTGGTTAATAACGAGTATATCCTCATTAACCAGTATCACATCCAAATGTAATAACGGGGATAGGATAATGGGGAGAGGCTCTTTATTTTTAGGTACAGCAAAATCTAAAATAAGAAATTTGACAGGTGGAACTGAAGGTAAAGTTCTAAATGGAGAAAAGAAAAGCATATGAAAATGAGAAATGTACAGCATTTCATAAATCATCTCCATTGGACCAAATTCTGGGCATCCAGAACCCCCATTTGCCTGTATGTACAGTAGATAGGGTATGCTCATAAATCAGCATGGCACAGGTGCAAATCTCTTTGGTCTGTGTTTTGTAAACTCTTGTTTCCAGGCTGCTCCCTACTCCCAAAGCGAGAGCAGTGGCCCAGCCAGCTCGCTGTGCTCTGCAGATGGGTCACCCGTCGCAGCGTTTAGCTGCATCTGGTGCCCAGGGGTTGGATTTTCCTTTCATCAGCCAGCCGAGAGCAGCAGTTGCGCTTTGGGGATGGATCCAAACCTCACGGTTGAACACACACGAGTCGAGCAGGAGTCTCCCTGGCCCTGGTCCACTGCAGCAGGATGAATGCTGGAGCCAGCGCATCTGTTACCCTCTCTGACTTTGAGGCACTGTTGAATTTATTCCTCTCTTCACCAGCTATTCCCTGAATCTCTGCAGTACATGTTAACAGGCAGCTTTATGTCAGTGATACAAATGCTATATAGGAACATTAAAACAGATTTGGAAACAGAAACTCTGCTTTCTGTGCTAGGAAAAAGTTTGCTCAGTGCAAACTTTTTCTGCTACCTGAATGTCTTGAACTCTTATGAAATCAGTTATTGGAAAGAAACAGCAGAAAGTTTCCAATAGGAATGTATTTCAGTTTCATTACTTTGCCCATATACTGGTAAAATATTTATATATATGCTATTAGAGTAAGGGCACCTACAACTTCAGTCTCATTTTACCTTTGTAAAAATCTCCATTTGATCAAATCGGAGTGAAATCATACACTGCTGCAGCTCGAGGTAATAGTGTCAGCATTCCTTGAAATCTCTGTAAAAGTTCCTGCTATAGAAGTTGAACAGTAGACTCTGTAGGGTTTGTTAACCACTGCTTGAGCTTCCAGAATTGTGTGTTATAATGTACAAAATATACTGACAAGCTGCTTACCATACTTCTTAAAGCTTCCTCTCTGGGCCCTAGTTGGGAAACTTAGGGAGAGAGTTTACCAAAAATCTTTCAGAATTGCAGAGGGCAGAAGGATTTAGCAGCTGGATACTGCAACTATGAGGTGTTGTCTCTGGTCTTTTCTTCTGATAGGGAATGGCATTTTCCTTATACTGGCCTAAATGAAGTGTCTCCATTGAATCTTCCATGGCAAAGCACCACAACTTGTTTTTGCAGACCCAGAGAAGAAAATGGCTTTGTGTGAGGTCATATTGTGGCATTCTCATTGGGCAAGTTAGACGCCTGAAACATTTCCTGCCATTTTAGTCCCAAATTTTACATCTTTGCCAAAGCACCTGAAATCGTTAACTAGGCTAAAACCAGGTAACTGCTTGTGATGAATCAAGATGCATTGAAAAATTTCATATTTCAAGTTACCTTTAATTTATCTAATTCAAATTAATTGCTTCTGCTTCTGTAGATAATCTAGGGCAGAATGGGTATTTTCATCTTCCAGATCTGTCCCTTCATCTCTCCTCATTTGCTTTGAAGTGAGTCTTTATAGTAATGAGATTAGCTAAGTGGGCTATATTAAGAAAATGCAAAAGCTCTCATTGTCTATCACATCCCAAGATGGTTAACTGAATTTCATAAACACAACTTTGGTATGAAAGTATTCATTAATGGGAGGTGCAGTGAAAAAGGGTATAGTTTATGTGAAAGCTCTCAGAGGCATTATAAAGCACTTCCTTTTCTTCTTTAATGACTATGTGTTCAATATGACTGTTGGCTTTCTATGCATTCTTGTCTTTTGGGTCAAATACAGTGAAATATGTTTCATTTTGTATATGTATCTGTAGTTGAGTCTTAAGTAATTTGAATGTTTCTTAATTTAAAAGCAGAGCTGCTGAAAATGATGGACAGCTGCTCCAGTTTCCATTAAACTCTTCAGAAAGGCTCAATATTGGCTAAGAATATGATTGTCTGCACTGGTGTCCATCAAAAGTCAGCATTTGCCAAGAGCTGCCACAGTTACCCTCTGAGATACTGCAATTTCATAATACAGTGGATGATTCTTGCCATACCTGTACTGTTCAAGACACAGTACTGACCTTGAATGCTGGTTACCATTCCTCTCTGCCTGAAAGCTCCTATTACATGATAAAACTTCATAAATAACAATAAGACACCACCTACACACTTTAATTATCACTGGAGAAATTTGTTTCACCTTTTAGATATTGGAAGGTTTGATGATGAGGTGTTCTTTAGCAGTTTCTAAGTCTACCAAGCAAAAAAACCTTAGGACACCTGTTGGGATAATACTTGAACACCATAATAATGTAATATTATTGAACACAATACTGTAAAAAACATGTTCATTTGCATCTCACTTGCTTTTAATTGTTTTCTTTCTTTGTTTGGATTATTATTAAAGGAAATGAAATCTGGCTTTAAAGGCATTTTCTTCTTTCCACAACCAACATTTCATCCTCTGTGGTCCTGCAGTGAATGAATTATTGTGGATTTATGAACATATTAATCATCTCCATGGAAACAGTTTGCAATTTCACAGCAGAGGAGTTTGACTTCCCTGCATGACAAAGAAAAAGGAAGGATCTGAATAAGGGTAGCTGAGGGGAGATAAAACACCTTTTCCAACTCAGGCTCAGTTAAAAGTTATCAACAGCTACTGTCTACTCCTGGGTCTTGGAGAGAAGGCAGTCCTTCCAGTTTGTGTGTGACTAACAGCAACCCCAAGACCTTTGCAATCTGCAGGCAAGAAGCTTGGTCGTGTGTTGTACAACAGACTCAATGTGCCCTCTGTGAGAGACAGTGTTTGGAAAGATAAATTTGTAATTATTGGAGGTTTTTTTTCAACAATGGAATTAGTTAAGGAAGTGACTATCTGGTACATGTTTGGAAATGGTTTGACCTCAGTAAGTGAGACGTTAACAGCAAATGGAAAAAAGTCTGGTCTGAATCTGAACAGAAGTGTTGATCAATAAGACAAAGGTCAGCTGCTCAGTATAAAGGAAGGAAAGGAAATAATGAAATTTTAAAAACCTTCTGTAATAGAGGAAAAACTCCAAGAGAGAGGGGGAAAAAAAGTAGTAAAAATAACACCTCACATTTTTTTTTAACCAAGATCTCCTTGAACATTGTAGGACTATATTTTCTTCTTGTCTGTGCAGATTGGAAGAATTTAAACCCAACAGCCCATGCTTCTGCCTCGGGCAGCTGAATGTAAGACCTAATCCCAAGCAAAGGACTTGATTTCACAGAAGGTGGCATTCATTGCAGTGTTTTTGAGCCTAGAACCCAAGGTCATAGCAGATCTGTGTCTTTAATTGCTTGCCTTTAATGAGAGCTTCCTGACAACCAACCTGTGGGACATCACTGAGGCAGGAGGGGTAACCAGAAAAGAAATACCTGTAAAATCAGGGGAATGAAAGACATCTCCCATGGAATTTCATGGTCAGATTCTAAGGCTTCCACATCCTGCAGTAATTTCTGTCAAGAGGACTTATGAATGTCCTTTACCTAAAAACAGGAATGTGTTTCTTTTAGGCTGCAGTTATCAGAATGCAAAATAACTGTTAAGAGCATATCAACAAACAGTCAAATGAAGAGTTCAAGAAAAAAAGTGATATTACATTGATGTTAATGAACTCAACTCACAATAGAAACCTGCTGTGAGATGTTCTAAAGAGATTATAAAAGAGTATAAATTGAATGACAAACACCTTTTTAGAAAAAGGAATTAAAAAGATACAGAGATGACACAAATTATGATGATTATGATCCATTTTCATCATTATTTTATCTACTATTTTGCTATTAAAGTAGTTTAACACTTTTATAGCCAAAGAAATTTACAGAAGTGAGCCACTAGATATAAATAATCTACATTTGGATGATGTTCAGTTTTTCCTATCAGGTCAACAAGAACACGGGTAGGAGAGCTTTCTGCTATCTGAAATTCGAATGAGCGTCTTGTATGGATGTCTCAGTGAGACAAACTGATACAGTGACACTTCTGACCATCGTTGATGGAGATGTAGCACCTACCTAACAAGCCTTTACTAATCCCAACTGCACTTACTGAAATTAAGCTTCTAAGAAAACCCAGTGAGGTGCAATGCACTGTGTACCATCATTCAAGTTAAAGTCAAGCTAATTATTTTTAAATACAACCTGCAGAGGGTCAGGAGGGATGCGTGGTGGTGCTTGATCTCTGCGCTTTGTGGAGGGCTGCTGGGGGCATGCAAATCCCTGCAGCTGGAGAAAACTCATCTACATCATCTCTTTCAGCTGTGACCATGCTGCAGATCAGAAACAGCTGCTGCCAGCAGAGCACATTGGGACAGGAGGGTGCTCCTTGGGGAGAAGTTTTATCAGGAAAGGAAGATAAGAAACTAAAAGAAAAAGATGAAGTGTTCACAGTTGATGTGAAGTCTATGTGCTGAAAGAGCAAGTTTGGGTATTCTTGCTAGCATGTTTCTGTGGATGGAAGAGTCATTTATTTTGAGGTAAGTAGCCTGAGTTTTAATCAATTGCTACCTACATGGGAGATGGGGGCTGGGTTTACTCTCCCTGTGGTTTTATTGTCTTTTAGCTGCTGTAGGAGAGATGATCTGCCCAGGATTACTAAGCTCAGTTTGGTTGCAATGGCTATATTCGCAACCAGGAGCTGTCTGTGGTGTGAAATTTATCAGTGTCCTGGGTCTCCATGAGTACAAACTGTGCCCTGTACTGGTGTCAGGGCAGGAGTTGAGTGTTTGCTTTCCTGTGTCTTGGGAAGTATTTTTGGAGGAATAAGGTTTCCAAGGTGTGCTTTGAGTCTGAGCTGGCTTGCGCCCAAGCTTTGAAGGAGCTTTGAAGCAGAACATGAGTGGTGGCATGGCAGGGGGCTTTATGGTCTCTCTCAGATATGTGTTTTCATGGTTTTAGCTGTATCTGTATTAATCCTGGTTTTGAGCTCAAAATTCTGCTATAGTGTAGTCTCCTAAAACTTACTGTCCTGAGGACTGATTCTGGCCATTAATCAGCTGAAGGGGAGTGGAGCACTTGCTAGCAAGGCACCTGTGAGTGCCTAGAGCAGTGCAGCATACCATTGTTCTTCAGTGCTGTGGTGAGGCAATTGAGGGTAAGCAAGAAAAAACACAAGCAGGATAAGCAGTGTAGAAGAAAACCTCTTTGACTACAGTAGGAAGGAGACCAATCTCTTGCTGGATCCATTTCCATGAAAAACTTCCTACAAAAGTAAGATTACTGCTTTTGTTTTACTTCTGCACTGATCTTTATAGCTCTTTCCAGCTGGGGCTTTTCAGGTACGTGTGGTACAAACTAAAAGTATCAACTCCCATGCCGGAACGGCTTCCTTTCTTTAGATTCCAAAAGTGGTCAGAGAAGACAACTTAGTTAAGGGAAACTGTAAGTCCTGGTGTTCCAATCTTGAAGCTTTGTAGACTTCAAAGCCAAAGTTCCTCTTGGTCCATGGATGCTAAGCTCAGATATTTCTTTGGGCTGAACGTCACAGGGCCAAGCTGTTGTTTTCTTTTTAGAGGAAGGTTTGCTGTTTCTGGCTTGAATTTGAATGGACTATCTATTATGTGCCCTTTTTCTTCCTTCCCATCCCCTGATTTCTGCATTTGACAATCTGGAGGTTGTGCTTTGTAACAGCCCATTAGGTTTTTACTTCTGGGCTGTTGAGATGGAGCTCACCAGCATATAGGAAAAAAACAAACTGTAAACACCCTGAAGGATGGACACTCCCAAAACCCTGACAAAGACAAGATTAGGATTCTTGGATTAGTATTTACTCCTATTGAATTTATGTTTAACTCGTTTGGTAAGGAAAGAAAATCAGTTTTAGACAATGCTTGATACGCCTAAAAGACTAAAGGATGAGGAAATGAAGATGTTCAGTTTGCTGTCCTACGGCTTATCAGACCCTACAATTTCCTACTGATCTGAACAAAGTGAATTCTATGGGGGAAAGAGAACATCCTGTTATCTTAATAATTAAGGAGCTGTGTGAGGTTCAAATGATGCAAAACTTGCCTTTCCGATCAATACTGTCTTGAGCATTTTGAATGTTCTGCGGAATACTTATGGTGAGAGGAAAAACGTAAGACATAAAGAACAAAGAATTTATATGCGTGTATGTGTATCTGCTGTAATTTTTTTCCCCTTGTGCCTCTAAACTGATGATGCACATTAGTTCAGGCAACAGGTGTTCACATAGTTGCAGCAACAACTGAACTTTGACAGGGAAAGCAATCGTAGCTGTTCTTCTAGATGTTGTAATTTAGCGCAGTAAAACAGTATTGTTCCCTGCATCTGACCATGGATCTGGAGGAGAATGAGTGACACTACCATTGTTTGTGTTGTTATGAAATTGTTCAGCTACCTCAGTAGCTCAGCTGCATAATCAATCATTTCCAACAATTAAAACAATGCAGTTTGTTGGCAGCTGACAACCTCAAGTGCCAGCTGCCAATTTCTCTAGCTTGTGGGGTTTTTGGTTTTGCAATTGCACATGAGTGAGAGTCACCCAATGTTTCTTTCTTTTCATAGTAACTTTTCTTGCTGTCTCTCACAAGCATTTATCCCAGGGCATGGCAGACGAGTCAGCACAATGGATGAGATGAGATCTTTGCTAACATGGAAATCATAACTTCTCTTAGTGAAGTAGCAGCACTCCTCACAGTTTCTCTATAAGATAGATAAAGAGGTCTTTCTAGTGAAAAAAACATCAGTTATATTCTTCAGAAACTCAAAACGCTAAGTATGTGAGTATTTAAAGCTCTTCAAAAATCAACAGCAATAAAAAGCTGATGCCTCTTGCTGCCATTAATCTTTGGGAATCTGTTTTCCTGGAGCAGACCTGCTAAAATGTGGAACTGTTCCAGCAGAATGGATATTTCCATACCATCTTCTCCAGGTAGTCCCATAACTATATGTATTATAGTGCTTTTCTTGGGCAGTTGAGATGAAGAAATATTATTTGGCTGGAAATCTTTCTGCTTTGTGTTACCTACACTGATGTTTTAACTACAGACTGCAGACAGTTTAGATGAGGCAAATCACCGGTAATATGGTCTTACAGTTTACTTCCCAGTTTTGCATAGCACTTTAGAGATCTCCTTGGAGACCTATATGTCATACTTTTAGTGCTGCTGCAAGTTTAAATTCAATAGGAGTCTAGTAAAAGGAGAAAGTAAGTAGCCTGTGTTAGACACAGTAGCTGTCTTTATGGAAAGTAGACAGGTAGTTGAGATGAAAAATGTTGGGTGAGAGATGAATGATTAATACATCTTTGCAATAGTAAGGGCCTTATTTATGCTGCCATAACATTTTGAAACATCGGTGTCTGCTTTAACGTTTAGTATTTCACTGCTCCCATCACACTGAGAAATACTTTTTAGCACAATGTGTTTTTCCAATGGTAGTGTAATGGACAACAGAGTCTATGTTGTGCCTCTTGAACTGGGTGATAGCTTTGGGGCTTAAATTAGATGCTATATTTATATAGCTTATATAGTCCTGCTGTGGCTTACGGGCATTGTTAGAACCTAAAACATGTGTATCCTTGTAACCAATAACAGCACTTCTAATTATGCAAGCTGGTGTAAGCACGTCTCGCACTGTGGATCATAAATTAATGACAGACTTGAGGATTACTTCATTCTGCCCTGCTTGTTGATGTGCAGAGGTACGCTCTGATTACCGAGCACTGTGAGAGAGGGAACAGTCCTTGATTAACAGGAATCTAACTAGCTGCAGTTCATTTGTTGGGATGGGTTAGTACCTGCAGGGCTTATGCTAAAATCCTGTTGTCTTGTGTCTGCACGAGGATTATTAAGACCACTTCTCAACTCTGGTCAACATCTATTTTGGCACTGGAAGGAGCAAATACTGTTAGCAGAAAGGTTGTGACTAGGCAACTTTCTTTCTGAGCTGTCAGTTTTACCACGTGCACCTATTTCCTCCCTCGAGACTGTTCCATACCATCTTAACCTACATCACTGGATTTGTTCTGTAAGATTTGTGAGGTATTTACTCTGAAGACAAAAATATAGGTGGAAGATTTTTTTTTTTTCCGTTCTCCATGCCATTTTGTGAAATCCCTCTTTCATGTTTTGGTTTCTATGACTGTGATGTCCTCCTGTGTCAAATCTTCAAATTTTAATTGAATCTTTCCTATGTTAAGAACTTTCAGAACTCCATAAGTGGTTAAATTTTGGGATGCACATGTAGTAATTTCGTTACTGCAGGCCCTCCCAGAATGAAATCAATCTTACAGCAGCATTCAGTGACAGAAATCCATCTGCGTGCATTGCTGCCTGGTTTTGTTTTCAAGGTCTACTCTTCCTCAGTGTTTCCCTGTGCTGATAGGATTGTGTATATATTAGTGTGGGGAACTACATCTAGTAAATCTACAATCAATGCCTAGTTATCTTTTTTTTTTTTTTTTGTAAAAAAAAGATACTGTCCTTTTTCCTTGCTCTAACTCTATTAACTACACATTTACCTCAGTATGTATTGATTCTCAGTGTCTACTTACCTTGCTAAATGGACTCTGTGTTTGGTGGCATGCCTCAAATATTTGTCCTTTAGAAAGTGGGCTTTGTTTTAACTTTTTGTTTAATTTGTAATACAAACCAATATATTCTTCCACAAAGAGAACTGTGTCTTAAAGGATAAGAAGGATGCTGTGTGCGTAGTTCTATGTTCTTTCTATGGATGAAGATGGCCACTGAGGCATGGACAAGAACTTTTCTTTAAGGAAGCTGGGAAAAAAAGCCTCTGTCCATATATCTAGGGCTTCACGGACAGGCTCTTGAGTCTGAATTACCTCATTGCTTTGGTCTGTTAACATGGATTCCTTCCAGGAGCTGGGAAGAAGTATAAGCCATTACAGAAAGAACAGAGGAATTGGAGAAGGTTGATAAGTGAAAAACAATGCTCTTATATTCTTTCCATCTCTTCTCAGCTGGGTTTGTCTTGGCATCTGGTGTTATTTGAATGAGATGTGGTCAAAAAGCTGTGGGCACTTGTTATCTAAAGAAACAAGAAGGGAGTTATGGATTAAACAGATAAGGAAGCAAGAAACCCATGAAGAACAACATAGCTGAGGCTGTTTTTGCAATAGATTAAGCAGTAGAACTTTCAAACAGAGCAAGACCAAATTGATGAAAACGTGGAGCACGTCTCTACAGAGTCCTGCAACTCTGTGAGCTGTTAAAGACTTCTCTCACTGCTCTGGAAAAGAGGTGGCCAAGTCATAGGCAATAAAGTTGATTATACAAGAAGCCATTAAGCTTAATCAGAGAAGAGATGAAGAGAATCTTCAGCTTCCTTGTGATTTAAACTGTGTTGAAAGTCCTTTGTCACGAGTGAACTGCTTCTGAATGTCTGCTCAAGGCAAGAGGGTTGAAGTCTTTTTATATTTTTAGCTATTTTCTACGCTTGTGGTTTTTATATGCTAATATGTTTGTTTCTTTCCAGCCTTCAGAATATTCATTTCACAAAGTCTAAAATTTGACACCTGCTGTAGCTTGTATTATCACTTTCACCCTTAGAAACCCAGAAATTATTAAGGTGGAGTAATTGCTATCTGATTATATAATAAGTGCTTTAATCCAGCAATCATAATATGATTTAAAATGAACCCTTTTGTGCCATTGATTTCGGAATAATTACTGTTATATTGTACTTCTGCAAGAGTTATTCTCAGTTAACCACTTGAAAATAATATGCTCTACTTATTGAAAAAAATAAATCTGATTATCCCCCAAAGCTCAATGTTCTTCCTACATCTGTGCCTCAATTGTATAGAGGCATATAATCATAACACTTGCTGGTGACCTGAGAGATGCTGAAATAGGCTCCTTTCTGTATCCACTCTGGAAAATATCAATAGGCCTAATACCTAATTCAAAGTAGCCCTTTTTAATGGTGGTTTTTTTTATCCTCTGAAACAAGGATGTGGTTGCTGTTCAGGCCTAAGGGCTTTATCACTCTTTCGTGATTAAACATAAATGACTAAGACACAAGGAAAATTTTTCTTTCTTCATCCCTCTTCCTGCCTCCTGCCTCTGACTTTCGTCTGTCTGCCTTTATACATATATTTTTCTCCATAAGGCCATTGTCCTGGTTAGTTTTATTCCTATTCTATGGTATGGAACATCTGTTTGGCTAGTTTGGGTCAAATGTCTTAGCCATGTTCCCTCCCAGCTTCTTGTGCACCCCCAGCCCACTTACTGGAGAGCTGGGAAGCAGAAAAGGCCTCAACTCTGTGTAAGCCTTGCCCAGCAATAACCAAAACATTTCTGTGTTATTAATGTTCTGTCTAAAACATGGCCTTGTACCAGCTACTAGGAAGAAAATGAGCACTGTCCCATTTGAAATGAGGATAACTATCAAATTTGATCAAATGAGGATTTGTTAATCTCTTTGAACTTCAAGGTATAAAGAAAAGTATCCTGTGGTTGTTCAAAAGTCTATGGGAACATTGCCATTTTAACTGCACAGCACCTTTGGAGCCATGGTGTTGAGACAGGTGTTGCTTTGTTCTGTCTGATTTTAAATAAGTGATTTTTTTTTTTCCCCCTCCCCTCCAACTTCTTCAAGATATGTAACTTGTCTGTTTGTTCCTTCTGAAAGGTCATGCTGAAAATTACATTTACTTGAGCAAAATGCTGCATATTTTCAAGTATGGGTCAAACTGTTATTGAAACGTAAGCTGAATTATTATTCCAAGTATAAAGCAAATGCTAATTGAGTCACAAGTTACTTCGTAATTTTTTCCTCCTCTGTGTAACAGAAAAGTAATATTAATATCAAAGCACACAATCATCTCTGATGGACCTGTAACCCTTTTGAAGTTATTGCTGCAACACTGGGATAATTTTTTTTGCTCTGGTTCTTCCATTCAGTTCCCCCATCAGTGCTGGACTCTGCTCATCCTGAGCAATGTCGGTGTTGCCACTGGGTTCATCTGAGCCTCCCAGCCATGGAAAGTGTATAATGGGTATTGCTACTCCATGTTCTGGTGAATACTGTCTGTCTGAAACATGGTCAGTGACTTGGAGGGAGTTCAGAAAGCCTTTAGACGCTCGTCCTGTTTATCTTAACTGCAGGGCTCAGGTCACTGCCAGAGGAAGGAGTATTTATAGCTTGAATATTTTATTTTAGTGTTGTTTTCCTGAAGGCATGTCTGATTCCTTCAGGTTCATTGGGCTCCATGAGACTTCTGGTTTCTCTGCTTCAGGCAGAATTCTCTGATTCAATGGCAATCTTCTCTTGCAGTGTTTATAGTGGATTATTTTTCTTCTAAATATGCATTGCCCTTTGGATTTTATGTGTGATCATCACCTTCTGGTGTTGGCACTTCAAGGACCCTGAGGAAGTTTATGAAGTGCCTTGTTTTAGAAGATCTTTTCCTTTTTTTTTCTTTCCTTAAGTCCTATTAAATTAAAAAAATAAGTTATTTATAGCTGATCTCTTGAGCCAGGTCAGCCTCAGAGTTCATGGAAATGATTGCAAAGCTGCTGTGATTCCATGTCATCGTGATTCTCTTAAATGAAGTGAGGCAAGTGAGCAGCAGAGTGATATCTGCTGCATCTGCATGGGATCTCCACCATCATTTAGTACTCCCCTGGAGTCAAACCCGGGAATGGTTATAGCATTTTTTGGTGTGTCTTCACTGAGACTTCTGTGTTGGATTTCCTGCTTTTTGGAAAAGAACTGTGAGTTTTCTTTGGGAGAATTTCTTGGGTTTCAGGTTTGGATTTGTAGTGTTTTTTTTCCTCAGGAAAATATATACACGAAGGTAAAAGGTATGTCTAGACAAAAGCAGTTTATGGATGTTCAAAATGCAAGTTGAAAATTACATCTTCTCAGTTTTCACATGAAAGCTTTTCAAAGCTTTAATACAGTGTCTGGAAGCAAAGCTTTACATCCTGTTTTTCTTTTGTCCCTGTCCCATCCTCCCTTTTATTTCCTACATTTTATTTACTGTTTCAGTCCTTTTCTCCGTTGGGTTTTCTTTCACTTTTTAGAAAAAGGAGAAAGTGACGTTACTTGTTACTCTATTAATCCCAAAAGATGGTAGAAAATGGGTAGTAAATAAGGCTTGATGATCAGTAATTTATTTTTCATGGATAAATGAGGAAGACCCAAGTTTTTCTTTTTTCCTTTTTTTACTTTTGTTTTCTTTTTGAATCATATTACTTTACCCTGATGCCCTCTTTCTTTTATCCTTGGGCATATTCCTTCAGCTACCAGAAGTTTGGAACTGCCCATATTAGTGCAAAAATCTTTAGGCTTAAATTTATGATGAATATTTGCTGTTGACCTGGTAGTGGAGACAAAAACCTACAGAGATCCAATTCTGATGGGAGATGTGACCGATGAGCACAGGCCATCAGGATTCTCAGCACAGTGGGGAGTGAGAATTTTGGCCAAAGGAGATTCTGCTAGAGCATCTCCATCACAGCCATGGCTTGAATGGCAAATGGTTGTTTCATCCAAAGACTGACCACCACACTTGCCAGCCTCCTATACTTGAACTGCCTACTGAACAGTATTGCTCAAATGCCTTTCTCCAGCAGTGACCAGATGTACTTACTGAATAATCACATCTGAATTTTATTGCTTCATATTTTTAACTTGAGCTCTAAAATGCTGAGACAACTAAATGTGTTCTGAGACACTTTACAGACCCAAATCATTCTAACATATGACCTGTGTTAAGTCGGTTAGTATATAGGATCTTCAGTGTTTTTGCAAGAAAAGGATGACTTCAACACTATACTAGGCTAGGATTTACAAGATTTTGTCATTAAATATGCATTTTTATGCTGTTTCCACAACATGGCTTTCATTTTATTGCTAAAGTGGTATAAATTCCACTGCGAACACTCCCAGTCTGCTATGAAATGCTATTTATAGAAGAAACAAGTATAACTGCAATCCTATACTGATGCTTTACTGGCCCAAGATGAGCTGTATTTCATACCTGACAATTATAAGCAGAAAAGCAAGAAAAAGAAATGCTGTTTCAAGCAATTGTGGGTTTCATGTGGCATCATAGGAGATAACATCAAATAGTGACTAATAAGACTACCTATCAGGATTATTTGAAATACCAAATCAGGGTGACAGTAACAAATATTCTTTTTATGCTGTCTCTGTAGTTAGATGAACCATTCCCAGTTATTATTGCTGAAATGTTATTTTCAGGGGATTGTGCAACTGCAGCCTTTGCTGACAACTTGGACTTTGAGACGTGTTAAGTACAAGGAGACACGGTTTCTATGCTGAAGGGTTGCTGCCCATCTGTAGCTGTCACTGGTACTGGCATAACTACCCAGTAAGAGTCCATTCAGGCTCATCTAATCAAATGATCTTGTCTTCTGAGCATGCAGAAGCACTTGTTTTATTTAGGGTGCTGGGAATCACGAAGGATATAGAGTAAACCATTAGAAGGTTCTTGTGCTATGTTCTGACTACATCTCTAATATTGTATTTTACATTGGGATGTTGTAATGGATTCACCTTGACTGGACATCAAATGCCCACCAAAACTCTTCTATCACACTTTCAACTGAAAACAAGAGAGAAAATATATCTAAAATCTCTTGGGTTGAGATAAGGACGAGAAGAGATCATTCAGCAATTACTGTCACAGGCAAAACACATTTGACGTAGGGAAATTAGAGTAATTTATTACCAATCAAATTAAAATAGGATAATGAGAAATAAATCTGAATCCTAAAATACCTTCTTCCCCCTACTGCTCCCTTCCTCCCAGGCTCAGCTTCACACTCAAATTCTCTGCCTTTTCTCATCCAATGGCACAAGGGGCACAAAGAGCGGGACTTGTGATCACGTCATCATGCATTTCTGCTGCTGATTTCCCCTCATGGGGAGAATTCCTCACACTCTTGCCTTGTTTTCTGCAGAGCTGTTGCTCTCATTCTTCGTTCAGTCTACAATTGCTCTTTGTTGTTGTTTTCCCCCCCTTCTTAAACACATTAAGTACATTATCCCAGAAGACACCCCTGTAGCCCACTCTACTAGCAAAACCTTGCCACACAAACTCAATACAGAGGTAAAATCCTATGTTCTACACTTTACCCAAAACAAACCTTCTAACTATTCTATTTCCAGCCTTCTTTTAGTTCCTATTGAAGAAAACGTTGATGACACTAGTGTAAATGGGTCAATGCTAATTTTTCAATCCCTACATCAGGGGTTTGGGGAAAGGAGTAAGATCAGTAGAGCAACAAGCACAACTGGTAGCGCCTCAGGTTTTAGATCTCAGCGCTGCTGAGGATATCAATATCTGGTTGTGGTGGCTTAGGGCTTGGCAATCAATTTTTTGTTATTGGTCTTCTAAAAGAGAGATATGTCAAATATTCCCAAATGCTCCTTTCTTTCTTCCTCTTCAATACTGCATCATGGAAATAGAAAACTGTTGGTGTCAGTTAATCCTCCGAAAACTTGGAACCCTTGTAAGAATTTCTGGGTTTCTTGAGCGGGTTTGAGGGTGAGCTGTTCTGGGGGAATTAAATATTGCTCTTTGTTAGTGTTTTCTAAACTCCAAAACAGGAAACTCTGCTCATTGACTGATCCAGTTGATGCCCAAGCAGTTACCCCAGTAAACACGGATTTTGCTTAAAGGAATACTAATTCCAGCTGGATAAGTCTCAGACCTGGGCTGCATGGAGAGGACTTTTCTATCTGCAAGAGATGTACGAACCAAGGAAGAAAGTACTTGTCAGAAAGTAAACACTTTTCTTCCTTCCATCTTAGGTCCAGATTCTGTAGATTTTTTTTAATCTATCTTCATGGTTGTGAGTATTAAAGCATTTTGCATTTAATAACAGTTTTTCTTTCTATTTCAAAGTGACTTCTTTATATGTTGGGGGAAAAAAAAATCCATCTTTGTCATGTCTTAGAAGTGAAATCAGGCAAAATGCAGAGCACTGGGTAACAATTCAATGTCAGTAAGTTTGAAACTTACTGTAGCAATCACTTGTATGGTTTAACGTAGATTAGGGAAATTTTGAAACAAGTTCAGACAAACTGTGTGCATCTTCTCATCCAAACACAAATGAGTATAGAAAACCAAGAATTAGAAATAAAACTGATATAACTAGTGCAAAACACTGTAATCTGAGATTCCAAATGATTAAATCCAAAATGATGAAACAAACTGATCCCACTAAAGCTTTGTAAGTGAGTTTGTCTCAGTGAAGCTGCTATGAGTGAATGGTAAATTGTGTTAGTTCTGATGTCATGGTAATTATATAGTTCTGAGGTCTTGATTGTGTGGCTGCAAATAACAACTTTGCCTGTACTTTCTTGACATATTGAGTTTGAAGAGCTCCTGTCTCCAAGCAGTCCATTGCCATGCTGAGATCTATTTTGTCAATGACTACAGGATGCTTCACTCAGTATGCATATCTGTTGGGAAAGTGCTAATTTTCCTGGCAAGTGAAGGACTGAACATCTGCCAGTCTTCACTTTCCAGGCAGCAAACAATGCGAGGAAACCACTTTCCATGCTGTTGAGGTGTCAGTGCTGTCACAGTGTGTATTAATACTGAACAGGAGCTATTTTCATTCCCAAGTACTGAACGGTCAGTTTGCTCAACTAGGTACCATGAGTTTGTCAATCAATTAAAGCTTAATTTAATAGTAAGGTTTGGGGCTTTTTGAGAAATGAAGCCATTGTAGATTAGATGTGCAAATAAATTCAATGCAGTGCTTCACTTCCATCCTCAATTTAATGTTAAAAACCCCAAGCCCTGAAACACAACCAGAAAATACCCTCGAATGTACACATGTAAAACCCAAGCAGCAAGAACCTAAATCCTCACCCCAAGATATATCTATGTATATATATATCTCTTTATAGATATATAATTTCTCTCTCTATATATTTAATTTAAAAATTCCTTTCTTACAGCTCTCAGTTTGTGTTTTTCACAGTGGCACTGTTGAACATCTGCTAGATTTGGGAAATCAAGGAAGACAAGGTTACCTGGAGAGGTGTGTGAGTGTGTGGAGAGGTAGCCTTTTTCAGAACACCACCCAGCTGGCTTACAAGTTTCAGTGTAATCAGGTTTCATTACAATGTGCATAATGTTATATTATGTGTGGAAGAAGGCTATAAAAGCAAATGAAATGATAGCAGATTCCTTTTATAGCTCAGTTAATGTATGATGTAACTATTTTTACATACCTTGTTGAAAGAGAAGGAGCTTTAAAAATACAGACTTCATGTATTGCTTTTCTTTTTATAAATCTAATAGCACATTTGTTGCTTCTTGTTCCTTGCATATTGAAGGATAAGTGTGAAAAAGTGCATGTCTCTCTGGGGAGAACTGGCAAGAGAGATCCATGGTGTGTGGTTATGTGCCAGCTATTGAAGGTAAATACATTCTCTGTGAAGCTCTCAAAACTCACCTGTCAAACCTTTTACTTCCTCTTTTGAATGCATATTTAATGCAAAAATAAAAATCTCTTCAGATGGTAATAAACCTGCCAAAATGAGTAAGGTGTACACAGCTGGTGCAGATTGGTTGAATCTTTAATAAGCTGGCACTGGGTTTTTGGTCTCTCTTCATTTTAACTTTTTCTTACTATTCCAAAAAACCCACACCACAAGAAATCACATACCAGTGTCTATGGAAAGTCAAGAACTGTCTTAGCACTGATTGTTTATCTTGACATGAGTGCTTTAAGCATGCCATTTGCCTTCTATATTTATAAAGAAAATTCCTTGATTAAGACCATGACAGTATATGCTACATGTCAGTGCCTGCAGCTTTCAGAACATGAGTCAGTTTTCTACCAACAGCTGCTGCTCTGGCACTGGGCTTGGGCTAGATTGTCTTTTGAGGTCCCTTCCAACCCTTAAGATTCTGTGATTGCACATTGGGAATATGAAGGACATACCACATTCTTGTAATTGTTAAGCACAACTAGCAACAGGTAGCTAAGCAAAGCTAATCAGTACAGATCCCTTTAAAATGAAAAGCAGAACTATTTAATCAGATAAGAAAGAAAACACTTGTAAAACTCTGTATAAAATCTATATATAGTCTGTATAAAACCCTTGCTCTTTAATTAAAATATTGCTTTTTCAAAAGTGATGTTGAGGGAGTAGCTGTTAGAACAGCAAAGGTTAGGNATGTCTCTCTGGGGAGAACTGGCAAGAGAGATCCATGGTGTGTGGTTATGTGCCAGCTATTGAAGGTAAATACATTCTCTGTGAAGCTCTCAAAACTCACCTGTCAAACCTTTTACTTCCTCTTTTGAATGCATATTTAATGCAAAAATAAAAATCTCTTCAGATGGTAATAAACCTGCCAAAATGAGTAAGGTGTACACAGCTGGTGCAGATTGGTTGAATCTTTAATAAGCTGGCACTGGGTTTTTGGTCTCTCTTCATTTTAACTTTTTCTTACTATTCCAAAAAACCCACACCACAAGAAATCACCGAACATACCAGTGTCTATGGAAAGTGAAGAACTGTCTTAGCACTGATTGTTTATCTTGACATGAGTGCTTTAAGCATGCCATTTGCCTTCTATATTTATAAAGAAAATTCCTTGATTAAGACCGTGACAGTATATGCTACATGTCAGTGCCTGCAGCTTTCAGAACATGAGTCAGTTTTCTACCAACAGCTGCTGCTCTGGCACTGGGCTTGGGCTAGATTGTCTTTTGAGGTCCCTTCCAACCCTTAAGATTCTGTGATTGCACATTGGGAATATGAAGGACATACCACATTCTTGTAATTGTTAAGCACAACTAGCAACAGGTAGCTAAGCAAAGCTAATCAGTACAGATCCCTTTAAAATGAAAAGCAGAACTATTTAATCAGATAAGAAAGAAAACACTTGTAAAACTCTGTATAAAATCTATATATAGTCTGTATAAAACCCTTGCTCTTTAATTAAAATATTGCTTTTTCAAAAGTGATGTTGAGGGAGTAGCTGTTAGAACAGCAAAGGTTAGGCAAGCCATTTATCCTGAATACTTTAATAAATCTTCTTATGTGGCTCATCATTGTTTCACAGTATCCTTCAGTTCAAGATGCTTCTGTTGAGATGCATTACATCTACACTGCAAGTAGAGTCTTCAAAGACAGGCCAGTGTACTTTCGTAAAGTTTCACTTTGGATTTGCAACAATTCCTCTCTCTCACTTTTTTGGAAGCATTTCAGAGACTAAGCCATGATTACTCTGTTGCTCAAGATGAAAAAGACGTTGATGTGGAAAAGTATCAAGCTAAGCTGTCTGTGGTGGGGTTGATAGATGTAACCAGCCATTTTCTATTGATGTCCTCTTCTTTACACTGCTTCCATGAGAAGTTGCTCAGGGAGATATCATGGTAACATGTGGTGTCATTTCTAACAGTTACACTCTGGGAAATTTAATTTTTTTCTGAATACTAAATCTGGAATGTCAATACTTATATTGGTAAATATGTTAATATAGGTTAATAACATATTCCCTTCCCTGTCTTCATTCTGATTTTAACTACCTAAATTTAATAGCAAAATGCTTAAGCTACTGTGGAGGGTGGTGATGGTTTTTTTTCCACTGATTTCATTTTGGCTTATACATGGTCTGTATTTATGGAAGTTGGATAGGAACACTGAACAGCTTGTTGTATCTATTTGATTGCTCAATCTTTCTTCTTAAGATCTTGGGAAAACTCGTTCCCAAAATTGATGTGAGAAATAGAATCGTGGCAAAGAAAGAGGAGCCTCCTCCCCTAGTTGTTATTTCTAGTTGGTGCAGAGACTATTGCTGTTACGTTAAGGAGACAGTAAAATAGAATAAGAGTTGCATTTCCAGTGATATCTGACTTACAGTAGAGGAGTTGCTCTGCACAGTTACAAAAACTGCAGAGACGGGTCTTCAATATTTTCTTTAAAAAATGAAATTGCTAAGTCCCACCTCAACAGGTCATCTTGCTTGGAAATTGCTAAAGTCTGTGTCATGCTTCTTGTAGCTCTAAAGGATGAAATTTGGCTCACGTGTCTCCTTGCTCAAGTTTGTGCTCCAGAGCTGGGATTAATCTCAAGATGATGTGAATCATCTCAGGTTGTTTTTACATAGGTGTTTTTACTAATCATCTGTTTCTTTGAGAATAATATGTTACATTAATTATCAAGTTGTCTTTAAGTGTGCTTTAAATGTGTCTTTAAATGTAGGTATGGTAATATTCCAGAATAAGCAAGACTCCAAAAATCCTGGTTTAATGTGTTTGGAGGCAGAAAGACCTGAGATGAGTCCCATTTTCATCCTCCTCTCCAAATCTGAGAAATGTTTCTAGTTTCTAACTGTCATAGCCTCTGGCCAAGGTGTCTACAGGAACTCCTTGTACTAGAAAGAATCATTTTATGTGGTTCTGCTATCTGAGCTCTGTTTCTTTACATGAGAGAGTGTTGCTGATGCTCATGTTTTGGACCAGGAGTTATTAAATTGTCAGACTTACCTACAGACAGTGACCTTTGTGAGAAGACTGTGTATCCTAAGGCTTTGAAGGAATTACCTTCTGCCATCTTTGTCCCTGATTCTGTACAGCAGTGTGCAGCCTTGCAGCAACACTGACACAGCTGAGGTGTCTTGTCACAACACCGAGGGTGTCTGAACCTTCACAGAAATCATTCAGGTTGGAGAAGACCAATAGATAGAGTCCAGCTCCAAACCTAACACAGCCAAGCATGAGAGACTTAACTCTCCCATTAACTGGCACCCAGACTGAGATACCTAGGGATGGTTTGAAACTAGAGACAATCCATTGCATCTGTATCTTTTGCCTCAAACAAAGATGATAATTGCTGCCTTTCAGCATTGTCTCCTCACAGCAGGTAGCCAGGAGCAATGAAGCAGTGTTACACCCAGAGAAGCCTTGAATGTCAACACAGAGAAATGCCAGCATAAAACACAAGTAGGCTCTAGCTCTAAGCCAGCCTCACATTTTAAATTCAGGAGTGTTTAAAAGGCCCAAGGTGATACTTTTATGAAACTTGTTTAATGAATTTAAAATATTTATTAGAAAGGCCCAGCGAGATGTTACAATTAAAGAGGAAAGTCTGATTTATATGGGTGATCTTTTGATTAGACACATGCTGAACTCTTTGAAAATGGGCTGGTGAGCAGGGCATTGCTAACAAGCTTTTCATGTTTAAAGCTTTTGATCCATTAGGATAAGGAAGGAAGGTAAGGTTGGGCATATGGAACATGTGAACTGCAGTTACTGTTTTCCTTGAGTTTACTGCTGGGAGAGAGGAGGGCAAGTCAAGATAGGCAGTGCTGTCAGTTAAACTAAATTGTAATTTGAATAGGAGTCCAGATATTAGAAAAATCTCTTAAAAGAGAAACAGTCTCACCCTTGAGTAGTGTGATTGTGGAGCAAGGCAGCCAAGCAAGCAGGAGAGCTGAGCAACTGAGCACTCAGCATTAATTTTTCTTGTGTGATATGATTGTGAGTTTGCTTTGATTCAGTCAAATATAAGAAGGAATTGAGTAAAAAAAAAAAGATGTGTTATTTATCTTCTAGTAGCTTCAGAAGACTGATCTATGCTGGGGCAGAGGGCAGAGTGTGCTGGAGCATATTCTTATAGATGTTATGTAGTAATGTTTAGGTAAAATACAGCATTTAGTTTCCATTACTGCTGGAAAGAAGTTTTAGAATTGCAGGCTAATTTACACTGGAAATCTGAATTCTGTGGCTGCATGGAGACTTTGATAAATCACTTGTGTCTTGTCACGTCTGGCATCTTGCAACAGGTTCTCACCTCTCCCAGTAACAGTAATTTTTAATTTCTTGCGTGATTGCAGGTAGTCTTACTGTATCCTGAGAGTCTGCTCCAAGAAATATGGACAGGTAGAGAAAGAAATTAAATAGTAAAACTCCAAACTTACAGTGGAAGAGTTTGACATTTGATCTCCAGAGCTCTTCTGAATTTCCCAGACAAGCTATAAAAGCTCTAGTAAAGACTTAAAAATCATGTGAGCGAAATTCCTTGGCAACAATTACTTTCCAAAAGGTTTTCTTTGTGAAGTAGTACTCTGATAAAGCAAGCTTAATATCTTTGTGTTATTTTATTAGGTAGCTATCATACACACTTAACATTTGAAGTCAGAAAAGACACTTATCAAAATATTTAATCTACAGAGAATAGCAGTGCGTATGTTTCACTGTGTTCATCCTCTGCATATACACACTATGTAGTTTCAGGATGTGACTGACTGCCAGCTGTTGTGGTCGGAGTTTTCCTCTATTTTGTTGTGGCTAAATCTGACTCCAGTGCCCTCTGTTTATCATTCTTCCTCTCCCATCCGCACTTCCAGCAGCTCAGTTTGGCATTTCTAACTTCAGCCTCTGCTCTGCTCAATGCTAGACTCCAAGGACACCTCCTTGTCCATCACCCAGCTCGTTTCAGTTTGCTGCTGATTTGTTTTTAGCTCTGATTTCTCAGACAAGCAGACAGGACACTATCTGTCACTTTGAGGAAAAGAGATCCTTATCGTTGTATTTACAGTATTTTTTTTTCAATTTGGATATAAAATGAAAGAAACTGGTGGACAAATTCACCAGGGATCCTGCCTGGAGTCCCACTTTGCTGAGCTGTGGCCTTGCATACATCTATCAGCTTTTAGCAAACAACTTTTTGCTGTTTGATGGTAAATGAAATGCAACCTCTTTAAACTCCCTGTGACAATAGAAAGGGTCCCACTATAGAGGATAAATAGAAAAATACTGTGTTTGCAGAGAGATGGTTACTAGCCTGATGGATACCTGGCTCTTGCAGCCAGATATACTTGTGGTGTGGGAAGATGCAGAGATGCCCTAGGACTTGCCCAGATGTACAGTGTTTATCTCATGTAAACTCCGGTGGTCACAGAATCATAGAATCTTAAAAAGAACCTCGAAAAATCATTCAGTGCAACCCCTCTGCCAGAGCAGGACCACCTAGAGTAGGTCACCTAGGAACTCATCCAGGTGGGTTGGAATGTCTCCAGAGAAGGAGACTCAACAGCCTATCTGGGCAGCCCCTGCCAGTGTTTCTTTGTGTTTCTTTGGAACCTCTTCTATTCCAGCTTGTACCCATTGCCCCTTGTCCTATCATTGACCATCACTGAGAGCAGTCTGGCTTATAAATGCAGGAGTTGCTGGGCACAGCTACCCCAGCCTGATGTGGGTGAGCAAGAGCAGACAAAGCAAAGCTCAAGTTCATCAGTTATTAACTTGCTGGACCTGATGCACTAGGCAGGAAACTAATCACAGGTGAGAGTCTGATTAGAGTGTTCTTGCCTTGACTTGTGTGAAGGTACTAAACTTCAAAACAAACTTCACTCTTGTTTGAAGTGACACAGAGTCAGGTCCACTAAGCCAGGCTTGGACCTTGCACCACAGCCTATCTAATCTTGTGCTCATTCTGCTGAAACAGCAATGCTGCCTGTGCAGAAAGATAATTTGATCTCCTCCTCTGATTTACATGCTACTTGATAAATCTTCTCTCACTTACTCGATACAGTAGTCATCTTAGTCATCATTTTCAGGAACATTTGCTATCTATTCTTCAGTGTTTGGTAAAATAATAGTATTTTTTTTTAATTTAACATGCTTTTCTTCAGCATAAATTACCCTGGCATCAAATTGAGCCATTTTAGTGTAAATTTAGTGCAAAAACAAAGCCCATGAGAAAGGATTACTGTCACAGGGACTGATAAGTGGAAAAATGTAGATATTGGTCATAGCCTGAGACGTTTTTTGAGCTCTATAAACACAATTCTGGTGTCTGAGGGAAGAACATAATCGTTATTTACTGTTGGCCTGGATTTATCTGTGGTATTTTCATGTGACTTGGACTGGAATGACACGTGTTATTTTTAAAGAGCCCTAAGAGTGTTTGGGATGTGAAGAAAATAGGGAGAGTGATCAAATTAAAGCTGAAGCTGTAACATAAAGTGAGTAAATGTTAGAATTAGGTGACATACATATAAAAGAAAGTGCTGATAATTCATCATACCATGATCAATACAGGTATTTTACGCAGTACTCCTGAGAAACAATTACAAGTTTCCTGGAGTGTGGTTCACTGCAGGTTGTATAGGTTTACTTTTTATTTCATCATTTGTCTTTACTGAATTTCTAGACCTAGTTTCGCTGTGGTTTTGGGTCTTTCTTTTATGTGGCAGAGGATAATCCCTTATAGAATTTAAAAAATACTTGGTTGGGAAAAGATGCTGAGAAGCCAATGGACCTTGCCCTGACAAATTCATTTCCTAAGCTTTTGCCTTTACTACCAGACCACAAAAACTTCAGAAATTACTCTGAAGTTCCTATATTGCTCCTTAAAGGAGAAGAGACTTCAGAGTTCCGTGGGCTTTAGACATCATCAGAAAAACAGCTTTACTAACAAATGAGATGCAAGACACAATAGGATTTTGTCTGCTTGGGCTTAATTTAGCCTGTTATCATTTCCATGCAGCAAGTTCAGAACTCTTTCAGAGTTTATCAGCCTGTGTTTCAGGGGCTGGAGAGAGAGACCAGGTACAAGATGCCTGCAACAGACATGGAAGCTGCCAAGACATCAAGTCTTGCCACCGATTCCTCTTGCAGACACTTGATTCTGCACCACGCTGTGCTCCGTGTGCCTTTCTCTGGGACAGCTGGCTGCACTTCAGGGAGCCTTCCAAGATGAAACATGCTGTAAAAAATAAATTATTATTATTATGATGGTACAGCATCGTGGTTATGAATGTCTAATTTATAGATTCCAGACTGTGGCCAAACTCAGTGCAAGGGGCAAGAAAAAAAGGGAGTAATTTCATGCTAAAATGGATGAAATCCTTCTCTAGAGCCTTCTGTACTATACCTTTTGAGAGGGTATTGTTCTTCTTAAGCTGTAGCTGTTATTATCTTTCAAACCAATTGAGCTGCATGTTAAATAGATCAGCAGCAATTATGAGTGGACAAACATAAAATGCATTTGCCTTGGGTTTCTCCTGTTGTGATTTACATCTTTACATCTGGGTTTTCATCTGATACTAAGCCAGTGGACGGCTCCACCACACAGGGATGTGAGGAGCACAGGCATCAGTGTGTGCCTGCTGGGTATTTCTGATAAATATTTTACCAAGTGGTTTTGTCAGATCAAACATGTGCAGTTATTCCCAGTATTTTAAGGTCAAATCTCGTTGTGATTTCTTTTGGTGGTTTTCCCCCCTTCTCCCTCCTTAAACTGAATGAAGAGGGCTTGTGTATGTTAGTTGTGAGGTCACTGTGGAGAGATGAAACTTAGATCTACTGAATATACAGCCAAGTTTCATGTGATGGCACTGAGGGATTTGCAGGTGAGTGAGAAGGGTTAGAAGCTTCATTTTGGAAGAGGTAAGGAGAAGAAAGATGCTAAAGCATCTCTCCCTAACCTGCATTGCCTCTCCCATCACTCTCAAAATGTCTGCTGCCGCCAGATATAACTTGACTTCAGAGCAGAGCAGCCTTCAGCTAGTCCTGCCCTCTTCTTTTAGTAAATATTTTAAAGATAACCCTGAAATACACCTAGAGAATGTAGCCACAGTTTTCAGTGGGAGATGTTGTAACTAGTGTCTGTCCTAGATGATTCATTCCCACTATAAACTGTCATTAGCCTCGAGGAAAATGACAGATTGAACAGTGTGTTTGGCTTTCTTTTTTTTAAATATTTCTTTTTAATGAATTTTTTTTTTTTTGTAAAATCTCCCCATTTTCTCTTGTTGCTTAAATAGACAAGGAAAGTTTTAATACTGTTTCAAGAGGAGAAGAAAAGTCTGTTAGACATTTGAAAGCCCTTTTTTTTGTTGCTTTCTGTGTTTTAAAATGCCTGATTCTGCAGTGAGTTCTTTGGGGAGAGCCAAGCTCTGAATGGGAGCTTAATGTCTCCCTTGGGAATACATTTGATCAAGTCTTCAACGGCTTCCAACCTTCATGAGACCAATTTACCTGCGCTACGTCTACCTCCTGAATGTTTCTATGGTTTGGGCTTTTACTGCTTGATTTAATCTTTTGATATTGTGGTGTTTTTTTTGATAACTGTAGAAGAGATAGTAGACTGAAACATAGGTGTGTGGTTTTTCTGGGCAGTAGATTTTGGAATACATTTTTGAGAAAGTAAAAGTACAAAATTCAACAGAAAACCATTTCAAAACCTGATGTGAATGTTATGGCTTCAATTTAGCACTCTGCATACAGTGGTTAATGATGATTTTGGGGCTGTAATGTAATAATATTGAGAGCAAGGGAAACTCCCAAATAAGCTGCAAATCTTATTTAGGGGGATAAAATTATCCAACTTGACACTACAGAGAATGTGGGCATGTCACTTCAGGATGTGTGATTAAGCTGAGTTTCTATTTCTTATCATGGGATCATGTTTTGTGATGACAGAGTGCAAGTTCCAAGCAATTGCTGTGTGTTTTGTAAATAGCCACACTTCCTACTCCATATATAAAAGAATATTTATTCTGCAATATACCTAGGATCACAGACTCTTCTCAATAAAGAAAACGATGAAAACTGAGTTTCTGTGGCCTCTTCATCCCCAAAATGATGTAACTCTGTTTCCTATCAAAATTATTTCTGTTGAAAGCTGAGCTGTTACTCTCTCTGAACTTTACTTCTGGTGAACCAGGATGTGAGGATGACAGCAATCTGTTTCTCAAAGAGGGAAAACACCGTAGAACAAAGATTCATTTGATACAAAATCCAGAAGGATGTTATTGTGGATTGTTTTAATAACTTTAATTTTTGTCCTACTAATGAACTTTCCATCTCTTCCTTAGTCTTATTTGGTGAGAGTTGTAAATTAAGGAAAGCAGATATTAAAATTACAAGGGCAATCATGCTTCATAATCACCGCCCAGCAGAGGCTTTTATTTCAGCAATGAAAAGGAAACAGTCAGGTCAGTGGCATGAATTTTATTGCTTTGGTAGGCAGGTCTAACTTAATGGATTGTAGGCATATGATAAAATCACAGCTGGAGTACATCAGCTGCACAAAACTTTTGCTGCACCCCAGATGATGATTTCTAAAGCTGAAGGTAGGACTATTAAAGACATTTAGGTTCCTTCCATCTGAAAACACTTGGAATGGGGAACCTATTATGGATTTTTTTCATGTATTTGGCTTGCAAGAATTTGTTTAGATGCTTGAGTAAAAGAAAACTTTCTTCAAGTCCACAAGCTCTTAATACATCAAAGATTTCTAGAGAAAGAAATACGGCTGTTGAAATCAGATTCACATCTGTTGATGGTAACTGCTTTGTCAGTAGCGCTGGGATTTTGTTGTTCATTTGTTGCTTTTTTTTTTCCTGCTCAGCTCGAAGCAAGTGCAGATGGGGGAAAAGTGTGGTTATTTCTGACAATGATTGTGTGAGTGCTTTGCACATGACACAATTGAACAGCAAGGAGAGGCTGAATGATGATGGATATAAGGATTGAAGGGCAGCCTTATGGCAGACTTTGTTTCCCCCTGACTTCAGGAGTCATTTGCAATATGTGATTATATTTTATCTCATCACATTGAAAGTAGTCTGGGCAGTACTTTCTTTTTTTTATCTTTCACTTGAATTGTGTTCTTGGAGTGCTTGAATACTTTTTTTTTCGTTTATTTTTCTGGAAGTGGTTCAAAACACATTTGGAGAAGTTAATGAGAGAAGTTGTAACTGATTTCCTTTCTTTTCAGTGTGATCCAAAGCTGTTTGAGGGCAATAGAATGATCTCATTGACTCTGAAGACTAATGGGTTAGGCACTCCATGGGAATTGTTTTCAGTCTACTGACAATTAGGTGAAATCTCCATATGTGAAATGATAAACTAAAAGTATAAATATCAGAGCTCAAAATGTTGTAGTATTGCTTCACAGTTCTGTTTTCCAGCATGCTGCAATCACACTGCCTTGCTGGCACTTGATATGGTGGGGCAGGCTACTATCCTGGTACAGGAACCACTTAATAATAACTAGAGATTATTAGACTGGTAATTACTAGTACCAAAAAAAGTGAAAAATAAGGTAGGAAGTTAAAATCCATGTTTATTATTGCAATGGAGATTTTTTGGAGTAGTGAGTGCAAGATTCCTTTTCAATCATTATGGGTCATAAGGACGCTGTGTCAGTGGGTACAGGTATAGTTACTCCTGGAGATAGACGGACTGACTTCTTACCAAGTCCCTTATAGCTCTGTTTCATTTATGTGTGTGGTGGTGTTTTGTAATTTGGTTTTTTTGGGGGGTTGTTTTTTTTGGTGGGTTTTTTTTTTTTGGACCTTTCAGAGTGGTGTTTGTGAAAACTCTTAATGGCAGTTTAATTATACTTCAGTTTATTATTATGGCAAAGCAGAATGTAAATATAAACGTGAAGGAAGAAAAAGATAACAGGAGAAGGAATAAGAGAATTTAAATTGTTCTCACTAGTAAATAAAGCTGTGTCACCCCTTTTATTTGCTACCTGCCGAATGTGAAGAGGGAAATGTGTATTTGCAGCTATGTTAATATTAGCTCATTAAAAATGGAAGGTAAACCAAAGCTGACCTGTAGGTGTTTCCTTTAGTTTTGTTAGTTGTTCAGATAACTAGTTTTGGGAAGGATTTACCCACTGATGTTTCAAGGGCGGACAGCAATGTGTCCACTGTGACTAAACATGCTCATTCCCAATACCTCCCATGTTGGCCCCATTATATGATACGAGAATTGCATGGGCAGATGTGTAACCTGGGAACTGTTACAAATCCATCTTTTAAACAATGAAGTGCTTCATGTCAATTGCACCAAATATATTTCTCTGTAGCCATGCCAGAAGCAGCAGTGCTCTGTTTTGAGCCAGGCTGCTTGGTAGACAAGTCAGGTAGGGAAGTTGTTGCAGTCATTGCCCATCATCATGTTAGCTCAATCAGTCTGCAATGAAGTGTATCTTGTTTATAACTGTAAACTTCCTCAGATGTGAATTTTATTGAAGTGGCATGGGTTTATTTTCTGGGGGAGCTTTGCTCAATTCTGAAGCGCTTCAGTTGCAATTTTTACTCCTGTCCCATTAGCAACTTCTCCTTATTTATTCAACTGACAAGATAATTGATGTATGGGAATCCTACACCTACACTTGGACTTCTTTGCCACTGTTAGGATGCTTTGTTGTGGAGTGAACCCATACTAGCTTGCTTGTGTATCACTTAGTGACGCTTCACTGTGAGGTGGAGACAAATTTAGCTTGACACCCCCTCTTTTGTATGTATGTTAAGGTCTTGCTCATGTGTGCTAAGAAGGAAGTACTGTTTCTCAGCAGAGATGTGCACAGTCTCCCATTGTGAACCTTCAGTTTCTCAAAAACACAGGGAAATGACTCTCCTGATAACTTTTTTTTTCCTGCTTTCTTTCCTTCCCCCCCCACCCCCCAAAGTAACATTCTGTTGCTGTCTGTGGTTCGGATGGCTTCAGTGGGAAGTACTAATGCTTTATGACAACTCAAGGGTATGGTTAATAGCTTTATCAGATAATTACAGTGCTGGAAACAATGAGATGTGTGTACTGTAGTGGGGATTTGAGATGCACCCTATCTCACAGGACTCCTAGTATTAATATCTCCTCTCATCCATTTCAAATAGCAAAAGATGAGCTAGAACAGATGGTTACACTTTGTCTCTGTTGTCCTAGCCCAAATCCCAGACCTGCTTGTTCTCCCCCTCCACCTTCTGGAAAGGTCTATGCTACAACCTCTAGTTGGCTTTTTTCCAGCATTTATACCCAGGGGAGATCATACATGCCTCTTCCAAGGACATTTTAGAGGATAAGGCGCTCTCTGCTCTGAAAGAGGAATTGTGGATGCCTCATCTGTACCCAGTGAAGACTTTAGTGTAGCCTACACACTTGGTACTGTGTACAGAGTTGGGGAATAAAAGGTCAAGATCCTTTTTGTCTGTGATTCCATATATCTGCTGCAAAGATTTTGTAACTTGGGCTCTAGCATATGAAACACTGGGCTGGTGAGCAGCCTTAGGGACTGTGCTTCATTCCTGGCTGTCAGAGGGAAGGCTAAGTCACAGTTTTTAGATATGATGGCAGTTAATGTTAACAACAAGTGACATCAAGAGCAGTAGGGTAGAAAACTAAAGTCTGAGAAGAAGATGTGAGCTCTTAACCTTTTCAGACTGGTAACATAACTAATTGTAAGATTAACTAGTCTTCATTGAAGTACTGTGATGAAATCCAACCTGAAAATTTCAACAGAAGTGTAGCCTTCTGTTGTAGAAGTCTCTGAGAGCTGACCAATTTCCCTTATAGGAAGGAGGAAGAAGTAGACAGCAACACTTTCCTAACCTCTGTGGCCACTAATTGCTCCATGTGATCCCCTCCATAGGATTGAGCAGCCTGTTGAGGAAGTTCTAAGCTTGTTATACAAGTTCTGGTGTGCCGTGATATGATCCTTGTTTTGGCCAGATTTAATGCCTCTCACAACAGAAAATGATACTAATAGTGTATTTATGTGCTTGGGAATATAAACTAATATACTTGCAGAGCCAGAAGATTGCTTAAAACTTGAATGAGTTAGATTTAAAATTCTCTTCTATCATCAAAAGAAGTGGCATCAAGCCATGACCTCTCTATGTCCAGACATGCTGCAAGCCAGAGCAGAATTTAGATGACTAGCTTCCTTGTCAGCATAAAACCACAAAAAATTACTTTTACTAACTTTCTGAACTCATTTCACATAACCTTCTGTGCTGCACTACTGAAACACGTAGACAAGAGTTGTCTTCTACTGCTTTTGGTTTTCATCTCTTGTGGATGCTGGGAAAATTGTCTGGTGCCCATTGGCTATTGTAGACAACAGAGCAGACAGGACCAAACGGATGACCTTTCTTACTAACTTTCCATAGACTCCCCAGTGTTACCTTCAGCCTCCTGAACCTGCACGAGTACATCTTCTCCAAAGATACGTTTCACCTTTTATCCAGAGATAATCCAAACTTCACCAAGGAGTTGGTGGAATCTGACCTTAAAACTGGGAACTCCTTTTAGACATAATAAACTAGTGGCAACTGAGTTTGAACTTCTTGGCTGATTCTTCAAAGACATTGTGTGGCTTCTCCTCTGGGAACCATAAGTGTCAAGTGCTTCTGTACCTGTACTCGGACATGTCCTTTGATGTAGAAATCAAAAGCCTCACAGTGTCCCCTGAGTCTGGCTGAACTTTTAACATCACAGCCTAATTAGACCATGATCTTTCATAGAGTATGAAATATAAGGCCTTCACAGTGCAAATAGTAATTTCATACTAGATATAAAGCTTAAATAAGTCAGGTTGTGGTACTTATACAGCAGGCAAGTTTGGGGAAAAAAAGACAAACTTGTAACATTTTTTCAGCTTCCACAAAGTGAGTTGCTCAATTGAAGGGAGGCATTTTGCTCCAGCATGATGACGTTAGGCTGTGCTCAACTGCCGTGTAATGATTATAAAGTAAAAGAAATATTCTTGAGTTGTTTGGAAATAAATTGTTGTTAGATTACACTAGTTTCACACGCCTGGATCCTCCTTCTTCAGTGAACGCATACTTATTTTTATACCTAGATGTGTATATATATATATATATATATATACACACACAGATATAAAAATGATGGGACTCTTCTCTCTTTCAATCAATCCCAGCAAATGTAACATTAGGGTTTGACCTCTTTTTNTTGACCTCTTTTTTTTTTTTTTTTTTTTTTTGTTTGTTTGTTTTACAATTCATCCAACTAACTTTTAACTGTTCATTTATATTCAGAAAAGATCCGGAAACATTAACTATGCTGCTTTCAAGGTCCTCCCAATCTCCTATAAGCTCATCAGTAAAGAACAAGACACACACCATCCTTCTTGTGTGAAGCACTTGAAGTTGAGAGGTTTTCTTTCTCAGAGGAATATCTCTGTTTAGATTTGTGTCCTACCAGAAAATGTTTTGTGAAGTTAAATGTTTTTATAAAATCAAGGAGATAAATCAAATTTAGAATGTCAGTGACTAGTATGACCTTTCATTAAAAACTGCTGGAAAAATGAAGGGTGGGGAGTGGTTGAGCTTTTCTTCTTCTTTTTTGAAAGCCTTGAGCTGTTTTCCTTGGTGAAGGACAAATTTTAAGTCACACATCATCAAATATTGAATATATTTACTGCTTATGTAAAAGAGTAACTTCATCCTCACGAGATAGAGGAGATTAAAACAAGCAGGCTGCGTTCCTAAATTCAATTGTTTTCCTGGGAGATGCCACGCAGCTTGGCAATAGATTGACACCGTGTCAAATCTGTTTCTTTAAAATTGCACTCAAACGAGTTGCCCTCCAAATGTGTCCCTGCAAACCACGCTGGCTGATGTGCTACCTAATGAAATTAGGGAATTAAATTCCTCAGAAAGTATTATCCCAACTCACGAAGCCCTTTCAGACTGTATCATTTGTTTGAACATTAAATTAAGCAATCTCCCTTCCAAAGAGCTCGACAGAGTGCTTAAAAGGGCCAGCAGTATGTCTTCTGCTCCCTCTGGAGGAAAACCACGTTTGCTCTGCCTGTTTGTTCACTCAGTAACTGAACTCTGCGAAGGGTGTATCAGCGATAAATTGACAAACAGAGGAGGACACTGTTTGCTAAGGTAAAATCAGAGCCCTGTCACAAGTGTTGAAATACATGATGGCACTCGATGAGAAGGTAACGGCTGATGCCTTGAGCCCGTTGCTGCTTGATGGTGCTAACTGGGAAGGATATTTGATGTTGACTTTGAACAAATGCAGCCAATAGCCAATACATCCTACTGAAGGCAGGCACAGGCCTTGTTTTACTGCAGGTCCTTATCGGTCTGGACAGTGCAAAAAGAGATAGTGTATGTGTGGGTATCATAAAGATTAAAGGCCACAGCTTTTCATCAACAGCAGGGATGAGCTGGCTGAATAGAGGACAGCAGAAAGCTCAACCTACAGAACACCTGCCTGGGCAAGCCCAGTATTATCATTTAATATCTCATAGAATGGTAGGGGTTGGAAGGGACCTCTAGTGATCATCTAGTCCAACCCCCCTGCAGAAGCAGGTTCACCTAGATCAGATCACATAGGAACATGTCCAGGAGGGTCTTGAAGACCTCCAAGGAAGGAGGCTCCACAACCTCTCTGGGCAGCCTGTTCCACTGCTCCCTCACCTCACAGTGAAACAGGTTTTTCTTATATTTAAGTGGAACTTTTTGTGTTGCAGTTTCATCCCATTACCCCTTGTCCTGTTGCTAGCTACCATAGAAAAAAAGGATTCCCCAACCTCCTGACACCCACCCTTTAGATATTTGTAAATGTTAATAAGATCTCCCCACAGTCTCCTCCAGACTAAACAGCGCCAGTTCCTGCAGCCTTTCCTCATATGAAAGATGTTCCATATATAAACTATGATTAGAAAAAATAATGAAATGCTAGTATTCCTTGCAAAAGCTCTTTCTTTCTGCCCTGTCTCCTAGCATGAAGATCATACAAAAATCTCAGTTTAAGCCATAACTGAAAATACACTTGTGGCAGCAGGACTGGTGTGTCAAAGCCTGGAACTGGAGCTCCAGGAAGCTTTAGAAAGATAAAGGGACTATTTTCTCTTCCTCATGATTGAAATGTGGACATTGCTGTTTGCTAGTTGCTTGATTAAACTTTCCAAATCCAAGTAGATAGAAACCAACATGTGTTATAAGTACTTGCTGCTGTCCACAGTATAACATCTAGTTTAAAAAAGTTATAGATAGGGAAATTCTGGCAAGTGATAAACGATAGTCAACTGTGATAGGACTAAAGGATCCTAATCCTTGAGTGCTGGTATTTGTGTGAATGATTTCTAAGGCTAGTTGTAGGGAAGGCAAAGTGTCTCAGAGCAGGTACTGTGATGTGCTTCTTCAGCTTGGTAGTCTTTTTATGCTTTATTCTTTTCCCTTCTTTTTTTTCAGTTTTTGCTGAAAAGCTTTGGTAGATTTTGAGTTTTCAAGGCTGGAAAAGATAAAGCATAATGCAATTGCATCTTTTGCATGTGAGATCTGTCCTGTCAATGCAGCTTGTTAGGGACACAATTTATTTTATTTATACCAAAACATCTGGTAGCTGATGAGTACAGAGCTAGTTATGTGCTCTTAAGAACATATACCTAAAGGGCTTTTGTAAGGAGCATTTTTTTCTTTTCCAAAAGTGCTGCCAATTAGCTTCAGCATCAGCAAATGAATGACAACCTGGAGAATGCTGTGTCTGAGGCAGATCTGGCTCTGCTTTAAAGAAATGCAAAAAAGCAGTAATTAAAATTAACAGCAAAAAGGAAAGCTTGCTCCATGCAGGGCTGTCAATGAAATCAAAACCTCATGAGTTAATGATGGCTTTTGATAGCATTTGCATCAACTGTAACATTGATGGAGAACAGACGTGTTTTTCAGTGATTGAACAACCCCGTTTCAAGGAAATGAGATATTGATGGTCTACAATACACAGACAAACCTAAGAGATGTTTTGTCAATGAAAACCAAATCTTTCTGGTTTTACACTTAAACAGAGAGGAGCTGCATTTTTGGCCAACACGAATGACACCATGCTGCAGAGATGCACTTCCCTTCAGACAGGGCAGAGCATGGATGGTTGGAACTTCTGACCGAGTATCCTAAAAGCAAATTCAAGTTTTCTGATCTCTGAGGTTTTCAGAGGATACTGTGGGTTTCCAGCTGTCTCTGGTTGAATACTATGTAGTTGTTGGAGGCAGATTGCCAGCTGAAAGTCACCCATGTGTGGCAGAGCTTGTAAAAGCGCCTTCTCACAGGGAAGCACCTGATCAGATGTGATGCTCTCACCCACTCCCCAGAAAGAGTCCCTTTGCTCTAGTCTTTGCAAGATCCATTGTTATAATGTTTTGATGATTTTCGGTATATTTCAGACAGCAGCTGCCTGAAATTTGAATGTCGTTCCCAAAAGTACAGCTGCTAAGCAACCTCCCTCAGTGCTCACATAACTCCTTTAGACATAGTGAGAGTTGTGCATATGTTGAGAAGAGTCTGTTGCTCTTGTTTTTCAAAGGATTTTATTTTCTCCATTTGAAATGGAAAAGCTCCTGTAGCAGCAACATATACAATATGTTTTCATGGATCTGTTTTGAGCTTGCCTTTAAATGCATGCCAGCAAACCCCACCTTCTGATGGCCAATATTTAGTATTTGCAATAGAGCAAGAACTGAAGAAGCCACGTAGCTTACAATAGATTACTACTCTTTTGATGAAAATTATTCAGACTTGACAAGTTTTATTACAAATGGGAATCTGCTGACAGGTTTCAGTATTTTAACTACTTAAATAATTTGGGGAAAAAAACTGGTCCAAGTGTCTAACTAAAAATTTACCCTAAAGACATAGTGGTACTTTATTCTGCATTAGTTGATGTTTCTTACCATGAGAAGTTAGCTCCCTTTTAGCAAAATGTCTTGGCTGCTAGGCAATTGAAAATTAAAGGCTGACAGGACATGCTAATGAAATAAAGCAGTAAACATTTTCTGACAGGTGCAAAATACAGGACTGGTTTGATAAGATTGTATTTTTGGAAAATTTTGCTTGGTAAATCTAATTTATGTCAGTTCAATATTGGCTTGAACATCTAGTTCTAATTTATTGAAAGCACCAGAAAGACTATAACCATTTGTTTAGTACAAAATGTTCAATCTATAAGAATGAAACTTCCTGAAATTTAATCTTCTGAGCAAAAAAGACAAAGAAAGCAAAGCAGAAAAACCTTCCCCCCCTCTTGTTTTCCCCCAGTACAGGAAGATTTAGAGTTTAGATATACTCTAACTACTTTACAGGTGGTTTAAACTACAGCATTAGAGGACAAAACCACTTTCTTTATCATGAACAAAACTCCAAAATAAAATGACTTGACAGATTTTTAGCTTTTGTTCATTTTTAGTTGTGTTATGACTATTTTTAGTGCAAAAACTCTGACACTTCGGTCTATTTCTAGGTCACTTTTGTGTAGTCATATTGTGGATTGACAATGCAATGGTGATGTTCTGAATGCCCTTCAGGCTGGTATTTATGTCATGACCAGTTATCCTGGCACTCCCATTCCCAGAGCTGTTTGAGATGGGGATGAGATTCACAGAGAATTTCCCTAACAAGTATTTAACTTTGTGGTTAATTCATGCTCATGCATTACACTTTGTATTAATTTACACCTACAGCCTCATTTGGGTGAGGCTATAAAGGTCAGCAAATGAAATACTCCAATCATTTCATATATATATATATATATATATATATTTAATACCATATATTTTTGAAAGATGTCCTTTCTACCTCAAGTCTTGTCTTCTGCTCTGCAGTAATCAGTGCATTACTTCAGAGAACTTTTAATTCTTTACATTGGCCTGAAATCCTGAAAACTGAAAATTCCTGTGCTCTGTGGTTTTCTGGTTCTCACAAGCTTAAGACAGGACACAACAGTAGAAGAAAGCAATGATTCTTTCTTAATAGGTTCTGTAAATGTGCTTTTTTGTGTTATTGTTTTGGTAGTGCCAGATTCAATGTAGCTAATGGATTGCTTGTTTTTTCTATTGACTGCCACCTCAAACCAAACAGCAACAATTGAAGCTAGTAGAGGCAATCTGATACTTCCAGCTTGCTGCACAGAAAGTACCTGGTTGTATTGAACACTTTTGTGGTATCATTTGGCAAGTTTAGACTTTTGATGATCAGCTTGAACTAATGACTCCAGTCTGTGTAACTGTAGTCTGTAGGAAAGAGATCGCAGTTAACTTTAATCCAGGCAATTCAGTTCAAGGGAATGAAGCCAGTGCAGGCAACAACCAGACCCTGATAATATGTAATAGTTCTTACAAAAAGATTATAAGCCTCTACACTCTGAAGGCCACAAGGTTTCAACTTTCTGATTGTAGTGGCTTGACTTTTTCCTTTTAAAAATTCCTGTTTAAATCACATTTTTTGATAACTTCTCTCAGTTGTGTAATAGCCACACTTTGGGTATTTTTCAGTGTTTAAATCGATGGCTTAGCGAGCAGAGTCACAACATTTTGTTGAGATGCAAATAAAAGTTGAATGTATTCCTTTCATGACAGAAGAAGTCTGTTCAGTAATGGTACAGAAAGCACAGTTACTATTTTCCAGATAGTAATACTTGCAGAATTTGTTAATTGTGTAATAATATAGGTGTACCTAACTCTCAAACTCCTCAAGCCTGGAACTGTGGTATCCTTCCACCAAAACCCTGAATCATATTTTTTCTTAAAAAAAAAAGTCTACTCATCTTGCTCTATGGTTGACCTTCTCTGGTTTTGTTTGTTTAGTGTCCTTACCATTATGCCAAATCTGCAATCTAAGGTTTAATCTGCTAATTTTCCTGAGTGAGCATTTAGAGTCTGGGCTGCTTTCTTGTTAACATTGGTTCCAGCCTTTGCTTGTGTACCAAGGTGTATCTGTTTCTGGAGGTCTCACTCTCCTTCCTTTAATGAATTTCTCAGAGTCATTGTTTTTAGGGTAGTTAATCTTTATAGGTAAAATAATACATTGGAGATAATAGCAGGGAGATGATGGTAACATCAGACCCCTGCTTTCTGCTCTCTGTGTCATTTATATTTATCATGCTGCACGCTGACCTGCTGAAGTTGTAACTGCTACATTAAAATGATTGAACTCCAAATCTCACAGCTTTATTATGTTTCCCATTGTGGTTTATTTTTGAGGGGAATATGTAATGAACCTTAGCAAAAGCCAAAAGCAATCGTTCCTCCCAAGACCTTGTATTGGATTTCAGAAAAAGTGATAATTAGTGGTCAGAGATAATTAGTGGTCATCAGCATCTTGGGGGGGGGGAGTGGGCTGGAATTCCTGCAAACATTTTTCCTTTGCCCTCTGACTTGCAGAAATTTCAGTTGTGGGTTTTTTGTTTTGTTATGCAAACACTCAAGTTAATGATCTAATCGGAGTAAATAAATGTAGACTAACCTGACTGCTAATTATGCACAGCTAACAAGATACTGGTTTTATTATATGCTGTCTCTTGTGTTTTCTACTGCTCTCTTATTAAATATTACACAAAGCTGCTGTTCCTTCAGTTTTGCAAGGTTTTTTCAAAGTTGCTTGTGATGGCACTCTTAAAACTGATTAGTACCATACCTAGCTGGTCTTACCAGCTGCAGTGCTGAGTCATCAGATTTTAGGGCAGACCCTTGTGTGTGAATCTTTTAGCTTTGCAGAAAAACTGAGTGATGGCTGTGAGGCCCAGATGAATTTTCTAGGTTTGAGGAAACATATCACTTGAAACAGTGGAGTTACACCTAATTAAAAGCAAGGGTTTCTTGGAATCATAACTTTTGAAACCAGGGTTAGTGAAGCACGTTTCAATTGAGCTGTTCAACTTTGTGCTGCAGCAGATGAGCTGATGGCAAAGCTGGATCATTAACAAGTACTGAGGAGCAGTGATTGCTTAAACTATGTCTGTCTTACCTGCACAGGAAAGCTGTACATCAAAATCATTTTCATCTCCAGCTACCCACATAATTTGATATGAATGGCTGTCTCGTTTGAAGGGCTGCAGACTGAAATATCAGCAGTGTTGCAAGGCTGGAATTGGGCTGTCTGGCAAAGTTATATGGAAAGATCTAAAAGCCATGTATGTTATTAAGCAATACTTCTGATGTTATGGCTTTTGGGTATTGGTTCTATTTACTTCTTGAACAATTTTGGTTTTTTTTTTCCCTAAAGTGAGTGTCAGGGGAATATTACTCAATTTTATATGGTGGAAGCTCAACAAACTCCATAAAAATTCTCCCAAAAAGAGAAAAATCCATATGGGGTATTTATAGTCAATTATTTTTTCTGATTTTTCCTTTCTTCCACTCCCAAGTTTTATGTGAGCTTCAGCTTTATCCATTTTACACTCCAGCAAGCTTTGCAAATAAATACTGGTGGTTAAAGAGAGTTACTGATCTATTCTTAAGCCCAGCTTGATAGTAGCTGTAATGCTGGGACTGTCTGCATCACATTGATCTCTGCTAGATTAGAAGTTTATTCCTTGTAGGCTGCTCATTTGTACACCTTTTAAACATGTAGTTATGAAACAGCCTAAACTTTAACAGGTATAAAAATAGGCTGCATTTATTGAGCTTACTGTTACTTTCCTTTAAAGAAATGGAGCCTATGCTTAGTTGAACAAAGTAGTGTTGCAACTGCAGAGGCACAAAATAAAGACCAGACCAAACTCACAATAGGCTAATTCAGGTGTGTTCAGCTTATTAAATTTCTCATAAGGGGGAAAGATTTTTCTCATCTTCTGCCAAAAAGTTCTAGCTATTATGCAGGTTTTGCAGTACAGTGCCAACAAGAACTGTCGAGTTTTTTTATCCACATGCTCTGTCCTTATCAGGAAGTAGAAGTTGCCGTCTCTTACTTCTTTTCTTCCCTTTTCCAATTAGATTAAGGTTAATTAACGTGTGCTTTTCAGTCTCAGCATTTTGACCCAAATCTGGATAGCTCTAAATACCATATATATAGGTGTTTCTAACAGGTATCATTCATAGCACCTGAGTATCCATATTAAAGCATGTTCTGTGTTATTATGGGGATTAAGGAAACAGTTGTGGACAAGTGTGGTAAAAGTAAGGATTAATTAGTTAACTATATCATTCCAGTACTTACACCAGCTTTCTTTGCACAGTTTCTGCCCATGTTTTGTTTTTCGAGATGTCTTTGTTGTGGTAAAAGTGTATAAAACAGTTATCAAAATGCAACTCTGCTGCAGCTCTGAATCCCTGAACAAAAGTGTCCACATAGCCACGTTTGCATTTTGTTATGTTATGGATTTCTTTTATATTGCCATAAAAGCAGCTTAAACTGTTAGCATCTTGTACAGCATGGCACTAACAAAAGAGCCTAAACTTAGAGCTCTGCATATAATTAATTCTGCAGCTCCAACAAGATCTCTTTGGCTAGAAGAGGCCATGTAGTTGTCTTCAATAATCTTCTGCTTTGATGTTTGCCTAAGAGCTTTTGGGACTTGAACACATGATCCCTCTGCATTTTTGCAGGTGTTCTTGAAAAGAAGACAACTCTGCCATGCTGTGTGCCTATGGCAGAGGTAGGAATCTGAAATTTGAACAACACCTGGGCTTTTTGCCACCTTTTTAAGGAAGATTACTGCACATTTCTGTGTGTTTGTACACTGAATATACATTTACAGCAGTCTGAAACACCTGGCACTCGAAGTAAAGCAATATTGCTTCTGGCTGTCACACATTATGAAACTGAAAGTGATGAACTTGCAGATCGACATAGGCATGCCAAGCTAAGAGCATCTCTGGAAATGACACAGCTATCAGCACTTGGGGACAGAATTGAAGAGGGGATTCATAACCTGCAGTAATAGACTTTGGTTTTCATTTCTGCACGAGAAAGAAAACTAAGAAGGTGTTGTCAATATCTCAACCTCTTCTTATGATGCTTTTGAAGATGTGTGAAGGATGTATCCGATCTTCAATTGAATGGAGCCTTTCAATTGCTAATTGCCTTGTAGACAGGTGTGACTTAGTCTGTGTCAACCACACAGTTCAGCTGAAACTACAGCTTCATGTTCACTTCAAAGATGGTTTTACAGCTTTGTGTAAAAGGTAGTTTTGCTAACTGAGGCTCTGTAGCCATAAAAGATGATGATGCATCCATTTCTCAGATGTCATCTAAGCATTATGTATAAGAAGCAGAAATAGAATTGTGTTCAGCATCTGCTTTTACTTTACACAGTGTGTCGCTTGGTGCTATTTCCATTATCCAGGATATACCCTGTTGCTAATGAAGTAGAATTTCCAATACCCATAACATTGTACCTTTTCTCAAGCTGGGGAAGAGGTTCCTGCTGCTCGGCCATTGATCCTGATACAAGCCAAAGGGCTATTCAGTACCATACCTCTGTCATCTTTGTCATTCCTTCACCAGTCTTTCATGTTTGATGCAAAAAGGCCTAGTCCATTCTAGAGTGAGACGTGGAATGCTGCATCTTTGGCATGTATAGCTCTGGGCACTTTTGTCAGTGTCTTTTAACTCTGTCAAATGTGTCTGTGTTTCTAAATTATTGGGATACATTTTGAGTTGCAAATGGCTCTGAAAAACTTGAGTCTCTTGAGCAAAAACTGCCTGTGGTTGGTACCTGCTGGAATCTCTTCAGAATCTCTTCTTTCAAGTGTTTCTGAGGATGCCAGTGGAGAAAATGCATTGTTTTGCCTGTTAAACAAAGTGCTGACAATCACTGATGTTAAAAATCAAACAGATCAAACCCACTTCTGTCCTTACTCTTTTGAGAAATGGAGTTCATCTTTGTCTTTTCATTAAGAAGCAGTTTTGGCATTTCTTCTGGACTTATTTGAAAAGTCCCTGCTAATTTGCCAAAACAAGCATCTTCTGAAAAACGGGAGTTTGAACTTAGGTTGAAAAAAAAAATTCCAAAAAAGAACCCTTATCTGCAGGAGGGGCCTAAGGAAAGGGGTAGGACATATCCTAGCAGCTCTGATAAGGACTCTTGGAGTGAGTGCCAAAATGCTGAGATCAAAAGACTTATGAGCCTGTCTAGTTTAAAGCAGTGGGAAGGGAGTTAGATTATGCATCTGTGAAAGGGAGAAGGTTGAGATGGGCCAGACGGTACAAGAAACATAACTGGGAAAAAGAGTAGGAAAAAAAAATCTTACCCCAGTAGACCTTAAAAACTGGGACTGGAAATTGAAGCTTCTTATTGTTTGTTTCCTTCCCTCTGAGTAGCTGCCAACGTGTCCCACGTGGGAAGCCTTCACTGCTATCAATTATTTGATGCTCAGACCTCTGTATCAGGGATCCAGACTTCTATCACCATTTAGTAACTCTTCAATGAATTTCTTTTTGTTTACAGGGACTTTTTTTTTTGTTTGATTTTCTTGTTTGTTGTTGTTTAATTACTGAGAAGTTGTACACAGAACACACAGAGTTAAAGTTGTCTCCAAGTTTCAAAGTCACCAGACAAAACTAAGGAAATACCACTGCTGGACTTTTTGTATTTGTAGTGGTGTTATCCGTTTTTGATGAGATCCTTTTACTGTCCATGTAAATGGAACATTTATTCTGTGTGCCATTTATTGAATGGCCCTTCCAGAGATCCAAGAAGGGCCCAGGCACAGCCACTGCTCAAGTCAGTGAAAGTGATATTGGATTATGTAAAGTGACAAGTATTTGAAAAGGTCTGTGTTCTGTGGCTCCACCTGGCACCTATAATTCATAGATCCTTTTGACCTTAATTTCTCTCTGCTTCAGCTCTTTGTCTTTGAGTTACCTGCTCCTCACACAGATGTGTTGCCAAAACAAATGTGTGCTTTCAAAGCACTCATATGCTATTGTAATGAATTTTACTCCCAGGAGTAAATTATATCTTTATTTCATAAGGATAATAATGTTAAGAATGTGGTATAAATTGTACCTTAGCCATGGATTTGGGCGCAAGAAAACAAACCATCTTCTCTTTTACCATTTGCTTGAAGATGTAGAAAGCCCTCATGTTCTGGGATATCCCAGCATAGCCTTCTGCCTTGGTAAACTTCATTAAAGAGTCTCTCTGGCATCTCCAAATTAGGTACCAAATCCACTACATTTAGACCCTGAGTCAAAGCAGTGAATTGCACACAAATAGCACAAACACCAAAAGCACTCCAACGTGAATTTTGTTACAAACCAGACACAAGATTGGTGCTAGGTATGATTAGGACTTTCCCTCCATTCTAATTAAGTATTTCTTCCTTTTATCTCTGAAAAGAAGAGTTGATACAGATGTCATCTGTTGCCAGGTTATTTTATGTCTACAGTCTCCAAGGGAAAAATAGAATCTGCTTATAGAGACTGTTTTCACTAGGAATATGTTGTTGAGATAAATTAAACACTGGTGTATTTCATGTGCTTTCCAATTCCAGTTTGTAACTGCATGACCAAAGCTTATTAAAATAATAATACAGTAAAGCTACCTTACAGTTTTTAATAACAGTTATTTCTACTTCTTCCTTATGTATGGAATGTATGATTAACTTAGTATTTATTATTAAGAAATCACTTATTGATACTGATTATCAAAACCTTGTCAGCTGAATAGTTTTTATATGGGTGCGAAAAGTCGCATTCAGAAATAAGGACTGAAATTTTAACTTTTTTCATTTCTTACTATTTATCTTCACTTTTCTTTGTCATATTGTGAGTACATTTTTACCAATAACATCTAGATATCTGAAGCCGGGCAACAGAGCTATTGCCTTGTAAATCTATGAGGAATATGAAATTCTGATGTGTTGAGCATATCCTCACAAAAGTCTTCAGTACAAAACTTGCCTGAAATGAGTCTATCAGGATTTGATTCGCAGTAATTGAATGCATCCTTGGGATTTCACTGTGTTCATATGGAAAGGGAAGAGTTTTCCTAAACTTTTACTAAAACTTCTTATAAAGTGTTCTAGGAACGTAATGTTTCTGAAGTTCTGTATTTGACCACATCAACATCCTCTTAATGCTCTTATTTGTAAGTGGGAGGATTATTCCTTCCCGCACATGATCATGTGGTGTTTGTGGAGAACAAAAAAAAAAAAAAAAGATGTTTTCAGAATATTTCTTAAGCAATTTTTGTCAATGTGGTGATGATAATTAATGGTTCTTTGGTGACTAACAGAAGAGCAAAGTGATAATAGAGAAATAGAAAACGTAGTCCTCATTCAGAAGTTTGATTAGGCACAAGAGTCCTAAGGACCACAACTGTTTATGGGTTTCTTGATTAGATTTAGGAGCCTGTGCTACCCCCTTATGAAAGTTGATTGGAATCACTGATCCAACTTCTAGTATTTTCTCCAAAGGTTGAAGGTGCTTGGGAAAGGGGGACAACTATAATCTGGCTGCTTTTTTTTTACCCCCAAGTAGTACCTGAATTGCTACATTCAATCACAAGGTGGCAGTTCTGCTTCACAGATAACTTTTTTTACTAGCACTTCTTTTTTATTTTCACTTTCATGTCCTAAATATGCCAGTATGTGTCTCCTGGCTCAATTCACCTTTTTTTCCCAATGCATAAAGATTCTTTACATACCTGAGAGAGCCCCTCTTAATATATCTTCAAGTTTCAACTCTAATTCAGTCCTATAGCCCACAAATACAACAAGACTATTAATAGTAGTAAAGTTGCAAAGCTTCTTCAGTTTCATTTCACAATAGCTGCAGTTCATCTAATGAACTTTCATTAAGATTATTTACATCAAAGCACTGATAAAATTGTTGTTATTTTTAAATGCTCATTCCAGGAGAATTACCTGTTTTCTCTTAGCTAGATTTTGATATTCCTTGTTATCATCTTTATTCAAAACTATTAATCTACTTTCATATATGCTCTGTACTCTGCTGTGAGCTGGTGGATAGAAGCTGATATGTTCAAATGATTGTATCATTTTACTCACCATAAATTTTTAACAGGATCTGAGTACAGGTACAGAATACCTTCTTGAATGGTATTTCACACTAGACTTTCTACAGGAATCAGAGTCATGCATTACCAGCTGCTAATGCATGAGCTGTTGTAGGGGCTGTTTTCTCCCCTTCTCAATCCTTTCGAAGTAGAAAAATTTGTGATAATGTTGTGGTACCCTTGGCTTTTTTTTTTCTGCAATTGGGTTTATTTGCTCAATTTCATACACAGAAATCAGTTTACTGTGGCTTTTTGGAACAGAAGTTTTTCTCTTGGATTTGTTTCATCACATGAGCCAAAATCAACAAATATTTCTTGGACATGCCCAATGAAATGTCCTGCACTGGCTCCTGTACACCTCAGTCTGAGGCAGAGAGAGCTGGAGAAGTATCATACTGTTGTTTCTGTTGTTTTCTCTCCTCAAAACTGGCTTTTGATGGGGGAAAAAAAAAAAAAAACCATGAGAGAGTGCACTAGCTTTTGACTTAGTCCCTCTATCCCATCCCCATGGTGAGATCTCTGGTTTTCTTCTTCCAGGGAGGTCAGCATAGTCTCTACCATTAACTTGCTACTTAAAGATTGTTTGAAAGGAAGGTAGAGGTGACCTTTTCCATTCAGCAGAGCTAACTAAAAGCAATACTTAGCATGATGCCCAAGACAGCATCTGTATTCAGGCTGCTTACCATAAGGGCTCCAGCAGGACTGCACTTAAGTGAAAGACCTCCAATGGCAGACTGCAGGGGAACATTCACACCTGAGTATCCAGCTTGTCCTTGCTTTCATTTCTTCCCTTCTGCATATGTATAGAGAGAAACTGTTTTCTATTTACCAGACTACATCATTTTATTACTTGATTTTTCTCATGATCAAGATGGTCAAATCATCAATTTTGGCCTATTGTGACTGCAGCTGAACTGTTCTGCTGTTTTGTTTTGGCTGCTTCTGATTGTGAGCATCTTCACTGTTTCTGTTGCAGGACTCTGATTTATTTAATTTCTTTTTTTTAATGTTAAAAAAACCCCATTTTTCCATGGCATACTACACATTTCTCATTCACTGCAAAACATGATGATAAGTATTTGAAATCACAATCATTTCCTTAGTCTTAAACCATGTCTGCTTTCTTCTGCAACAGCAGGACAAGTGAGGAGGCTTAGATTGTGTATGCATACTCATGTAGAAGGTTAGACTAAAATTTATCTGGCACTATATCTTATGCTGACCTTCATCTCATTGATAATTGTCTTGATGGTGGTAAAGACTGGTGAGCTTGAGCCTCTGGAAAAAGAGAAGTATGGAGTAAATGTTACTCCTTGTTATCAGTGTAGATTTCTATGTAAAGTGTCAGCAGCAATTTTTCCTTTCTTACACAAGGAACAAGAGTGATAGAGCTGGAGGAAGAGCTGTGTTTTGTGTTACACCTTAATGGCTAAAATGTGCCCAATTTATTGAAGACTTAGGTTTCATTCCTCTTTCTCTGTGCATATTTTATGGCTTGAAGATGGTCTGTCACAGCAAACACTCGAATGAGAAATGAAACCTCTCTCTTTTTCATCCTGTTGGGCATTGTCTGAAAATGCCACGTATTCTGAGCCCCTTTGAAGACTTATTCTTACAAATTGCTGATTTTGGTCAGGTACAGGCCTGATGCTTCCACTGAGCCTGATGGGACTGGGGTAGGTCCCTTGGGCACTGGGAAGTTGAGCTCCAACTGGGAGGAAAGCTGCAGAGACACAGCTGGGTTGTGAGGCAGCAGCCGTGTGGAGGCTTTCAACATTGCACCTTGGACTGATGTACTTAAAACCCTAACCCAGATCCTCACAATTTTGCTGGATACTGCCCTAAAAGATGATACTTTGGTCACTATGTCTCCTGTCGATCATGTCTCAGAAGGATCTGTGAATAAGCATGTTAATTGTCTTTGATCACAACTGATATAAATTACAATGATGTACTGTTTTTCTTACTTGATAGTCATAGAATTGTAGGAGTTGGAAGGGATCTTTAGGGATCATCTAGCCCAACCCCTCTGCTAAAGCAGATTAACCTAGATCATACTGCTCATTTTACTCATATCTCTACTCTGGATGTTTTTAACCTACAATGTCAACTCCTGTCACCATTGATGGAAGCTATGGACAATGTCTCCTCAGGATCACTGGGACTAGATACAGGCCCACTATAATAACAAATGTCTAATTCTGCTTTAGAGTAGCATATGGTTTTGTGTTTTGTTTTCTTTTCTGAAAGGCATCCAACTCATTTTCAGAGCAACTTATCTTTATGGATGGTTTGATGGGAAGACAGGCAGCTGACTAATAGGCAAGAGTCAACATCAGGAATCAATGTTGTAGGTGGCTTGTAGCTCGAAGGCTATTTGATTGAGACTTTTTTTTTTCCTAGGCTTTTCAAGTCACTTTTCCTTTTTCTACAGTGTAAATCCAACAATTTTCAAAACAGTGGTTATTTAAACAAAGCCCATGGTGTGTAATTCTACCTTCCCACAGCACTATATGCAATTACCATTTTTTTCCTGTAGTAATTTCCCAAAATAACTTCTTTCTGTTTTCTTATTTTGTGTGTGAATTCCATTTTATTATTATTATTTTTCAATGCCAGCCAGAATCTTTGTTTCCACTTTGCTGAACCAGAAATCTCTTGCTACAGAGCTGATGGTGTAAGAGGATGCTGAACATAGGTCAGCAAATAATCTGAGCAGTCTCCAGGTGGGATCTCCAGCAAGGATTGGACCTGTTTTGAACAGTCTAAAAGCACTAGAGCAATGCATAAAGGCTTCTATAAGCCTGTTTTTTATGGGCTAACAAGCAGCCTCAGGTTGCACAACCTCTTGTAACTCCCTTAAGGTTTTCCTGCTTGATCCAAGCAGGAGGTCCTTGTGATGCTGCTGTTTGTCACCAACACTGTGCATGTAAATGCTGTCAGACGGTTCACTTGGGCAACATCAAAGCCTTATGTAACATTAGAGACCTGATCTTTATGTTGGCTCTTCAGTACAAATATAAAATTGTGTTTGTGACATTTGTGTGGCATTATGTGTCTCTGAGGTAGAATACATGCAGTATATTTTATTTGTCATGCATCTATTATCTTTGCTAAACCAAAGGAATTGACACTTAAGTAGTTTCAGGTCTTAGCTGAGTTCAATTTTACCAGGTGATGTCAAAATACCAACCCTACTATTCTATGGTTCTATGATAAGTTAATGAAGAATGAAGGATTCAGACAGAAAAGTGAGCAGTCACAAAGTTGGTTGCTTACCAGGAGATTCAGTTTTCTTAGGTTTTCTTGTTTGTCTGTTGCTAATGTCCAATTGGATAAAATCATTTATTCAAAACATTCTTGCTGTTACAGAAAGGTTTCTTTTTAAAGTCATGAGTTTCCACCACTGAGGACAAATAACTAGCGAGACAGCCTTAGTTCTTCTGGCATCCTATTGAGTCATCAAGGGGACTCTTATTTTTCTAATTTATATGTTATTTGGAAAACTTCTTGGTCCATTGTCTTTTCCATAGTTCCCTTGACATGTGTATAATAATTGGAGCATATAATAACACTCCTCTGTTATATTTCTTTGCAAAGCAAATGTCATGTGTTGTCCAGCTCCTCTGCAGTACAACATATGCTTTGCTCTGTGTTTTTTTTTTTTTCCAAAGTTGATTGTCAGTCTAGAGACACATGGAGTAAATGGCTGGTACGAAATAAAATTGTGCCATATGGTTTCAAATGTTTTTGAGACATCTGTGGTTTTTAAATCTTTCATATTTTTTGTTTGGGTTCAAGCATATGGTGGTAGTGAGTGTGCTAGCTAACTTCTGCCATAAAGCAAATGCAGGTTAATGCCAACTATATTTACCATATGTATATTCATGGTATCATCACACAAGTATTAGTTAGAAGGACAATACACATACACAGAAATAGCAACAGCCATTTCTTTTTTTTCCCCCCTCATGAAAGAACTGCTCATTAAAACACTGAGGAATAGTAACTACTTGTGATTCTTCCCTCTCCATGTTCTGCATAATAGAGTACTACACATTTGCAATATAAGAATAATGTGTCATCTACATTTATTGCAAAAATGACAAATTATGTTTTCCAGTTTTGTCTAAGTGGAAGTTGAGTATATTGCCTTGGCAAATTAGCATTTGAAAACCTGGTGTGAAGTAGACACTATCAATGTACATTAACAATGGACTGTGCTGTTTGATGGAATGATCTTGGTTTGCAATTTTCTTAGCTCATAAAAACAGTTTTAGTACTGATGATATTGATATTAGTGCTAAACACCCTGACAGAGCACTAACTAAATTGATGTTATTAATAATGTAATAGATCATTAATGACAATTGTACTTGAAAGGAACGTAGACATCCTGTAAAAGAGCTTTCCTTCCATCTCACTTACTATACTGTCATTTTTAAAATGACTTATTTTATTAAGGAGACTAACAAATAAATATGTAATGAGAATGTGCACAGGAACATAGTGAGAAGTGCCACAGAGTAATAGTTCCTTGTGTTTTGTCCTCTAGCCATAGCTGATTGCTTTTTGTATTGCAGAGAAAGTAGCTTTTTCAGCTGGAGCAATCTTTAGCCTAATACTCTGTTTATACTGGGGATGTAATCTAGATTACTTGAATAGTTTGAATAATGTCTTTTCAGTCACAATCCTCAGCATCTCAGCTATGGAAGTGTTGTGGTGCCAGAGATGAGTAGTAAAGAAAGTAAACTTGTCAGATGAGCAGCATTTAGTATTAAAATTCTTACTACTTTGTCAGGTTCAACTTTAGTATTTTGAATGTAATAAAATAAATTGGTAATATATATAATATAAAGGCAAGGAGTAGAGACCTCTAAAAAATTATTGCCATCTGTACTGGCCTTTGAGTTTGTGGGACTTGCCAATAGCATTGGTAACTCCTTTTCATTAGAGAAATGTATTGCATTAGAAGAAGTGAAAATATTTGGCATGCTCAGCATTTTCTACTTGGAATGTTTCTTTTAGTAAGACAGACCTAGAAGTGAATAAAAAATATGTAGGAACATGAAAAAATGAGCAAAATGGTTATTTCTGAAAACTGGGTTTTGACTGTTGGGGAAAATCACCCACACATAGTTTGCCCCAGATCTGCTGAAGACTGTAACTTCTCCAGTGGCTGTAGAGCCATTTTATGAGTTGTAATGAACATTTTCTGCTGATGCTTTCCGAGATGTTGTGGGTGGAGAAATGTGGCACGTTCAACTATCTCCCCAGTTTTCTACTCTGCATGTCTTTCATCCCCAGTTCCCTCTCATGCAATTATTTTCCCATACCTCAACTTTGCTAAAAACTATGTGTTTGAAAAGCAGGGGAAAAAGACCTTCAGGAGGTATATCTTTATTATCTCAGAGAAGATAACATTTCTAAAGCAAGGCAAAACAAGATTAGCGAAAGACACAGTATTATGGACCAGCACAGTGACAGAGACTGATTATAGATTAAAAGATTCTGTCCTTAAGAAAGGGACGAGAAAAAAAAAATCAAACCCTTCAATCAGAGCATTTAAAAAATATTATACAACAATTTACCCGCTATCTGAAGCTTTTGTACTCTCCATGTGGTCTGTAATCTTTAGCAAACTTTGGTTTTCATTTAAAGTTTTCCCAACATGAAAGTGTCTGCTGTTTCGTCAGTTTGCTTGTTTGTGGATTTAATTGGTTGCGTGTCTGTGGTGTTTTCTTCTCAATTTTTATCTGCTATATCTGTATACACTAAAGAGCTGTCTTTCCAGGGATGCTATTTTTGGAGATGCTCGCAACAAACCATCTGTAGCTGCACTACCCCAAACTGCAGCTCTCTGTGTCCAAAAGATGATTTCACGGGGACAAAGAATGTCCTGATCAAGACTTCAAAGAAGGGCATAACATACATGGCAACTGTAGATAACAGTGACACTGTACTACGTTTTGATGCTGTCTGGTTAGAAACTCATCTAGCAAGTAAAAATTAAGAATAAAGTGTTTATTATTACTTCCTGAATTGGTTTTAAATAAAAATCTCCTAAATTATTGTTTTTCCAGAACTGTCTGGACCAAAAAAAAAACCCAAACACTGCCAAAAATTTGATATAAACAGGACAGGACTTTTTGTTTATCATTAAAATTCTGTCCCAAAACACCTTGAGTGTCCAAACTAACTGTTTCCATTTTGAAAGTATTGCAAGGGAAAGGGAGTTAACACTGACGCTTTTATATTGACGAGTGTATGTCTACATATATGTATATGCATGTAAGTATGCACAAATGTGCATGCACACAAGTCATTTATTTTGGTGGAGTACATGTTGCAGAATAATTGGAAATAACTGAAAAATCTGCAAACAGTTCACTAAAATTTGTGGTCCTCAGCTGGTGTTTCTGCTCAGTTCTCATAGGAGATGAACAAACGTGAGTGACTGGATCAAAAATCTGGTACTTGTTTCACGTCAGATTGTATTTGATGTAACTGACTTTCTTTAATAAGTGAACAAAAGGATAAATTTATTATCTCCCATACTCAAATAGCATTTTGAATGTATGATATTGGAGTGTTGTGCTTATGATCAAGTTTATATGAATCATTAGAAACATCTATGCAAATATTTGCCTGTTTGCCATGGTAGATCAGACAGGTTTGACAACTGTTGCTAATACTTCCTACAATTGATGCCTCACAGTCTACAGTAAAGCAATATTTCAAAGCTCATCAAGATGACCTGATCCACTGGAGAGGAAGGGAATTTTATCAGGCAGTGCTGTGTGAACTGGTGTCCCTTTCCAAAGTACATTGTGGGGAGCACTTGTCCCAACAGCACTCCACTTAATTTTTTGCATGATGAGAAAAATGCAGCTTTGGCAGTGAAGCTAATATTGTGATTTCTATTTATTTATGTTCAGAAAGCCTTGCTTGGTGTTTAGACTTTGCTCCTCCTGCACTTTGCTTAGCAAAATATGATGCTGCAGATACAACTTGTTTTTGTTTTCCGGTTCCTTTGAACAAGTGATTTTATAGCTACTTGAACATGAATTTCAGAGGATAAGGGGGTTGCTTGGCAACTAAACTGCAATATTTGCACTGGTACCTGTGGTGTGGTTTCTCTGTTTCCCAGGGAGAGTGCAGAGTGAGTGGCTAGGATGTTTCTATTTTTATTAGTTGCTGGAGTTGGATGCTGCTCCTCACTCATGTTGGTGTTGTGCCCCAGACCTTTAGAACTCACCAGGAGGACTTGAGGTGGGCAACATGCAAGTGCTCATCTACATTACAGTCCGTCTCCCAGGGATTTTTCAAACTGAGTTTATGAAATATTCAGCCTTTGGGGATGATAAAGCAGAATCATGTCTGTGGCTTGACCCTTCTCTTTAAACTGTACCATTTCAACTTTCCAGTCAGAAAAGAATGATCTAGGGCTACATAAGAGATCCTTATATTGAAGAGCTATTTCAAGTAAGTATTATTATCATTGAATGAGTGTTAAAAAAGTATTGCAGGAAGATTTGAGTATCTTTTATTCTTAGGCTACCGACAAATATGGTAGTAAATCATCGTGTAAAAAAGAGCTTAGTTCAAATGAAGCCACTGGGTTTTTAGGTGGCATTATCACTGACAGAGACTGGGCAACAAACAGGAGTAGGTTTCAAAAGCCTCTATGGTGTCTTAGCTCCTTTGAACTGAATTTCAAGGTGTCAGTCTATCTTTTATTAATGGCAACTTGAGCTAATCTGTTAATTTTCTGGAATTTAGAGAAGCCAGAAAGTATTCCAAGATTAGTCATGCTACATGATATAATTTCCACACAAAGGACTATGTTTTATTCATTGCTGATATGCAAAGGGTATTTCCAAATAGAGTTCTTCTTATAGTCCTCCTACACCACTGTGTCTAACAACAGTTTATACAAATGCTCTCTTGAGAATATCTTTATGACGAGAAAGCCCCAAGATAAAACCAAGATAAAAAAGGGGAAAAAGCTACCTTCTTTTCCTTTTGCTGTATAGACACTCTTGGCATGCTTACAAAATTTTTATCCTCTACTCAAGTTTGAGAAAAAGAAACAAATCAACCAACCAACAGCCTGTCCTGGGAAGGACCAAGATTTCTCTCCCCTCTATTTGCTCCTGTTTATAAATTACAAAACATTTTGTTCTTGGTTCAAGGTGTGAAATAATCTTCATTCTATTATTTGTGATTTGAGACATAGAAAGTATCAACTCAAGGTAATGTGAAACAGTAACTATGAGTGCGGTCTTCACTGAAGGTAAAAAAAAAAGGTATAAAATCCTCTGTTTACTGCTAATATATCTGTTGACTAGGATGCCATCTTCCTAATTCAATGTCTGTCAAATGAAAGCAGTTTGCAAGTGAATTGGTGATGCTGTGTGTTTGCAATAGGTGAGGAACTAAAAGTATGTGAGGCTTGGAAATATGCCATGGAGAGATGGCTTTTTAAGACGCCCCCAGACTTGGCCATGCTCAATAGCTGAGCCCTGTTCCTTTAGAGTGTATTTTAAGAGAAAAAGAAAATTACTTCTGATAAGTGCAAGCTTCCATTTTCCAGACAATAGCTTGTTAACCCTGCTTACAGCTACTTGAGAACTTGAATTATCAGAGCATGACCAACCCCTGTGTTCAGGGAATGGCTGGGGAACTGCTCTCCATGTATGTCTAACACACATGGGGAAACTCTTCTGTTTATATGAAGAAGTTGCAACTGTCGTGGAAAAAGTATCAAAACTATTAAACATACAGCAGATTGCTGCAGGCAAATGTGAATTTAGGAGGTGTGTGATGTTACCCCTCCATGACACCACCACCATCTCCCTGCTTGTAGAACCTGACAAGCAGCTGGGGCTGCAGACAGGAATGAGCCAACCCAAGGAGGTTTTTCCCCTTCCTTTGCTAATGCCTGTGTGTGTGTGTAGCTGCAGATTGTGGATTAAAAGAAGCAATTGGAGTGAAATTTTCAAATGTCAAGTACTTTGATCCTTTGCCTCTCAAATCTTGTCAGCTATGAGCAAGAGAACGTAAGCAGGGAGGATGTTTTTCCTCTGAGGAAACCCCTATCTCTAACGTTGCATTTATGCACAAAGTACTGTTGCAAATATATTGCCAATGTATGTCCTGTAAGTGTATGAGTCTATCTTAAGGGGGAAAAGCAATCAAATAAAGGCAAAAGTACTAGTTTTATAGCATATGTAGTCACTGTTTCAAATCAGACAGGATGCAGTTTAGAGGGAAGGTCCTATCATGTGCTCTGTGTAATTCCTTCAGCTGTGCCCTTGAGCCCATAAAAAGTGTGATATAAGTCTTATTTTCCTTTTCAAGATAGGCATTTTAGTATGGAAGGGTTCAGTAATTAGCTGGGGTTAGTTTTGGGAGGTGAACTGATTGCTACCTCCTACTTTATACTCCTGAGGAAAATTTTGATCATAAAATTCAAAGGCTGACCTTGGTTTGGGTTATAGAAGGAATATTACATTTGCTTTGACCTTCACAATCTAGATTGAAAAAGATGAAAGGATTAGCTGAAATTGAACATTATGCCTAGCATCCAAGAAAGGAGGGGTGAAGCTTAAACCATGCTACCTATAAATTATACATGAGAAGCCTTGTATGCTAATGTTATAATCTTATGTCACCAGGCTTCTTGTATTAGCTGGATGTGTAGGTGTCTTATTAGGTGAACAGTAACAGTCACTTTAAAAATAACACATAACATGCAATGAATAGTCCTGGGGGGGAGCAAATATACTTTATTACATGACAACCTAAACTGCATACCACATTTGCAAAAGCTTATAGTTTTATATAAGTACAAGACTTGTCTGTAAGCTATATCACTTTCCACCTGGTTTCTCCATGCTCCCCTCCTAAAAGCAGTAAAGTTAAATTCCAGGTTTAATGGAGGCAAATGCACTGTGCTCTCCATGCCCTCCAGTTAACACAATCAGCTGAGGGCAAAGCTTTGCCACCATTGCTCCTTGGCTTGCTCAGGCTCCCGCTGTGGCTGTGTCACACTCACCTGGAGTTCCTTCCAGCATATGTTGGCAATAGTCTGAGAGAAAAAGTACTTTTGGTAATTAACTTGATAGATTGCTTCTATCAAACAAGTCTCTTCCCTATGAACTATTACTGAGACACCCTGTGTGAGAGAAGGCAAATAAAATTTGACCCTAAACTCCCAGACTTGCAAGCAGCTCCTATGTTGAACAAATCATACCTCTTCCCTGCTCCTGATGGGTGCAGGCTTGCTCTACACATGGAATGCTGTTCTGAAGGGATGCTGGTTTTAGAATCAGTTCTTACAGTTTGGATCACAGTTTAAAATTCACTTTCCTGGTTTTGTCAAGACTCCTTCTTCTTGATATAGATGTTGTTTGCTGAGTAACAAGAAGTATCAGAATAGAAAGTTTTCAGATAGAGAGTGGGGGTTTTTAGAGATATCCCACTAATAAGATTTATGACTAAAATAAAGGAGTTTCTGTAATATTTACTGTTTGTTTATCACATGAAAAACATGTTAAAACTTCTATATCGATACATTTCTTTGTATCAAGCTGTAATATCTGATGGGCTATTTAGTGCTACCTCATTGTAATGTAATGTACAGCCACTCCTTTCTTGAAATACTCATACAATTAATAATAATGATCAGGCCACTGTAAGAACTACATGTATATTTTGCATCTTTTGTTTTTGATGCTTTGTTCTCAAAAGTATTTTTATTTCCCCATCCTGAAACATTCCTCTCTCACACTGTGTGCCAAAGTTTTCAGAACAGTTGATATACCTCCAAGTTAGCAGACTGAGATTTCTGTAGGTTTTTTTAGTCTTTCCAATCCCCAGCTATTTCTCTTTTTAAGCCTTGCTAATTCCATTCCCAAGACTTGCATTGCTGATATGGTGCCTTTGTCAAACTGCAGCACCGTAGCTGTCACTGCTGGGATTTTTATCTTGGCAGCAAAAAAAAAACCAACCCTGGGCAGACCTGTCTAATCTTCAGTATATTTATAGTGCTGATTTGATTTATTGTTAGTTCTGACACAGAAGTGATGACTGTTGACATATAACGTGCCTATTGATTAAATCAGGTGAGAGAAGACACGGGTGATAATGAAGAAATAGAAGTTCCTCATGGATGGTCCAGAGCTGCTATACTCACCTACCCCCCCACCCCTCCTCCCTCCTGCCTTGCTCCCTAGGAGTTTTTAGAATCTTGAAATACAAATTAACCTGTGAAAACAAGGGGCAAAAATGCTGAGTTTCAGCTCAACATGCGTAAACCTTGGAGCTTGTCTGCTCAGACTTTTCCGGGGCGTGTGATCAGCCTTCATGCACAATGTCTGTGCATTTTAATGTTAAGGGCACATCGATATATTTTCTGGGTTTCACTATACATCTTACTGACATGTGCTGTGACAACGTGCTGAGAGCAACTTCTATTTCTGGATGCAGTAATCTAATAGTATTTTAAAGCAACATAAAAAGTGGGTTGGCCTGCTCTTAACTGACCATTCATCTGGCTGTTTATTGCATGCTTCAACAGTCTCATCTGTCAGGAAGGCAGCTCCTTGTTTAGTTCCTGGGCAGGTTAAACTTTCAGAAAAATTTTAGACCCAAATGTGCCTTTTACTTGCAAACAACTTTGTTTTCAGTAGCATAACGTGGTGCAAACTGTCACCCAGCTTGAATAAGCTGCATTCTCCCACACTGATTCGAAGTGGTGTTTGGGATGCTCTGAGTGATGAATGCTTTCAGAACAATTAAATTTTCCTGCTTAATATAAGGACCAATACTTAAATGTTAGTCCTTTAATGAACACTTCGATTATTCTAGCTTGTTAGTCCTTAACACTAAAAGAAACATGAAAATATTATTAAAACATAAGCGTAAGAGGGAAACAAATAATTGTTAAGGGGAAATCACTTTCTATTACATATCTATAGGAACTTTGAAAACATTTAATTGCATCTTTACAGCATATCTCAGCGCTTTCCAGTCAGACCAACTTGTGCAGATGAATTTCTAATGACAGAGAGACCCATTTGTACCTGTACTAAGGAGTCCTTGGGAAGATGATGATCTTTCCAGTGAAGGGGAAGAATTTACTAAGTGGAGTTCAAATTTCACGTGCCAGTTAGAACCTTCAACATCATTTGCAACTGACACTGTGTCTAGTATGAACTTCTAAATGCAAATGGCTTAATTTCCATAGAATTGGAGCCATTCCATACAATTTGTACCAGGCAAAACAATGCTTTAGAGATTGTGAGGTTGGATTGGTTAAAATACTTGTTATAATTCTTCCTTTTTCATTTTGCATCTCAAACTGTCCAGGTAAACGGTTTCATTTTTTAGAGATATGGAAAGCTAGAAACACTAATACTTGCTCTTATAAGATGCCTTTCAGGCTTAAGGATGAAAGTGCCTGTAGGAGCAGTTAATTCATTAATCAGATAGTGTAGATGAGGCTCTGTTAACATCTAAGATTATTTTTTTGTGGAGAACTTGGAGACTTCAACTGATTATTCATATTATAGCCATAAAGGCAATTCTATTTGCAGGAGGGAAAGTTAAGCCACAGAGATTAAAATGATTATGGTTAAGACACCCAGTAAGTCAGTTCAAAGACCAAAATTCTTAGTTTGGTCCTTTTAAAACTAATCTGGACTTTTTAATGCTTGTCTCTATCACTAGAAAAATCTATGATAATTCATATTAAATATAACCGTGGTATTTCCATAGAGATAACACTTAGCATAAAAATAGCTGAAACGGTATGACATTGATTCTGAGACTACAGTTCATAACATCTTATTTTAATATTATTATCAACCCCCAGCAATACTAAGGTGTAGAAATAACTCCTGCATTTCAAAAGGACCAGTTGTGTAATGAAATATGTGAAGGTAACAAAATTTGTGTCAAAATAACAAAAGCCAGCTTCTCTATGGATTGTAATATGTAGCTTAGCTTGTTACATCAAGGGTGATGGAAAAAGAGTATTGTAATGTCAGTTTCCACAAGTGTTAGATGTGTTTTGGTCTGGAGGGCAGGGTAAAGGAAGAAAAAATGTTAGTTAATGTAGGTGTTTGAATTTCGTGGAAGAAGTCAGAAGCATTGATTTTTGGCTAGTTCACCTTGTTGGTAATGACTGAAGGAATATTTTCAGAATAGCTTCAAGTGTTTATAGAGGTGAAACAAAATTATCTCCCTGAACAGTCTACTGAGCAGCCGATGTGAGTAGAGTGATTTTTTTTTTTTTTTTTTTTTGGGTTTCATCCTAGAAAGGGAGCCAAATCTGATGAACATGGTGATTATAATATCGTTATCCAGGAAATTTAGTTTGGGTTATTTGCACTGCATGGTAGATTTCAGCAAGGTAGAGTTTGGAATAGCAAGCTGAAGGAAACTCTGAGAGTTCAGATTCCAGGATAAAGAATGTCTGTATTTTTGTGAGAGAAGAAACAAAGCCTGCAGCTCAGATATACCAAGGAAAGCTAAAAGCTGAGCTGTAGCTGATGCAAATGATCCCATACCTAGATTATAGATGGTACTCAGGGAGTAGAAAGTCTTCCCCATCTGTGATGCAGCAGCTTGCACTGCTTAAACACCCTAGAGTTTTGGATAGGATTGGGTCATCCTGGTAACTCAGAGTGCAGTGTGATGTTGAGCAACCTTGGCTTTGTTGACAAGTTTCTGTGTTTGGAGAGACTTTTCTAGACTTCTCTTTCTTTGGCAGCTTGTGACTTCCAATAGTTAGTTCTGGTCTGTAGATTGTTGCTGTTGCATTTGAATGAGAGTTCTATTTAGCTTAAAGAACAGAAAGCCCCACTGATGATGGAAGAGGAGACAGTTGATCACGTGTGCAGACAGTCGATCTGAGATTACTCAAGTTCAGGAACTGGAATTGGGGAAACTGAATTACAGGAACACTTTACTGTAAATTTTACCTAGAATCCAACATTTGCTTGTGTCTGGAAAGCCTGCATGAAATTTAACAGTGCACACTTGCTTGAACCATGCACATGTTCAACAGATTTCATGCAGATGCAAATCTGGAAGGAAATTGTTTATGCAGGATTTAGGGTTGCTACAGTAGGATGCATCTCCAGTTGACTGTAGCAAAGAGATGTTTAATTCCCTTGCATTAAATACCATATGTTCTCTCGTTATGCCAAACACTATACCAAACATTTGCATGCTGTTGTCAGTAATATTTCCTTTAGGAGTAAAATGCCATGTCATTTAAAAACCCACTTTCTAAAGCTCTACTCTATTTCTGCAAAATGTATTGCTCACAGACAATTTTAGTCTAGGAGCAACATGACTGTTCTTCCTTTTGGGTGCAAAAGCACTTCCATAATTCAGGCTGTCAAAAAAAAAAAAGAGAGAAGTAGCTATGTCAGTATTGTACCACAACTACTTAGCTACGTTTCTTTAGTATCATTGTTTTTAAGACAAAAGGCTTTTCTAGGGAAATCAGTACACTTCCTTTTTTTAACTACATATCCTAATTTAAGCTAATATCCTGCTGTGCACAGATACCCCCCCATACTTCAATTGTTTTAGCTTCAGGAAATGAAGATAATCAAGTGATTAGTAGACTGTGTTACTAATGAGGATGTTTGACATTCATTTCCAGTGAACACACATGACTGGTGAATCTTTACATCCATGGGGTGAATTGCAGCTACATCCAAGTAACTCCAAACAGAGTCTACAGAGTTTAACAGAGTTAATAAAAGGGCTTTGGGATCCCGTGTTGAAAGTGCTTCAAAGGAGCATTGGCTGCAGTGAGATGTCTGGGGCTGGAAATCTTGATCTGTGAGGAACTGAGACTGCTGCTTGGAACTGGTGCCACTGTTGGGTAGAGAGCACTTTTAGTGCACAGGAGGGAGGAAGACAATTGCAAGGATTATGTCATACATTTTCAGAGCGATCACAAGAAAATCTGGCAATACATTATCTGTCTGAAGTTGCAGCAATACTGATTTCTGTTCCAAAACACTTGTCACCAAGTATGAATATTGTGCTCACTCATCTTGTTTGTCCCAGCTCTGTTTCAGTGATGAAGGCAAGAACAGTCACCTCACTGAGTGTTCAGGAACTAACAGGTGACATCAACATTAAGAGAGGTTTTTCAATAGGTAAATTCTCTAAATAACTCTTGGGAACAAAAAACAACCCAAACACCTTCAGGCGTGTGTTTACAAAAAGATCTGAGATTTCACTGCATATTTTCTTCCTGTAATGTGCTGTTACTTCTTCCTAAAAATGATAAAAGTACATTTAATGTAGATGTTTTAGACAATTGTGAGCTCTAGTTTGTGTGTTTGTTGTCTGAGCTACTTTTGCTTATTTATCTGGGTCTGATACATATATGCTACTCATAGAATCTGTTAGAGGTCATTTTTTATACAACATTCAACAAAGATTATACCAATATCTCATTATTGTTGCTTTTGAATCTCCAGATAATCACAGGGAACTTATTTGGGTATTAATTTGGAAGTTGTTAGGTGGCTATGCACAACTTCCACTGCAAATCAGTGCTAATTACATTATAATTATTTTAAATTGTCATCACACTTCAGAAACATGGAAAGGGAAACTGAATGAATATATTTCAAATGAGATCCTAGTGCCTTCCAGGCAGTCAAGGTGGTTGTAAATGCAATACTCCTGAAACAGGGTGAGGAGATAGGCAGAGGTCAGGTAGCACCTAAAGCAAATTAATGACCTGCTCCAGTCTCATTGTGAAGCATTGCTGGGATCCACACCAACTAATTGCAGTGATTTGTCATTATTGTAGCAGAGACTGGTCTACCAGGCAAGGGTGTACACTCTGCTGCTCACCAAACTCTGCCATTAAAAACTAGGGAACAATAAATGCAATAAAATCATGAAGGGTAAGATTTGAAACAGCACCAGTGTCTATCACGGAGGTTTGGTGTTCAAATCATTAGCAAGTCTTGGGTCAAGTTTTGCACCAGACTTGGGACTAGATGGAAACAGGACCAAGAAATGATGTATTAATCTTTGTGGTGGAAATGTGCATTTATGTGCAGTTGTAACTGCTGGGATTGTTGCTAGGGATTTACTCACTCTATTAGCAGTGAAAAGATTTCCATTTAAAACATATAGAACCCAATGTTCTCAGAATAAGAGTTTTCTGGAAACCAATTATCTTTTACATGATGTTTTTGTGATACTATTTAAGATGCATATTGTACAGAAAAAATACTCTGCATTGTGTTTCTCTTTAGTTTTATTAATAAAAAGTCATAATAGCATCATATTTTCTCTGATAAATATTAGGTTGTAACAAGAAGCTGAAGTAAGGGTTTTTTTAGGAAAGGCTTTGAAAAAAAGGAAGAAGCTAAAAGCAGTAGCCCAATACACAAGTATTTTTTAATGAAAGAGATGAGATTATAATGCTTGACTGCGGAGGAGGAGTTGCTTGGATTCAGTTTTTCAGAGTCGCATGTGCTAATTTCTGGTGCTCCTTGCTTATCCACGGCATCAAGAAAAAGTAATTGTGAAAGATCCAGTGGTGGAAAGCTTCTTTTTTTTTTTTGCTGCTGAGGCTTCAGTTTGCTCTTCCAGACAAATGTTTTTCTTGCAAAGAAAACAAGAGCTGTGACTGAAAAGGACAGGGGAAACTTATTCTTGAGACTTTACGATTGATCTTGAAGATTGCAATGTAATCTTGAACTATTTTCAACAGAGCAATAAGGAGCAATCTCTGTGCATAGAGATGCACAATTTTTTTTCTCTTTTTTTTGATTTGCTTTTGATTTTATATTTTTTTTGCTTACAGTCCTACTGTTTCAGATACCCAGAGTCTTTGAGGTAATGGAGAGGAAGCCCTGCAGATACAGTGACAGAAATGGCAATTACTATAACACCAGGGCTTAGATGTCTACATGAATCACATCATGCTCAGGCATCAAGATCTGTGGACTCTGAAAAGATGCCCCAGAGGATGGCATCTCTGTGAATTACAGGGTTAGCTGCAGCACTCCAGAAAGGACAGTAACCTTCCAACTTCTTCAGAAGTTGACAGATTTTGTGCCAGTGGAATTGGGAAGGGGGGAAAAAATGGCCGGTGGAACATAGAACAAATTTTGTATGATGTGAGGTGAGAAAGGCGTGAGCTTTCATTAGAAGAAATAAATGAAAATCCAGAAAGTGTTTCTCAAGCTGGAACAGCAAAATCTCTCATGAGATTCCAGAGGTAGTCCTGAAAGTTCACCCAGACAATATTGTTCTTCAGCAATGGGAAAGATTTGTTTATGTGGAAAATAATCTATAATTTCTCTGGTTGCCTCACGTGGCATATATAGGACAGACCAAAAATAGATTTAAACTTCAGTTTCTTTAGGGGAATTGCTACTAATCTTTCCTTGTAAACCTGATTTTGTAATGATGAGTAGTTTGAGAAGCAGACGGTTCCTGCTTGAGCACCTTTGGGGAATTGTGCATTCCAGGATAAGAATAATAATACAACCACATTCTCTTTAATCTTTGCTAACAAATTTTCATTGCTTGATTTTAATGTGGCAGTCAGAAAAGATGATTCTCAGAAGCTCAGTGATAGCATTACCATTAGAGACAGCAACATTCTGAATTCATTTGCAGATTCAGCCTCTTGTTTCCCAGTGGGTTTTGGGAAGACTCTCTGTTCACAGTGAACTCAGCTTGGACTTCTTTGTTTTCTCTGGTAGCCCTATGACTGAATGCAAACACGGGTAAAGTTGGAGATAGGGATGATAGGCATTACTCTTCAAGAACAGAAGCTCTGTTGTAAAAAATGCTGGCTTTGTACTTTCAGGGAGAGTCAGGAGTTGCAGATAAGCTTGGCACAGCACGATACCCAAAGCTGGCATGTGGCAGTCCTTCTGTACGCAAGGCTAAAATTATTGTGCAGAAATATGTTTCCCTCCTTCAGCTGTCTTTTAAGTCCCTGTTTGCAAAGCTGTGTGAGAGCGTGTGCTTCTGTTTCCTTCTTGAGAGGTAAAATTTCTGAAGCTTTTCCCACTTTTATTCTAGAATAAGCTTTGAGAGGGAACAGATTAAAAAGTTTCCTTATGATAACTGTGTGTCATTTGGGCTAAATTGTGGTTACCATCTCAATAATTCATCTGACAAGCTCAGCCTTTATTGCATCCCTACAACAAGTGCTGGACTACAAAATCCAAGTGTGTCCATACATGTACATCTGACACTCTGCAATGTTCCTGCTATTAATGTTACTGTTGGATAATGGAAGCTGGTACCCCTTAGTGTAGTACATCTGACTTTGACTACCATCAAAAATTTAAGGTGGCAGTAAATAATGAAGTAGCTTTGTTTTCTTTCCAGCTCTAAAGAGCGAAGGAGGGGAGGAGGGAAACAAGAACATTAATTTTTAAGCTTTTTTTTCATGCTCAGCCTGGGAGAGGAGAAGGAGAAATCCAAAGAGCTCAACTAAGGAAAAGATGCTTCTGCTGTGGTGTGCTCTTGCACAGGGCTCTAGTGATCAGGAGACTTTTGTGTGCTCATCCTGCCTGCAGCAGAACATTCACAGGTGCTCATTCATGACTCTTTAGGGGGAAAAAGTCTTTGTTTTCGGGACATATGTCATACTCTTTTTTTCACACAAGGATGTATATCCAAGTTCAACCTACCTTGAGATTCTATAGCAAAAAGATACCGTCCCAAGAGTGAAAAACTGATATTTTTTTCCAGGATTTTTGGAACGGTTTTCCTCCCCTGACAGTAGCAAGTAAGAAAACCAAACGACTCCTGTCCCTTTAGAGAGTTCTGCTTTGGTTGCTGCTTAAAGAGCGTACCTATGGCATTGATTTTTCATTGGATTTGTTTCTTCTTAGACCCCTTTTGAATGTGAGACTGTACAAATCACATAAACAGCAAATAGAGACATAAATTGATTTTTTTCATATAAAATCCTGGGCAGCCTAAAGGAGAAAAGCTTTTTTAAGGTTGATTTTCTTCTTATTTTGAATCTAGTTTGAAATCATGTGTTTGGTCAATATTGGCTGCCTTCTTCAATACTGGTGAAGGATGCTGATTGAGATAAAAGCCAACACTGTTGGGATTTGTCTGGATCCCTGAATGCCCAATGATGTGTCCCAGTGAGATGGGTCATAGCTGATGATGTTCATCCAGAGCCTAGCAGCAGAGATTTACCATGTGAGGCAGAGAACCCAAATTCCTCTGGTAATGGGGTATTGTGGTGGGAGAAAAAAGCTTTCAGAGCTAGGTCTTGAGTGTGCTGTTTCTAGGTAGCTGTGTGACTTCCAGATCTGAGCTGGCTTTGCTCAGCAATTCTGGATGGGTCCCCTCAGTGCTTCCAGCTATGAGATTAATAGAGGCCAACAGCGGGAGCTGCCATGTGGAAATGTCCTGAATTCCCCTTTGGCCACCAGTGTGGTCAGAAGAGAAAGTGAACGTAAAAACTGGATCCAGTCTGTGTGAATGTCATGAAGGATGATTGTAGCAGCCTGTTACTTTACTCACTAAAAGGCTTCTTTGCTGTTTGGCAGGAGAAGTTTTTGTTGCTCTGTGCAGCGGCAGCAGTTTGGACCCTGGCTCTGTGCGCCGGGGCTGCTCGCTGACACAGCAGCCTGCTGTGCTGCCTCAGGACAGCACTGGAGCAGCAGCTGGGTGTGAAGCAGAGCACTATCTTCCTTTGTGTGGATACAGCATTCTGCAAAATTTAAGATTTTTTTTGCTGGTCTAAAAGTTATTTCAACTCTGCTAGAAAACAGGACTTTTAAAAAAGAAATGAACAGAGGGAATCAGAGGTGGGAACAATAATGAGTTTCATATTCTGCAAAGATCAAAGATGAAATGACACTTAAAAAAACATCAGATATCTGAACATTTCAGGTGTTTGAAGATGATGCAGCTGTAGTTCAGTTTGGAGACAGTCTCATCTCTTTGTAACCAGAACATCAATTCCTGTTTGAAGCATATTGTCCGAACTATAAGTATGTTTGCCACTCAGGAAATTTTACTTAAGCTGCAGGTTACGTTGCTGGGTGAGCTCCCATTTCAGTTTGTAAAGGCTGCTGTCTGCATTTCCTTCTGCCCATTGCCTCTACAGATTGCTTTCTCTGTAAATCAAAGATAAATTTGAGCAATAATTTTTCTGGTTTTGTTTCCAGCCTCAATGTTTGGAGTCCTCTCTGGATGTTGCACTTGCAAAGTCTCTTTTAGTGAAGAATGCAGAGGTACTTGTCTCTAGCATCAGGGAACTGCCTGTGATGTGTATGTATTTATATATACACGTCAATATATGCACATCAACTAATCTCTTCTCTCTGGTATCCAGTTTTAGGGCTCATAGGAATGGTTCAAAACTGCACGAGGGGAGGTTTAGAGTGGACATTAGGCTGCATGTTTTTTACCCTGTGGGTGGTCAAACCGTGGAACAGGTTTCCTAGAGAGGTGGTTGATGCCCCAAGCCTGTTGGTGTTTGAAACTTTTGAACAATGGCCTGAAAAACACTCTTCAACATTTTGTCAGCCCTGAATTGGTCAGGCAGTTGGACTAGATGGTCATTGCAGGTCCAGCTGAACTATTCTATATATTCTCCCTGCCATCACTAAGAAGATGAAAAAGGTGAGGTGTATTGTGATGACAATAGGCTCTAAAATTGGCCATTCCTAACTTCTGTGGCTACTTAGTCTATATCATTACTTCTGCATACTCTGAACTGAGGTTGGTAGAAATTAGTTAAACTGTTGGATAATTTCTGGGAGATTTGAATGTTTCCTCTTCTAAAGAGATGAGAAGATGCTTTCCTAGGGACTAGAAGACAATGTATGACTATGTGGACAGACAGAACTGAGCTGGGAAGCTGCAGTTGTGGGAGCACAGGGTGTGATGCAATCACATTGCTGTTTTGAGTGGGGAAAAAAGGAGACCAATACCCATATGTTTCATTATAAAAGCAGGTGTCAGTACTGAGCTAAGTGTCTATCTATAAACATACTTCTCCCAATCTGCCAGAGGTTGAGTGCATCGCTTTTACAGTATTTAATGACAATTTGGAAGTGAATGACTGAGAGAGACTCTGGGGAAAAAAAATCTAATTAGACGAAAGCCATTCCCCTTTTTTCTCTGGAGTGGTTTATGGGTCCTTGACTCCTGATTTCTTTAGTTTCTTCACTGACAGTGCTGTGTGTGACCACTACTGGGTGATATTGAAAAATAAGGATAGAGCTTTGATTAGATTTTTTGACTGATAAAAAAATGGATCTATAAAAATTTATATGGAGTTGGTGGATGGACCAGAGATTTTAACTTCATTTTTACAGATATTTAACCAAGGGAAAGCATAGAGCAGGGGGGGTATACAGTGAAGAGGAAGATATTTGGCACACCTGTTCAACAGGTATCCTGATTTTGTTTTAAGAAAAGTTACCAGTTCAACAAATAACTTTTCTTCAAATGTAAAAATATCTTTTTAATTGCAACCAATCTAGCTTGATTGCTTTTATTTTAGAGCATCATGATGATGAATCCTGCTGAGATAATTGGCTTGAATAAACTGTCCCTACCTATGCAAATAAAAGATGGGAAAAAAAAAATGGATCTATTCTGAATAAGTAGTGTTTAGGCAGGAGGTAAAAACTTCCAGTAATACTGAGCCTGAATGCCAAGATTAGTTCTCATCATCTGCACTTATTAGTGCTTTTAAGATTTTACTTCACATGCAAAATGTGCTAGAGAATTTCACCTTTTAAAATGAATCCACAGTGCTGTAAATAGTCATCCCTGTCAAGCACTATATATAGTCCAGAATAACTTCTGAATTGTCCTTGTCTTGTTCAACTGTTGATGTGTGGGAGAGTCACTGCAGACAAATACTGCTCGCGAGTTCAGTCTACGGTGATTCATTCTTGAAGGTTTTGATTTGCAGTGGGGAGTGCTTGGTGTTCATAAAGTTTAATGTATTAATGTAACCTTTTTAGTTTTTACTTTTTAGCAGAAAAGATTGACAAGAATTTTGCAGATTTCTTTTCTTGTTTCTACAATACTTGTGGCCATAAAGGTTTTGCTAAGAAGTAAAAGCAGTTTTTCCTGACTGAGATAAAGACGACCATTTCCAGGGACTTCTGCTTGTGTCCCAGACCCCATTTACAGGTGAACAAACATCTCTTGCATCTTTCGTAGGAAGGCTCATAGCATTTTAACAAAGAGGTAAGAACTGTAGAAATTCTTGTCAAGTCAATCATTAGAGAGGGCAAAGTGCCCTGGTTTTTCAGCTCTGTATGAACTGGACCACAAGAAAAAAAACTTAGAGATTTATTTTTTGTAATATATTCTTGTTTTATAGGTATTACACTCTGAAGCCAATATCTTAAAGAATCTTGAAGTGAGCCTGTGTGTGTTATGAAGAAGGAGGTGTGTTGCTGCCTTTGGGTTTGCAGACAGGTGCTCTGAGAAGGGACAGAGTCATTGACAGTGGCTGGTGCCTTCCCAGCTCATCACTCTGAGGAGGTGAAAGCAAGGAGGAGGTAAAGCAATGCCAGTTCTCACATAGAGGAGGATGAGAGACCTCTAACTTTGTCTGACAAAGGAAGTCAGGAGTTTGGAGAAGATGGCCTTCCTGGCCCTGCTGATGTGGCCTGTAGGGTGAGACGTGCCAGCTCAGGATGTGGTGAAGGGCATTTCCCTACTTAGGAGCTACTGTGCATCCCATCCAGCAGGGAACCACTTTCCCTGTGCTTGTGTACAGCTGTCTCCTTTTGTTTTTATCCTCTCCTTTCTGTGTTAGCATCTGAAGTACTGCTGTTGTGCAAACAGTATACACAACTTTTTTTGCTGGCACCCCCTGTGAATGCAGTGAGGCTCTTAACCTATTTCTTAACCTATTTGCAATGCAGCTTGCTGCTTCATTCTGCTGAGAGGCGAATGTGCTCCCAAGCACACACCTCCTTTCTCTTGCCTTCCAGTCAATAATCGTTTAATGTCAAACTAGATCACAAAATTTAAGAAGGAAACTGTTACAGAACGATCATCAGAAATATTAAAGTATAATTGGAATTGAAATATTGGAGTTAAAAACTTCAGGATAATGAATCATCATTGCATAAGCACACAGAAATGGCTGTATGTACAGCTTTTAAATTCATTTTATCTAAACTGTATCATTAATATAAGAAATATTTGGCTAGGAGACAGCAAAATTGCTGTATTTAGTATGAAGCTAATGAGTTAGTCAGACTACTATTACAACTAGAAAAAAAAAACCTCTCAGTAGATGACAAATTATTGGTATTAAAGTGAGTGGGTACTTTTAATAATTATTTTAATTTGCACAATATAGGAGAGTCTAGAGGTGCATAATAGATTTTTATAACAATAAAGAGAACTTCTGAATCCCTTCCAGTAATCAAGTAATACTGCCATATGGTAAGGTGATGAATGAGGTCTGAAAGGAGAGCCATCATTCCAAGCCAGCGGCCCCATGAAAGATTAGATTAAAATAGCCCAGATAGAAAACACGAGAAAGAAGTCATGGCTGTGGATGGATGAAAAAGGATGAGTAAGAGTTACCCAGTAAATGAAAAGGGAGAAATAGGAAACAGGATGAATGGCAAAGAACAAAAAGTAAACGGCAAGGAACCAGCTGGATTCAGTATTAGACTCACGCAGCAGCAATATTACCTGTCCAGGAGCTTGGAGGGGGGAGAATGAATAGCATCGGTCTGTGACAGCTTAACAAGTTGTTGCAGGTCTCTGGAGAAATATGGATGCAGTTGGGATATTTGGGTCTGTAAAGAGTCAGAATAAATATGTGAATTCGAGTACCAAAGGCTGTGCTTTCCCAGAGAAGGTGGCCATGGTTTAGCATTTTGGGCTTTGGGAATGGTTGCAATGTATTGAATGCAGAGGCTGTATTGATGAGATTACACATTTTTTTGCTTAATATTCCTTTCCACTCTTTCTCTTTTTATTTTTTTCTCCTCCTTTTTCATATTATTTTGTTTCCTCCAGCAGGGAAACCAATGGTAATACAGTGAGAAGTGGGTAACAGCCTTCTTGGCTTGTGTGATGTTTCTCCCTGCTTTCCAAGGCTCTAGAATAGGGTGCCTTTGGGCTGTTTGCAAACCATATGTGCTACAGGATTATCTATCTCAGCTGCAGCGATTCTTGCAGAAGGCCATAGCAGCTGAGGGTTAAACAGGCTGTGCTATCTCTTCAGCAGCAATAGCTCGGGGCTTGTGGGACTGAATAGTTATCTTTGCAGAGTGGCACATCTCGGGGCAGGTTCCTTCAGTTTTGAGCCAAAAGAGAAGCCTCGGTGCTATGAGGTGGGCCGGGATCTATCATTAAAATATCTGGGCTGATGAATGCTGTGCTTTCAGAGGGACAGAGATGTTTAGATATACGTGAGATTCACTCTATTATTTTATCCACCTAAATGGGTAAAGATTTTACTGTCTTTGAGAACGGAGGCAGCTGAATGCCAACTGTGCATACATTTCAGAGAAGGGGTCGTGAGGAAACAACATGAAGTTTGGGGTTTTAGTTTCACTTCAGAGTTTGTGTATTCCTCTCAGCTCTGTCAGAGTTGCTCACTTTCAATTTATGCCTCAAAGACACAGAAGAGCTGTGTGCGGGCTGAAAAGCCTGGCGAGACAATGGCGTGCGTTTGTGACTAAGCGGCATGAAGAGGCACTGAAAGAAATGATTTTTTAATTTGATGTGCTTATTGTTTGAAATCTGAGAATCATTTTCCTCTTTATTCAGCAGTGAGGGGTGGGGTATTTTTTTTTGTCTTTCTTTTCAGAGACCAAATGAATAAAGAGCTGTAACAAATATTGAAGGTTTAGAATTCATAAGATAGTTCATGAAAGTATCTCTCTGACTTTGTAAATCATATTGTCCATTTGAAAGATTTTGCTGTAATGACTTGAAATAAATTGGAGCCTGAGCTGTTTTTCAAGGACTGGTTCTCCGTGAACAACAAAATAGCTGTACAAAATACTGCTGCATTCTGCAGCAGTTAAATGTACTGAAAGGAGAACAATTGATCGAGAACCCCAAATGTATGACACCCTCCTTCAAATCAATGGAGGAATTGCTGAAGATGTCATAATTAACTGCAAGTGAGTCCGTTGCCGTTCCAGAAAGTGGTGTTTTATGCAGATTGAATTATTTCAGGGATGCTCTTTTCTTCCAAATGACTTAGCTAGGTCTTGTGTATGTTAGCATCATTCCTTTGAATTGATGGCAGCACCCAGCAGCTCCAAGCTGGAGAAGAGGCGACTGCATCATGGATGCAGCATTAGCACATGCGGTCACTGCCCATCGAAAAGCTGAATAACAGCACAATGTGACAGACGATTGAAAGTCAGTAAAGATTTGTTGAACAAAGTGCCTATCTCAGGGATAGTTTTTCTGCCTGTGAACCTCATGTGCTGTTGTGGGGTGAGGGGTGCGGGGGAGCTAAGGGTCATAACTGTAAGGTTATGCTGCTGGGGATGTGGCTGTTGATGGCTCCACAGTGTCGTGATTCCTGACAACACAGTTTCTGTTTCAGAAAATGTAGCACAAATAAAATCAAGTCATGATTTTGTAGCCATCTACGTGTCATGAGTTGAGACTTGTTGCAAATACAGCGTTTTAGCCTTTGCTGATCTCACTCAGCACGGTCCCATTACCATGATTTGATCTTCACTGGATATGTTTTCTTAATACTGATCCTCTGTCTACACATATGGAGAAATGCATCTGGTCCCTGTACTTCAAACCTCACTATTGTTGATGGTCCTTCACTTACATGGGCAGATAACAGCCTGTATGTGCAGATCCAGCCTGGTGGGCACCTGTCTGTAATTTGAGTTTAACACAGATTAATCACAAAAGCAAAAACTTAGGGGTTAAGAAAATTGCTTTATGTGTATTTTGCTAGTGGCATTCAGGCCAAAACTGTTGTATGTGGTTTGAGCATCTTGGAATGTTTCAGAGAAGAGCTACTCAGGGACCTGATGTCTTTTTCCTACTGCATGTGACTTTCTCAAGATGTTATTTTTCTCACATTTGCATACCTTCGATCTTCAAACCAGGCTGCGGCTCTTGCCAACTCTCTATGGCCTCTCCACTGAAATGATTTCTTCTGTAGTATGTTCCTTCACTTGTTCCCATGGCAAAGAATAAGTACCTGTTCTTACACTGATTCACTGATGAGATATTTCCTCTCAGGAATGAATACTTGAGAATATGGTTTGTGGTATGTGGCAGCCTATTCTTTGGCCTGAAGGGTTGTGTGTGAATAGAGTATTATCAAGATTTAATTGTAGCCCTTCCTTAGGCCTGTCTCAACAGCTCTTGGGCATTTGATTAAAGGTAGAGGTAAAAGGGCATGAGGGAAGGCAAAGAAATCAAGTCCACATATGCAAAGAGGAGAATGTTCAATAACCCTTAGAAAACAAAAGCTCTGCCCAGGGAGATTTTTCTTTGTAAGCTTGCCTCAGCACCACTGATAAATTAATTTTTTATGTAGGTTGCAACTTAGTGCTTATGGATATCAAAATGAAGAAACAAGATCAAAGTAGATCTTAAATATAGTTCTCTTAACAGCCTTTTAGAGTCTCTTTCACTGTTATTTGTATTTCTAGTTTTGTTTTCTTGGCTGGCTGCTTCCTTGCTTGTCTGATTTCATGATGAATCAGAGCTTTGGGCCACCACGATGGAAGTAACAAATGTGTTGACCAAACAGCTCTGTGTGCATTACTCCCCCGAGTTTTTTTTTCAAGCCATATGGAAGGAAATCACATGTTGAGAAACAGACCTCCATAAGGAAGAAGAGACTGTAAAGTAAACTAAACTGATGATCATGATTTGGCTAAGAGGCTGTATTTGGGTCTGTTGGTGTGTTTTGGTTATGATGCACTGGATGGAAGTTCAGCCAAAAAGTGTTGTAATTGGGCCTATTAATTAACAGGGAATGATGCTCTGTAGCTTAATGGCTAATGGGAGGTGGAACTGAGTGATAATCTAACAGTAGCCAATTAGGTCAACCAACAGGCTTTGCATTTTCGTGTTCTAGGCACCCTTTCAAAGAGATTAGGAATTAAGATTCTTATAGAGATTGCTGCAGCTGGAAGATGTGATTTGGGGCAATGCAAGGATGTAGTAGAACTGAATGCTATCAACAAAATGGTCACTTATAAGGAGGGGTTTGACACTTGGCTGAACCAGGGTGCTGCACAAGCAATACATCCATTTAGGACAGATTATGCAGATGTTCCTGAGAGATGTGGAAAACTAGATAATCCTGGAAAGAAGGAGCAGACTGATGGAGACAGGAACAGAAAAGTAGATGAGGAGATAATTGGGGTTATCACAGTGATAACCATTAAATGAGGACTATTTACCAAGACTAACAAGCTAGCAGAGAGGTTTTTGGACCAGGAGATGTTATTGCATAACTCTATATGGCACTAGTAACCACTGTGCAGTAGGGTTAAATAAATGCCCATCCAGGGCTTAAAACTAGACAAGATGGAAATACCATGTTATTGCACATTTATTGCCATTATAACTGAGATCCTGAACAACTAAATTTAAAACAAAAGGAAAAAGAAGAGCTAATTTTAGCTCTCATTCAGAGATCAATGTAGGACAGAATAAATCCAGCGTGTTTAGGAGAAGCCTGAGGCTTTTTCAGTGCACGAAAAATGCCTGATGCACATTTTGAAGTTTGGCAGATAATGCTTTCCCATCGCTGTTATCACTCTAAAGGCAACTCAGCTCCTCCCTATCCTCTTCTTGATGTTAGTTCTGATAAGCATGCATTTCTTTTTATGACCTGAAGCAACTTTCAGACACATAGATCTTTTTTTAATGTATATATTTCTGACCCCATAACAGAAAAACCACAATCCCAGTGGACTCTGCACACTCTGTGAACACAGTCGCGGAGTACTGCATCTATTACTTGTACCACTTAATAACCCAAGAATGGAGGGTGAGTTTTTCTGCACATGTTTTGTGCGCTACTCATTAAGAATGCTTAGTATGTAATTGATCAGATCTGGTAGTTAAAATTAACCACCTTCAGAATGGATGAAGCAGTTGTTCAGAGTTAGATGTCCTTGCAATTGCTGTTTTGCAAGGAAGAAAGGGAAGGGAGAAGTGTGTACAAGGAGTGAATAACTCCTAAATTTTAACTAGATCTCTTTGTTGGCTAAAAGTGGAACCTGCATCCCATGAGCTGCGTGATATGATATTCATTTAGGGAAAAGAAACAAACCAAAACCACATCAAAACTCTGTCCCACCTCCCCCATCTAGGTGAGCAGCTGTTTTGTATTATAAATCATGGATTGTCAATTAATGATAAATCTCTTCTCCTCTCCTTCCAGCTGCCAGTGGCACAGGTTATCTGCTTTGGCACGAGGCAGTCACTGTGTCCCTTAGAGTCTTCTTTTACAGGGTGCCCTTTTCCTGGGACCACCTTTCTACTGTCTCCTTTCCCATCACAAGGTCAGTAAAGTAGTAGAGGGTTCATAATCTCTCTTCCCTAATTAAGTCATTTTTCTCTAACAAATAAGAGAGTCGGAAATAAAAAACAGACTCTGATGGTCATTGAAGCTGAGAAAGGAGACAGAGAAGATGTTGGCAATGGCTTCTGCGGTTATGCATCCCTTGCAGTAACTCCAGGCAATGACATACTCTCATTTCCACCAATGTTATAAGGACAGAGGCTTTTGCAAGGGAAGGTGAAACTGGAGAGGTGGGGATGTTCACCAAAACAGCTGCTAAAATTCACGTCTAGTAGTGAACCGAAACAATTATTCACATAGTAATAGTCCCAGGGCTTTCTCTGCAAATCTGGGAACACTTTTCATTTACTTGCCTGCTCTACTGAACAGTGTTTTCGGGGAAACTTATTTTACATATGACAGAAGGTGCTTAAATATAGGATTTATGTGCAAATCCTTGTCTTCTTTTTGTAAGCTGGATGTTTTTCAGCTATTGTTTTTGCAAGAATTAAGTGACTGAATAAAAGTAAACAGCCTTGTTTCTCACATGCATCTGTTTGGGAAGAGATGGTTCATTTGCCATCCAGAAAGAGATGAGAAAGGACCTGAAGGCCCCCAAGCTGTGGAGCAGATATCAAAGAGCTTCACAGAGGGACTGGGAAACCCCTATCCTCCTGCTCCTGGGTGTGAGGAGGAGGGGTTGTGCAACAGAAATGAAAACCTTTAAACTAAGACTGTCCAGCTGTTTAAAAGAGCCTCAAAGAAAGTAAAGTGATAGGCTTATAAAAGGAATTTATCCTTTATCCTTTGGAACTTATCCAAGGAAAGTCTATTTCCACATTGTCCTGGGAGGGAATAGTCTGTCTGGAGATAGAAGTCAAGTTTGGCACTGATTGCTCAAAGCATTCCCACCACAGGCGTTTTCTTTCCTGATGCTTATGAAGGGTGAAATATCTATCTTATTACAATGTACATTGCCTTCAGCAATCAAAAGCGTTTCTTGGTCCAATAAGAAATCTACAGCAAATAAGTACCAGAAAGCTTTCTTTAAGATACTTTGGGAAAATACTTATGAAGATGTACTTCATGTTGTTATTCTGGTAGGAAAAATATCTTTTTTTTTTTGACACGGTGTTGGAAGAATTAGATGCATGCTGTGGAAATCTATAGAGAGATTTGAGAAAGCTTATCATCTGCTCTTATAGTTCTATATATTTTTTTGTTGGTTTTCTTTTGCATGGTGTCTTGCTGTTGTCTTTTGGAGTTTTTCAAATGTCAATTCAACTCGTGCAAATGCTTGAAGCTTTAGATACTTTAATTTCTTACCTTTCCAGGGAGTAGCAAGAATATATATTCCTGGTCTTTGCATGGGGAAGGAGTACTAGAAGGGTAACTGACTGGGCCATCTTCAGAGAGATGGAGAGGGTAGATCCTCTGTCTTTGCAGCAGCTGTTTCTCATGCATGGCTCTGTTTGAGCATGTGCATGTAGGTACCCAGCAGTCATTGCAAGAAAGTAATTTCAGACATTTTCTTCTGTCTTGTTCAAATGTAGCCATCAGAATAGCATTTTCCTGATCAATTAACTGAGATAATTTTCATTAAAAGGATCTTTGTGTGTGTGGATAACACAATTCCTCCGTTAATATCTTTCAGATATAGTATTGAAAAAACACAAATTTTGCTCAAGCAACGAGGACAGGCACAAAGTACAGGGTTTGGTTTTTTTGTTATGATCAGGTCTGATATTTTGAGCTATCTTTTTACAAATATCTGATTAGGATGAGAGAGAGATATTATTTTTGAAGGTTAACTATGTTGTTTGCTAAGCCTGATTTTTGGCTTCTGTATAACTTTCAGTATGCTTTTTTTTACAACAAAGAAATCTCATTTCTGTTTGTGCTTTATAGTTAATGCATTGGAAAGTGATTCATAGGTCTGTGAAATCAACACAAAAAATGCCATTTACTTTTTCTGTTCCCTATTGATTTCAATAGGTTTTAGACATAGATCCTTAGACTTTCACATCAGGAAACCAGCTTTCATAATTCTTTCTGACAAAAAGAAATGACCTGTTCTTAAACATTAAGTCAATCTTCTTCTAATATCATTACAAAGGGTAGAACATAATGTCTGCCTGCCCGTGTGGTCAGCTCTGCTATTTCTGAGTCTGGAATGTGCTTTCTGAGTGACACCTGTCAATTATCTCTGGGCTACTGTGTTGTCTGACTCACAAAATGCTAATGCAGGATAAAATACAAAAGCATTGTGACTAATGATATTGATGGGAAGTAAGACCAATAAATAGTGTCTGGAAGATAAAGTTATACATTCAAATCTCCTTAGAAAAGTTTGGTAAAGGACACAGGAATTGTCTGACTTCTTTTGCAAGAGACGAGCACATTTTGTTCTTGAACATATTCCTCTAAAATAGCATATTCTCTTTAAGTACCTCTTGGAATTATTTTGACTCAGTGGCTATTTGGATCCATCTAATACTTCCACATTTGGAGTCTTTTTTTCCCCTTCCATCATCATTTTTTTTTTTTGTATCTGAGCAAGGTACTTTCTGTTGTTCTGATTTTACACTCTTTTCCCCAAGACAGTTATTCTATCTGGTTTTATTTTCTTGTCTATTGTTTTCCTAACTTAATCTCCTTGTTTTCTTTCCTTTTGTTGTCTTTGTTATTTAGGCTTATTGTTGTATGTGTCTTCACTCACAAGCCTGCCTTTATCTTGTTTTGCTTGAGAAGAATTGCTCATTTTGGCTACAGTTCTGAAGCTGTATTTATTTTTGCTTATACTTTCTATTACCACAACAAATCTTGTTTTATTTAATGCTATCCAGAAAGAGCATCTTGTTATCTTTGTTGCTTCGTGTCCTGAGTGGGCTTAAGCCTCCTCTGCTGAGTTTGCTCATGCATATTGTATCAGCTGCTACAAGCATTAACTTGGGAAGGACGTGCAGATCACTTGCTGTAATTAACTGTAACGTTTCTCTCTTAATTTCTCATTTGAAATATATTTCTTTTCTGTTTTTGAATTCTCTGCTGCTGTTGTTGTAGTTACTCAGGGGCTGAAGGTGTGTTCATTCAGAGAGCATGAGACAGTCCCACGTACAAGATGCTGAGTCAGTGCCTGGTAGGCGTTCACACCATCATTTTTGCTGATGGTGGTTATTTTCATAAAGTACAAGAAAAATAAATCTATGTTTGCTTGAAAAGTCATTCAAAAAAATTACCCCATTCTTAAAGCTGAAATCTTCCCTTTTGTAGTTTTTTCTCCCCAAAAAAGTCCTTTAAACCAGTTTTTCTTACTTTTGATATATATATCTGTTCTTAGTTCTACAATTTCATTTTATTTTGCCTTTATTCTTTTCAGATCTCAGCTGTAGCTGCTTCCAAAAGGAGGGTCCAAGCTCACATTTAACAGGGAAAGACCCTGGACCTCATTCATTTGCTGTATTGCAAGTAGTGAAGAGGCAGAGTAAAAAGGATGAAATCAAGCATTCAAGAACATTAAACTGAGAAGTTAGAAACTTAGTTCAGTTCTCCTTTGCTTAGGAGTTAGATCCACTTACTGAGCGCCAGTTATTCTTTAGAAGCAACACAAAATGTATGAAGGAATCCACCCAGCTGTAAATTCATAATGTAGAAATATCTCTTAAGCCATTCCTAGAGTGAATCTCACTTTTATTTGAGATTTGTGCCTGTAAGAGTGATCACTTCTGACCTCAGTGCTGTGCAACCCACCTAGGTACATCTACTTAATACAACACGTCAGCATAGCTTTGATGCCATTAGAAAGTAATAGCGGGCGATGTGCTGCCAAACCTGAGGCTTGCTAACACTTCTGACAAGATTAACAGCGTGGGGAAATTGGGCTCCCTGCATTGATCTGCAGGTTGATAGGAAAGCTGCCATGGCAACAGGGGCAATAAATTGTTTTCATCTATCAATCATCTCTCTGGGCTTGACTGGGAGATGTTGAGGCTGCAAAGGCGTTTAGTTGGTGCTTTAACCAGGCTGTTCAGCGCATCTTTAAAATGTAATTGCATTGTGCTTTGTCCCTTGAACTCTTACACGTCCTGTTGTACAACTCATTTCAATTCTGTTTCACTGCCAACATGTTCTATAAAGGCACATTGAATTGCCTTCTTGGTTTTTTTTTTTTTTTAATTCTCTTTGAAGTTGTAGCCATCGAGGCTGGAAGTAGAACTCCACAGACCAAAATGGAGCTTGAAGTCTGAAAGACACTTGTCAGGAATTAAAGGGTTTTCTCATAAAGCTGACAGGTAAGGAGTCCATTTGGTATGATAGTTCCTTCCAAAAAAATCCATTAATTAACACTTGTCATCTGTGACAGTTGCAGGTAATTCCCACACTGTCAAGCCTTTACATGTGCCAAATGGATTCCCGTTATTCCTTTGACAACTGGACCATGAAATCTAATTTTTCCAGGACAGAAAGAAAATGGTATTGCTGTTTATACCAAGTTTGAAATACATCAAAATGAGCAGAATGTTCACTGAGATGGAGGATGGAAGTGTCTGCAAAGGAACAGGAGCACATAGTGCTCTTCTAAGGATAAGAGCTGTGGCTCTGACAGGCAGCAAGAAGTGATTACAAATAGTCAATTGGCCTCCCAGGGCAAGTTTTGAGGTCATAATCCAAAAAAAAAAAAGAAAAAGCCTCACAATTTATTGATGGTTAGCTGCTAAGAGATAATAAGTAAATGCTTGAAAGGCAACAGAAAACAATATCCGACTTCCATTCTGTAAAATATTTATGAGTAATGAAATTGATAGTGGATATGAGTACACACTGAGCAATCCTTCACGTGCGAGTAGCAGAAGTCACTGTCTCTGTAAGAGAAACTGCTCGTTTGTTCTCTAATGGGAATGGGGTAGGGAGTTTGATGCAGGTATGGCATTAATGGTGACATAAGTAGTAAATACTTGCCTTTTGCAAGGGGATCAGAACTATCTATCTAAAAGCATATATATAGTATATGTTTTCCTTAGACATCTCAAGTGCTAAACTCTCAGAAATTACTGAGGAAATTTACACCCCATTGAAGTTGATAACAGTTCTGTTCTCGGTTTCAGCAAGACGAGGGTCAGATACACGCCTGTTAGCCATGGATGAGCTTCAGGATACTGTGAAGTAACTCTTTGAGTTGACACTCAAGACTTAATTATCTTTGCTGTTTCATATGCACAGACTTTTTTTTTCTTGAGACAGTTTGGTCAGGCATGTATTTTGGAATGCCTCCAATTCTTGTTTCAGTTCATGATGTGCAACTGAGCACATGTTTTTGAATATCTTAACAAGAACTTCACAAAGGCTGAAATGATGTGCACACGTGTGTATTAATTACAGTAACAGAGCATAGGACTTGAAGTGTCCAGACTTCATCTCCTTTGCACCAATGATGAAGTTTACCTGAATGAGTTCCTATTTCAGGACTCATGATGTAACCAATTGGCACTAATAACACTGGAATATTACGTGATCTTTCTGTAATCAGAGGTAACACTGACTCTAAAGGGAGAGATCATGTAATTTGAAACAGAGATCTCCTGAGGACTTCTCAGGCTAACTATCCAGAAGGGAATGAAAATTACGCTGTGGGTGAAAAAGTTTGCTTCAAATTTATTTGTAAAGTGACTTTCTCCTACGTGACTTCTCAGTAACTCCCCATTGTCCTTCCTCATCCATTTCTCAGTGTGTATATCTATATAGATGCCTTGCAGACTCCTGCTGTGATTCCACATGATGCCTCTGACAAAACTAATGATATAACAGTGTGTTACTCCCACCAGACAACTGATGCTGAATTTGATTTCTTTTTCCTACTTTATCAGCAAATACCAATCCCATCTCTTCTTGCACCTGTCATCTTAGATACCACTATTTCCTGCAATACATGGCTCCACTTATTCCTTTCCTAGTCGATTATTTCTACAACTTTCAAGTTTTGCCAGTGCTAACTTTGTCATATTCCATAAGGTAGCAACTTTCCACTTTGTATGTAAGAGTTTTTTGGTGCTGAGGTTGTAGTAGCATACATACCTTGTATTTGTCAGTCATTGGCATGGACTGCTGCCTGCCTTGATTGATGTACTTTTATCTCTTGTAATTTGTTGTATCTTGCTAGCCTTCTCTCCTCTTCTTTTTTTTCATCAGCAGGAAAGGCTGGTTACTGCTCTGCCATAAAAATAGTTTATATATCAATCAATGTTATATGTGAATTTGGTCTTAACATCTGTGAAAAGTGCAAGGTGTTATGATGTTCAGAGAATGTATAAAACTGTAGAAAACTTTATTCCTACCTACAGTCTGTAAATTTCCCTTCTATAAAAAGAGATTTACTGTGCTGCATCTGTGGCACATGAGCGCCCAAGTTATTCCATAATGCCCTCAGAAGGCTTTTTCTTGTCTATACAACTTGGATTTGTGTGTGTGCGCATATATGTGTTGACATTATTTTAGCAGTGACCATTGTTACTTTAGCTTTTATTTAATCTGATTTTATCATGTAATAAATGCCTTTTTTTTTTTTTTTTTTTGCTAGAAAGCTGGGTGACTTCGCTTCCCTCTGCATGATGAAAGTGCGATAAGAAACGTGGCTGTTAAGTAAAAAATAATATGTAGTGTTGTATTTGCCCCCAGCCTGTTTCTCATTTTGCCTTCAAAAACATTTCCTTTTTGGGAAGAAGGCGTTCACTTTGCAAAGGCAGCTTTTCAATTCAGCTTCTTTTCTTGATCCAACTTAGCTCTCAAGGACTTTCGGTTTCTGCTGGCTCAGAGGAGAAAAAGCCCTTTTTCTAACAAATCATACCGTTCTGAAATTTCAGAAGTGCTTACAGCAGTGTGTCAGTCTTTTTAAAATATTTCAGAAATTCCCCCAGAACACTGACTTATGTTCCAAGACATAATTAGCTTCATCTTAGTGTTAAAATAGCTGGATAAGAAGCAGAAAGGAGAAAAGACTTCTCCAAGCTTCTGTCTACTATGAAATATAAAACTGACCCATTGTAACCATTGAAAGTTGCACATGTAGAAATAGCAGGAAAATTGGCTTGGTCTCCATTTCCTGTTCATGCTTTTGTTAAATGTACTTTCTGCATTTGAATGAATGATGTACCTTTACATAGATGTGCAGTTTCTGACTGGCTTTAAAGTATTCCAGTGTTTTTCTACAGGTATAAAGGCTCTAATCTTGGGAGCATTATAAGGGGCCAAGAAAACCAATGAGTTAAATTAGATGTTGGGGTGTGGGAATGAATCAGGCTTTATAGAAAAAACAGCTGGTGTTTTTTCAGACTTGAATTACATCATCCAAATTTTCAGCTGATGTCAGGATTCTGCTGCTGACAATTCTTTACTTTCTGAGCAGGGAATCTGGTCTATTCAGAGGATTAGGATTAGATTCTCTGTGCAATAGCTTTTCCCATTTTTTTCTTTTTTTTTTTGTTTTCGGCTCAAAGTTTTCAAAACAACTTCAGCTAAAATGGAATGGAATTTCGTGTCAGCTTAAGAATGTCGCTGTTATCTTCTGGTAAGAGCTTGGTCTGGGAATGTAATTAGTATTCTTAATATTCATTGCTTTAAACATAAGGAAGAAAAGGACAAGAAACAAATGCTGTAACACCTAAAAAAGAAAGGGGAAAAAAACCCACAAACCCAAACCACTAACAAAAACCAAATAAAGTGAATTAAACTAAAACCAAGACACTACCACCACCATTAAAATTCCAAGCAATCTATAGGAAATGAATAGGGACTACTTGCAACATTAAACCTGGAAAAGGGTGACTGGTGTGCTTGATACAAAATAACTGCTGCAATAATAGCAATAATGATTCAGGCAATGAGAAGATGAGAAATTGTATGTAGGTATTGAGAAATATGAAGCTGGGAATATCTACCTTTCAAAACTTCAGTTGAAAACAATGTTTAAAATAATGTAAAGTCGAATTTGAACTACAAATTGTCAGCTCCTACTGGATCTCTGAAGATTTTAGTCTTATGTCAGAATATAATGTGTGAATTAGAAGATCTGAATCTTTATTTGAGTGCAGATGTCCAATGTATTTAAATCCATTTATAAGATGAGTTTTCCCTGGTATTTGGTGGCTGTATGGTGATGCATTTATTGCAACTTATTGTTCTTATGCTCAAAAAAAAACTTCATTTTAGTTATTTTTCTGAAAGGGAAAAGAGTTTTATTTATTCCAGAGACACTAAACCCAGTTATTTTTATTAAAATATTTCCTATTTTTCCTAGGAAAACCTCTTAATTTCAAATTATTCATAAAAATATTCACATGTGATTCAATTCTGCTCAATTATTCATTTCAGTTGATGATGGAAATAATTTCCTCTGCTACAGCTGAGTTTTGTATTCAGCCAAGTTTCCAGTTGTCCAGTGCAACATGTTAAAGGTTTTTTAAAAAAAAATAAATTAAGAAACTACTAAAAGATAGAACAAGTTAGGAATGGAGTAATCATGTTTGTACATGGTGAAGGTTTGTCAGAGAGACAGGCTTTTTGTTCTACAGTGGTTGGATTTAAATACTTTTGATAAGCTAAGGGAGACTACTAAACAATGGGAGTAAAAATAGGTACATTTGATAAAATTATTCAGATTTACTTGGCTGAATAAGGAAATGTGTTGCAGAGATCTAGAAGAGATAGATTAAATTGTAGGAAGGTAAAAGATAAAACATGTAGATGCATTATTAAGCTTATCAAATAGTTAATGAATTTGGAAGGGGAACATGATTCAACAGTGCTGGCTGGAAAATCAAACAAGGATTTTTGCGTATTCTAGTGCTGCTCAGGAAAACAAACAAAGGATTAAGTGGTTTTAAATTACAGAAAGAAAATAGTACCTCAATTATTATAGCATATCTTGTGAATCTATGACTGGACCTGTTAAAATCAGAAACAACTAAGAAATGTGAAAGGTGATTTTGGTGCTATCTGTAGTACAAAGAAGTAAAGTTTCTCATACTTGTTGTGTTTCATAATTCAGGAGTCAAGGGAGAGCTGAGCTGAAGGGCAGCAAAAGTAAAATTGATTAAAGAATATACTTGTGCCGTGGAAATGGGAAATGTAACAGATTTAGGTCAGAAACAAATTCATAATCCCGATGTCTAAACCCCACCCTTGAATCTAGGACAAACAAACATTCTCAGGATCACATGCAGCATCACAGATGGTCAGGGAAAGCCTCAGGTTTTTTTTTCATTTACTGACTTCAGCCATCTCTTCCAGGACCTGTCATGACCTCCTGACTTGAGCAAGTAACTTCCACCTGCATACCAGGTCATTTTGGAATGCAGTTGGAAGGGATACCAATTAGATGAAGCTTCTCCATGAAGACCTGTGACTACATGTGAGGTGTATGTGACTGTTTTTTACCCATTGATATATTTGGCCAAAAAAAAAGCACCTTATTTTTTTTTTTTTCAGAGAACGCAAGATATCACTTTTCTTGAGCTGCTATGCATGTTCCTGTTCTTTGATCCAGTGATGGCAGCTGATCTCGAGCTATGATTGCTCCTCTAGTGAGCTGGTAAAAATAGATAAAGAGGTGCTGTGATTTCTCGCTATCGTGGTCAAGTGTTCCATGTGATCTTGCTTACAGGATTTCTAGTCTTAACAATCACTAGGAGTCATGCCTCATGTCTTGGTATTTTTCTGACTGCTTTCTACTGTTTCAGAACTGTAATTTTTCACATCACACTTAAAAAACAGGCTCCTTCAAAAGCCATTTCTTGAAGTGGTTGGGGTGAACGTGGCTACTTGAGATCAGCCCTTGAAAGAAACCAGGCTTAAACTCCAAGTGACAAATGCTTTACTGATATACTGCAACGTGAGATCTTACAATATATTCAGTTATTGTTTCCACGCTGTTCTGAAAAACTTCAGGGTTCATCCTGGAATATTCCCTAGAGATTCAGTAAAGCAAATGGAGAAAATGCTGGTATGCACTTTATACATGTAGTGTAGAAGTGTGCTTCAAATTAGAAAGTTAATCTGTCAGTATCAAGAAAAGTTATGTTTAATACACTGTGGATACTTTTTTTCAACAATGGCTCTTGATCAGATCATTTTGCTATTAATTTTGACTGGGTTGAGTGGTTATTCTTTAATTTTGGGGAAAACTCGATACAATTTTACACATCCCCTGTCATATTTCCTAAGGGTAACTGTTATAAAACCTGGTTGCTGCTTGGACAGCTAGTGATTTGTTTATTATTGCAAAATCAATTGATTTTAGAACAAGATAAAAAGGAATGGATGCACATCGTACTTCTACTACTGATATTCTCCTTGGCTTCTTGTCATCCTATTTCTTACCAATCAAATTTAAAGGCTTTTAAATCAATGTATTAAAAGTCATCAAAACATGTGTAATGTTGTTCTGTATAGTAGCAGATCCCCCTGGAATATCAATTAACATACTGGGTTCTGAATGTGGGTATTGAGTCAGTGCATTCCTATTACACTGCAGCAACAAATCTAAGCCTTCCATCACATTTGAGAATTTGAAAAGGAATGAAAACAAGGAAATAATTAATACCAGTCAAGTTTCACAGAACTTTTGCTCATCCTGATGCTTGGATACGTGTGAATGCATGATATAAAGAATGGATACTCTTTCTCCTTGAGCTGTCTTTCAAAATGGATTAATCTGATTTGTTTCATCGAATCTTTGAGCTGCAGTCAAAGACATGCTGTGTTTCAGGAGGAATGTAAAATTGTAGAATAAATTTCATTCTGAGACTTCCTCCCAGCTAACTAAACTCACCAAGTTATATTTAGCAGAATGCAATGCTTCTGAACTAGGAACACAAATTTGTCTGAGCTTTCAATGGGGTGATGCCTTGAATGCAAATCTTTTTTGTTGTTGTTTTGTATTGTGCACTCTCTCCTTATAAACTGTTGAAAACATCTGTAAATACAGTTGTGCACAATATAGCATAACCAAAGGAAAGCACAAAATTAGTATTTTATAGTTATATACACATTATCTTTGAAATGCCTATTTAAACTTATGGATAACCTATTTTATTTCTCTTCAAAACATATAGGATAGATAAACAGAGACTATGAGACATTGTCATTCACATCTGGAATGTCACCAGTCTGAGAGAGAAGAACCTAATGACTGAAGACAAATATGCAGTTGCATAAAAATTAGTGTTTTGATTCCTTCACGTGTCAGTGTGCTGGTTTTGGTTTTGTCCAGGTCTGCATGACTGCTCACCCTTTGAGGTCCTTTCTGCTTGGTACTTTTGATGTTCAAGGCAAGAATTAGACCTTTCTATGTATGAGAACACATCATATAAATTAGATAAGAGTTTTTTAATCCTCTCAGGCAAGATTCAGAAGCCCCTTAAATTGGCAGAAGTGATCAGGATAGACAAGCTTTACCTAGGGGTACTGGTGCAATTTCTGAAGTGAGGATGAAGGGGGAAATAATTGACAACCTTTGATTGTCCTCTGGCAACATCAACAAACAGTATTTGCATTTCCTACATTGTGAAAGACTCAGAGGAATAATTTTGGTTAAAGAAGAACCGTTTATCATGTGGGACCTTTATTTTTTCCTCAAGAAACTTCTTTAGTCTTGATTTCTTTATTATTTGAATTATATCCACGTCTGGAGTAGAGTTGTTTTTCCTAGAAAACTCAAAGAATGTTTATCATTGCTTTTAAATTGTTTATGTTGTTTCTATGTATTTTTTTTTCATGACCATCTCCCTTTTTTGATTGTACAAATCTTGGTGCACTATTCACCAAAAACATTCCCCAATGAGTAATTTTGGAGGTAAATGATCACAGTCGGAAGAAAAAAATTCTAATTCAGAGCCAACTTCTGCTTTAGTTCCTGGAGATACATGAAGTCTCCTGAATGCATTGGATGGCTGCCACCAGCTGTTATGTCAGTATTTAGACGTGCACTCTGAATGTTCCTGTCTGCTGTGGTTTCTCAAAGCCTGTAAACTCCAAACTTATTTCTCAGGTGATTTCCAGTGATTTAAAAATATAAAGGGTGTTAATTTATTTATGTTCATTTAGTCTGAAATGTTTAAGACCTGATATTATAAGCTCTTACAACCAGCAGTTTAATTTTGTATTATTGCCAAAAACTACTTTCATTCTTTAAAATGTCCAAAAGGACAACCAAATGTCCAAAAGAAACCAATTCTACAAGTGGCCTAAACAAGACACAGCCCTGTGCTGGAAACAAAAAAACGAGGAGAAAAACTATTGGTTAAGCACAAACCGGTGCCTTAAGGGCTTGTCTTGGACTCGCTGCCATTTCCAATGCTGTTCTCTTTCACACAGTGAAAAGTGAGGGAGGGCTGAGAGTATTTTAATCCTTCTTTTTCTGATCCCTGGGCACAGAGAAAGAGATTACTACAATCCTTTAAAAAGCAGTGTTTTTCCTTGCACTTCAATGTGTTTTCTATACACTCTCATGTAAAAAGCTATGATGTTTTAGCATGGATCAGAACAGTGCAGAAACACTACATATAATTTCTTTCATTGAGCTAAGTAAGTTGTTTTAAACAGCTGATGCTTCAATCTGACTTGCAGATGAGACAGAGATAAACAAGCATTTCCTAGCATTTTGAGTACATTCTTACTCTGAAGAATAAGGCATTGTCTGTAAACAGTGGGTCTACTGGTTAGTGTAATATATTTGCATAAATAACACACAAAAAAATGAGTGTTTATCTGTTTTCCTCCTGCCCTACTTGAATCACAAAACCAGATTGAATTGCAGTGCATGCCTGAATAATGATAATAATAAAAGTATTATTGCAGAGCAGTTAAAGTAATTAGAGCTATTGTTTTGAGTGGATGGAGAAACATTTGTGAATATTGCATAGGTGTTCATAAATAACAATATTAAATTAAAGACAGCCTGTTTTGTTGTATAATGCTCTGTTTGTTGTTCTGTATGTGCTATTATAAATCATACAGGATGTTCCTCCAACTTCTAAGATACACAGAAGTAGCATTTGCTAGGTCAGGACTTCAGGAATTTATTCTTGCTGAAAACATCTGGTTTACATGCTCACCTTCACCCCAAGTGAGAAATGGTATGGAGGAAAACATCATTATCATTGGAACTGTGCTCGGTTATTTGTACAGAAACCATGCCCTTATTGAAAAACATGAATATTGCCAAGTGCCGAAATAGTGCAGTGAGTTGGAAGCAATGGAATGACATGCTCAGCAAAAAAAGAGAGAGTTTGTGGAAATAAAAATTTAAAGATTGAATCCCAAATATGTTCTCCTGTGCAGTAAGTCAGAAGGAAGGCAAGGGATGGATTGAAAAGCGTGAGGCGGTTGGAATAATCTGAGGGCTTGATTTAAATGTAAGGCTATAAAAGGAAAAAAAAAAAGAGTTGGTGCAAATAAAAAAATAAAGATTGTATCCCAAATATGTTATAATGTGCAGTAAGAGAGTAGGAAGGCATGGGATAAATAAAAAAGCGTGAGGTGGTTGGAATAAACTGAGGGCTTGATTTAAATGTAAGGCTATAAAAGGAAAAAAAAAATGAAGGGGCTCATGGAAAAAAAGAACTTCTATTGCAAAACTTTCAGAAAATGTGGTATTAGAGTATGGGTACTTCTAGCAAAGAAAAAAGTGCAACACTCCCTTAGCTGAGCCACAGAATTTATTTTTCCTTTACTTTTGCAGCTGTGCTTTTAATTCCAACTGCAGCTTTCATCTCCATAATACAGGGAAGAAAAATTAGAAGAACATAAACCATGAGAAGCTAGTAATTTGTAAAAAATTAAAACATCAGGTTTAAAAATAAATCCAATCTCTCTCTGCTTCCCCCTCAAATATCCCTCGTCTTTGATAAACAAAAACTATCCTAGGAAAGACTGATCATCTTGTGTCTCATTTCAGTATTGAGCAGAGTGTAATTGTACCTCCCAATTTGTTTTTATTCTGTGGATGGGAAAATCTTACAGGCTTATTCTGATATGAATTTCCTCATAGTTCAAGTCTTTGCCTCAATAGAATCCTTTTTAGGATTTCTCTCTACTCTTCAGCAATCAGTTGGGTTGCACTGAGTCAATGTGTTCACAGTTGTAAGAGTGTGGGCAGGAAGACCTACAAGCAATGGGATATGATACAGACAAACTAGGCACAAAAACATACACATTACGCAACAAGGCTGAGAAATAGCTACAAAACTTAACAGTTGCTCCTCTTAGACCAAAACACAGATTTTACACCAGCTTCACAAATATTACAGCTGGTATGTAGCTGCAGTAACAAAGACTCTACGTTATACATAACAGCACTGGGCAGATGTTAGTGGTAAAATCTAGTCTGGGTTATTGGGTGTTCTGGTTGTGAGGATGTAAAACAGGGACTGGAATTTAAACACGTTAATAAAATGCTTTTCAAAGAGACCTGTTGAAAATTTTATCCTCAACCTGAGTTCGATGATGGTTTCAGAGGTGGGAGCAGAAGTGTGCTGGAAGCAGTCAGGGAGCTATTTTGAACAGTTGGCTCCTGTGTGAGGGAAGAGCAGTTCTGGAAATAACTACTTTCTAAAATCAAGCAGTGTGGTATATGAATTCAGACTACAGCAAAGCTTGTTGGCTGTGGATATTGGTTTTTATTTGTTTGTTTTTTGTTTCTTTTTTTTTTTCTTCCAGAAGTTTCTACTCATACATTTGAGGATAAAAAATGTCTCTGGGAACTTCAGGTACAATGCACAGTAACAATTAACATTTTTTATGGGAACTATTTTGAGTAATGCATCATTACTGACTACCACAGTGAAGGTTTATAGCAGTTTCATTTTTAGCCATTAATAAACAAGCTAATCATTATCATTCATTACCGAGGCATGTATTGGATATTACATTATTGAGCTGTTATTGCATTATAGTATTGAGTTGTTATTCTGAATCCACAGCATGCTGGATGTGGTATTTAATTGTAAATTACTGCTTCATTGCTCCGTATTGTAAAGACACAGTACAATATTTCAGAGCTTTAGTGGTTTTTATCTTATGCTTTGTTTTTCCACCATGTATTTTCGGAAACTCTGTTTCTGAAGGACCTGAGTTGTTCACTGTCTCACTCCAAATCATTATTTTGATGAAACATGTAAGAACAAAAAACGGAAGGGTAGTAGTTTGATATTTCTTGAAGTGTAATGCTTGGATGACTCACAGCACTTGTACTAGGAGCCTTCATACATGTTTCCAGAATAGCTTTTATATTTAGGAATGGTGAGGAATTTAACAGCTCTTTCACTTCTAGGGACATGAGCACAATTGGTGCACATTTGCTTTTTGTGGAATGACAAACTGACTATCTCTTCACTGCTGAGAACCTGACTTGTTAAACCAAAATTACTGTTAATATTTTACTGTTTTTATAAAGGTATATCACCTTATAAATATAGTGTTTCCATTTAAGATTATGTTAATGGAAAAATACATCTTCATAGGATGCTGAAAGTCATTGGATTTTAGACTTTGGTTCAGTTTGGATATGTAAAACTCAATAAAGTTGGCCACAGAATGGCAGCTGTGCACTTGGAATACCTGCTGCAGTTTTGATGTATCGGCCTTTGCAATACAGGAAATTTACTTTGGTGTTGGGAGATATTAAATTTCTGAGCTTAAAAATGGATTATGTATCTGCATAAGGGAATATTAAATTCGATATAACATCTGAAAGCTGGGGCTCAGAACAGCTGTGGAATCCTTATAATATGACTCTTTGTCAGATGGTTATGTGAAAGGAGTTTGTCTTCTTGGTCCAGTTCTTAGCTTTTGACAGGGACCAAACTGCACATCATCTGTGTGCCTTTTATCTTGTCTTTCACGTCATCAGGGAAGGATGCATTAAGAAACTTATATGAGAAGATGATATGACTGGTAAATCCTGAGGGAGACATTAATCTTAACCATACCTATACTGCATTTGCGAGGTCTAGCACTGACACAGTTGACATTTAGGTTTCCTTCAAAGAGTATTCTCAGGAGCTGAGATTCTAGTAGCAAGAATGTTGGGGACAGCAGGCAGGAAGAAGACTTTGTGGAGCTCAGACCTGTATAACCTTCATGCTTTTGCTTCTGTCTTAAGTAATTATAGAGTTCCTGGAGGAGCAGAAAAGAGTAAAAAGAAGGTGAAAAGGAGATCATTCTGGTCATTAAAGTTGCAGGATAGGCATGACTTGTTTTACTGATGCAGAATTCCCTGGGTGCCTGAGTGACTTCCCTTCTTAGTCAGGAGAAAACTTAGAGATGCTTCTGAAAGGGATATTCTTCTAAATTAAATCATCTAACCATGAAGTGCTAAAAATATGTTTCCTCTCCATTTACTTTTTTAACTTTCAGGCTTTTTGCTTTGGCTTTAGTAAATGATGCTGTAAGATCCTGTTTTCTGCATCTTCTCTATGGGAGCTCTGTTTCTTCAAAAAGTGTGATTGTGAAAACAAGAAATATTTTTATTATTTTTTTGTGTTGCCTGACAGTTTGTTCCTGTTTTCCTGCAACTTCAGCATCTGCTCCACCTGCATACCAGGGACATGGACATTGAAAAGGTGTGCTGACATAGCTTTGCAAGGACTAGACTATTGCTGCACAGACTGCAGTGTTGTGAAAATGTTTATTGTATGGCCACATACTGGAAATCTGGGAAAACCTGTGTCATCCCATACAAAGACCTAACTCCTCCAGTAGACCAAAGGTAAGCAGGGGAAATGGAACATCCAAAAGATGCTCAGGATCATTTCCTTAGTGATTTTCTGCCTCTCTCCAAACTCTATAATATTTTACTATACACTTCAATACATAAGCCAACACTGCATTTCGTCTCCAGACAAACTGAGCTCCTTTTAAACAAGGCAAGATCTTAGAAATCGCCTTGTTTTGATATTTTGTATGTAATAAATATCACTGTATGCTAACAGCACAATACTTAAACAGAAATGAACCATCAATGCATAAAAGGTTGGTACTGGCATTACAGTGCACTTATAGAAGCTCCTTCTCTTTTAAGACGACTCAATTACCTTTCTGAAACCATTGGGACATCACAAGGATAATACTTCCTTTCAAGAAATCTCTCTCTTCAAGCTTCCTACTGATGGAAACCCTGGGTTGCTGAAACGTGGCAATTAATCCTTAAACAAAGATATATTGCTTGCCATAGGTTCCTGCTGGTACCATTACACAAGAGCCGTTTTTATCTGCTAAAATCTGACTTTCTTATGTTATTGTCTATTCCTGTTTGATAAACATCTGACATATATTTTCTCCCAAATAAGAATTTATTTTTCGTTTCACCATTATGGCAGCTCTAGAAGGTGTTTTTCATTTCATAACAACAAGCCTGGGACAAAGAGCTAATAGTTAGACTAAAGTCCCTAAAGCAATTTTCTTTGATATCCACACCCTCTCCTTGTTCTATTGGTACAATCAGAAGCTAGAGATGGATAAAAAGCTATTCGGTTACAAGTTCATCTCCTGTCAGTGCAGAAGTTGTTCTATATAGCTTAGTTCTAATGTTTTGACCAACCTTTTATTTCAAAGTTTATTGTAGCTCTCTCTTAAGAGACAGAAATTTCTCCTGTCATTGAGGATAAATTTTCATTTTCTTTATTTCATCATCTTTTTTTCCATCCTCCCTTTTTCTGCTTCCTTGCAACTAGAAACTAAATAATCAATCACACATCTTTACTACTTAGAGAAGATTTTCTGGAAAGAAGATAACTAATTGTGGAAGTCTTACGTAAAGTTTACGAAGTCTTATTTTTAAATGTTAAGGCACAATAAATTTCCTCCTAGGTGTAAAACGTGAAGATTGCTGGAAGAAAAGGGCAGACTTACGATCCTCTTGTCCCTTGAATCACTCTGAAGCATTACATCTGGTTGAACAACTTGAGAGAAATTAATCTGACCACTGTTGGCTTCTTGATGGGTTTTGTAGGGTTCTTTTCCTATATGTGTGTGATAAATATTTGGTATGACAAAACTACCAGTGACATGCTATAAAAGCAGTCATAAAAGTGGATGAGAATTTTAGACAATTTTGCTTACTCCTTTCACTGGTCATTTATAAGGCTAGTAGCTGTTATGCCCACATACAGAACATAGCATGTTGTTATCTTGTTGAATGGGAACAAACATGATGCTTCTGGAAAAGGGAGTTGCAGGACATGCCCTCAACCACAAGCCTTCCAGTTGAGACCCTTCTAAAGGGAGCAGAATTGCTTTCCAAGCAGGTGGTCCGTTAGCCCAAGGTAGAAAGGCAGAAGATAGGCCAGTTAAGGCAAGATGAAAATCCAAGCTTATGCATGGACTGGAATACTGCAGGATCTTGACTGAATTGGGAGGTAGGAAGAGGTTAATAGGCAGTGAGAGGAACAAAGAAGACATAAAAAAAAATGTGGAAGAATCTCCATCTATCTCTTTCAGTCCTTTGGCTCAGAGTTGCAATCTCTGCTTGGCCTTGCACTTCTTTCAAAGCTATTCATAGTGATTTATTTAACACTTCTGTTTGCTTTAAAAACTGAAAGTACATCAAGGCTAAATATAAGCATATCTCCAGCTCTTTGTTCTCTCTTACAAAGGCTGTAGCTAAGATTCTTTGCTACCTTGCACCTTGAGATACTAATTACACATGTCAAATTAGGTGTGGGCTGCTACTACCAACATCAGAAGAGAGTTTTGTTTGATGTCTCACACCTTCCCTTCACAGACAGAAATCACTGCCAGAGGTGCAAGACATACTAATACCTATCCATCTCCCTACCTGTTTACCCTGACAGAAAGCTTTTTGATTGAAATATGGAAGCAAAACTATGCACTCATGGTACAACCCTTGCTTTTTAACGTGTTCATTTCATTAAGTTTATAAAGGCAAGTTGATTTAACTATTCCTGTACCAATTCACCTCTATAAAAGTGATCATTTACTTAATGGCATTTTGCAACCTTAGTTCAATAACAGCTGTGATAAAGAGAAAACATTTATATTTAAGGTAAGTTAGATTTTTTTTTTTCAGTGATTAAAAAAACCCTAAACCATATAAAACCTCCCTAATAATCTATGTTGTTCAACTCAACTATCATCTAGTTACTCTCTGTGACATGGTATGTTAGCCAGTGTTTGGTGCTCTGGAGCAGAGTGCCCTCAGTTTACTGCTGTTCTTCCCTGCATTTCTTTTCCCTGCTCACTCTTCAATGTACAATCAGAAACCTTACTCTATGGAGACTCACTCATCAACTTGTTGGCAGTGGTCAAAGGTAAGCACTCAGGAATCTTGGGACTGCAGATCACATGCTCCTCTGAGAGGGATCTTTCATTTAACCTCTTTTTATACCTATCTGCTCTTCTGTGTAAATCATAAATAATAATAAGGGCAATCCTATATAAGGCAATTCCCCTTGAACATAACCTGCAGCATTTCAGAAGTAGGAATATACCATTGTATTTGGGGAAAAAGGATGAACTACGTGTCTTTAACACATCAGGACCGTCCATGTGTAATGTGTTTACTGGGGACTGGGTGTACGTCTTCGGGAAATGTGTCTTATAGTAAACAGGTTTCAAAGAGTTGTTACAGAGCTGCCACAATTTCTACTTTGAGCAATGAATACTGTAAATATAAATTGGCATTACAGAATGCAGTAATTGTGACTTCCAGGAGTTTTACTTTCCTATTTGATCCTGCTGTTTATACCCAACCAAGAGCCGTGGCAATAGAAAAACAGGTGGATTTCTTCAGATGCTCATTAATACATTGTTTAATTCAAATTGTTTTAAAGAGCTTCCTAAATTTGATTTCATTTTGTTATTTTTTGGATTTATTACTGCTTCAGTTCATAAAACTGCTGGATTCCAAAATTTGAATTGCAGTCTCTCTATTTTTCTTTATTACAATAAGTTGCACACAAGTATTCTTGATTACTTTCCTTTAGTTCCTCGTGAAATAATAAAGTAAAAGCTTTTTATGCTCTATTTAAATTTTGAGTGCTAGCCAAGATCCGTCTCTCCTTGTTTTAGCATCCATTTAAAGTGAATTTTCTAATCGGCTATGCCCTCCACATCATAAAGCATCCTCTCACTATCTTTACTGATAACTCTGGAGATTTTCAGGCTGGGAAATTATTGGTCATGCTTCCCCATTTATGCTTCCCCTAAGAACCTAGCCCTTAGGAAATTCATGCTCTCAGCTCATATTCTCTGTTCTCAAGAAATAGATAGATTTCATGAGCAGATGGTTACATGTAATTCTGAAGGTCATCATTGAAGGAGGTTAGAAAACTTCAACTGAATACTTCTGTGTTCTACAACTTGGTTCGTGTTTGGTTTTGGTGAATTTATTTTATTGACTTTAAGCTCATTTTCACTCTGAATGGTTTCTCTTACTTTTCAAGGAAAGCCCTGAAAAGACAACACTCAATTTTAAGTGCAAATATTAGTTGGAATCAAGGCTGCTGTTAATTTAAAAGGGTTTTTGGTATTTTACCCATGTGTTCAATAACAAGCATGAAAGATTTACATCCTTGAGACTGTGGAAAACAGAGCAGTATGTGCTTGTAGGGATGTGCACATAGATGCCTGTGCTTTCATCTGCAGCTCTTCCAGGGCCTTGCACTTTTAACCATGGGTGCTTCTCCCCACAGCTCTGCTGCAATGAGAGAGAAGCAAAGCCCTTTTCACCCTTCTCAGGGCTTCTCGTGATGCCAATGTTTGCTCTTCTGGCAATGTTCAACAGAGATTGTGCTATGTAGTATCTCTGACTCGGGTCATATGAGGTAAAAATAAGGCAGAGTGACTCTGGAAATCAGAATATGATTGCAATGGTTGAAAGAATGGAGTTGGCAGGGGGTGGGAAGCAGAACTCAAAGCAACCCCATTCAAAACTGCTATGAATCTGGCAAATCATGTTCTCTCTCAACCATCTTCTCTCATGACAAATTTGTGAGAAATTAAAAGCAAATAAAGAAATGGAAAACTAAAATGCACCTTCACACATTATATTTTTTGTTATATTCTCTAATCAGCAATAGATGGCTGAAAATAAACCCTGCAGAGGAAACATCAAACTACATTTGGGTGCATGAAACGGTGCTTAACTCAGGCTGTAAAATGAAGACAAGTGCAGGGAGAGAGCTCATTCTTGTGAGCTGGGTTATTATGCTCATATTTGAACGTTATCAAGTATTCAGATATGTGAGATGTGATTTCCAAACATCTCTGTAAGCCTGTCTTTTAGAAATAGATTCACTTTTAGAAGACATTACACTGTGTATATCCCCACAATGATTCACTGGATCTTTTTGATCCTTTCTCTCCCACCCTCTTATTGTAGTTAAACATATTTTTATTCATAAGGTCTTATTTTTCTATGTCTTCTGAGATACAGCAGAGATAGTTCTGTGTTAAATTTAAGTATCAATTTTTGTGTTTTAGTTGGTATTGATGTTTCACCTTGTTTCCAAGAAGCTCTGGTTTTTAAAGACTGACTCAAAAATTTGTCATCTGGTTCACGAAACAAAGCTGAACAGATATGAAAATACCTCTTTAATAATATTAATTACATTACTATTAAAGGTAATTGTTAGGTCCCTTCCAACCCTACCATTATATGATTCTATGATTTAATAAAACTATTAAATACATTAATTGTATCATCATTTAATTTATTATTAAATATATTCATATATGTTATATGGTTATATTAATATTTAATACTCCTTTAATAATAGATATACAGTATCTCTTTCTAGCAGCACTTTTAGCAATATTCCTTGGTTCTATGACTTTCAAGGACACTTTGCTCCTTATTAAAGCCTCTCTTAACTGACCAGTGACTTGGGATTTTGGCTGGTTTTCTCTTTGTTGCAGTACAGTTTTTCCTGGGCTTTATAACCCATCCACTTGAGGATAAGAAATCTGTTTTAAGACATGGCAAGGACAAAAGCTCCTCTGGCTTGCACAGCAGAGATAGGGTTAAAATGCCTTTTGTGCACTGCTCTTTTTGGTTCACACTGATACTCTGTCATTGTGGTCTTTCTCCTCTGCTGCCTGGTACAACTCTTTCTCTTGCTTCAGTTGGTTTCATCCTTTTCCTTTTGTCTTTCGTGTTTGAAGGCAAGGTCAGAGAGCTGCTTGTCTGTGTGGGCTCCCAGCAGAGCAGGAGGTAGCTGACGTGAAAGCTTGGTCTGAGCCATGTGGAGGTAAGGAGGACGCCTGAAAGGGAAGTTCTAACAGGAAAAAAGAAAGCTGGAAGGACCCAGAGGTTTAAGGCATAACCTTTTGGAAACAAGAGGTCAGGTAAAGGTTTAAAATTGTATATAGTTTTTCTTCTGGCTTTGATGGAAAGTTCCTTTAAAGCCCAGCTGGAAGAAAGGACTAAAAGTGATGGGAGGGTTTGTGAGAGTGCTGGTTTTTTCTGTCTTATCGTCAGTATTGCACTCTTTGCAATATCCAGTCTTTTACTTTACTGTTCAAAAGTCTGTGGAGAGAAGAGTAAATTATACCCTTCAATGACACATTGACTGTATGAGTAAAGAGCACACACAGAACATTAATTACAGCAACTTTAACTCCAAAGATTTCCTTCTTTCTTCCTCCACCCAAAGACAGACTGAGGTAATATTGCCTATAATAGCTTGTAGCACTATGAGTTCTCATCTCATGTAGCTACATATTTTGCTTTGAACACAGGTCATATAATGTTGAGAGGTGATGATTTCTTTGAGCCTGGATACTTAAGAAGGCTCTACAACAGGACCGAGGGGACCATCAGGCACTTTCTTTGTTCTTTGTTAGTAATCTAATGTAGTCAGGTGAAACACATCAAATAGTCACCCCTCTTTTCATCTAAAAAATTGAAATCTATGGACTTTTTGCACAAAAGTCTACTTTGGATATTTCTTTNAGACATTACACTGTGTATATCCCCACAATGATTCACTGGATCTTTTTGATCCTTTCTCTCCCACCCTCTTATTGTAGTTAAACATATTTTTATTCATAAGGTCTTATTTTTCTATGTCTTCTGAGATACAGCAGAGATAGTTCTGTGTTAAATTTAAGTATCAATTTTTGTGTTTTAGTTGGTATTGATGTTTCACCTTGTTTCCAAGAAGCTCTGGTTTTTAAAGACTGACTCAAAAATTTGTCATCTGGTTCACGAAACAAAGCTGAACAGATATGAAAATACCTCTTTAATAATATTAATTACATTACTATTAAAGGTAATTGTTAGGTCCCTTCCAACCCTACCATTATATGATTCTATGATTTAATAAAACTATTAAATACATTAATTGTATCATCATTTAATTTATTATTAAATATATTCATATATGTTATATGGTTATATTAATATTTAATACTCCTTTAATAATAGATATACAGTATCTCTTTCTAGCAGCACTTTTAGCAATATTCCTTGGTTCTATGACTTTCAAGGACACTTTGCTCCTTATTAAAGCCTCTCTTAACTGACCAGTGACTTGGGATTTTGGCTGGTTTTCTCTTTGTTGCAGTACAGTTTTTCCTGGGCTTTATAACCCATCCACTTGAGGATAAGAAATCTGTTTTAAGACATGGCAAGGACAAAAGCTCCTCTGGCTTGCACAGCAGAGATAGGGTTAAAATGCCTTTTGTGCACTGCTCTTTTTGGTTCACACTGATACTCTGTCATTGTGGTCTTTCTCCTCTGCTGCCTGGTACAACTCTTTCTCTTGCTTCAGTTGGTTTCATCCTTTCCCTTTTGTCTTTCGTGTTTGAAGGCAAGGTCAGAGAGCTGCTTGTCTGTGTGGGCTCCCAGCAGAGCAGGAGGTAGCTGACGTGAAAGCTTGGTCTGAGCCATGTGGAGGTAAGGAGGACGCCTGAAAGGGAAGTTCTAACAGGAAAAAAGAAAGCTGGAAGGACCCAGAGGTTTAAGGCATAACCTTTTGGAAACAAGAGGTCAGGTAAAGGTTTAAAATTGTATATAGTTTTTCTTCTGGCTTTGATGGAAAGTTCCTTTAAAGCCCAGCTGGAAGAAAGGACTAAAAGTGATGGGAGGGTTTGTGNACTTTGTTGGGTCTTTGTAAGTAATCTAATGTAGTCAGGTGAAACACATCAAATAGTCACCCCTCTTTTCATCTAAAAAATTGAAATCTATGGACTTTTTGCACAAAAGTCTACTTTGGATATTTCTTTAGTTTTGTCTCCTCACTTTTGACAGCACTGTTGCAAAAGAGTGATATTCTGACATTCTGCAAAGAACTTTAATCTGGTTTTCTGGTTCAAAATTAATTTTGGTTTCAAATATGACCCAACAGACACACAAATCTTACTTAAACTTGTCAAATCCTGGATAAAGTATTTCACTCGATTCAGACTGGCATTTTTATCTGAGACTTTTGATTGGTAAAAATGTTCTCAATTCCAGCTTTTTCTTCTGAACTGTGAAGGGAACAGTTTCAGACATGTCATTGCATATCTAAGTGACCAGTGATTCACCGGATAGCTTTACACATGCAATATATAACTAAATCATGGAGCTTGAATTGTTTGTATTTTCTAAATGCAGGGACAAGATTTCAATTATTAAATTCAAATCATTAGAGAAGAGCATCTGCATTACAAAATTCATAAGTCTGGAATCAGCTGAACAAACACCTGCTGTTTACACAGAAAACCTGAACAGGAGAAATTTGTGGTTTCACTCTATCTTTATTCCTGGCCACTTCTGGAGAACGAAATCCTTCCTTTATGTGAAGTATCCCTAACTACACAGGCAGATCAATTGACCCCAAAGGGATTAAGCGAAGGTTTGCACGTTCAAGAACAAAATGATAGCATTTTGAGCCTGGATTACTTGTTCCTTGTCATCTGTGAAATACATCTTCTTTGACATTGGCCAGTCTCATTTAGGAAGCAGAGTACGTTGCATACTTTTAACATTTCTAAAGAAGCCATATTCTGCTGACTTTGCTGATTTCACATTTTTACACATTTTGAGACACTTTATTATCACCCTATACAGAACTGTTAAAAATTTATGTAGCCAGGATTTGGTTTTGCATTGTTTTTTGAGAACTGTCAAGTAATAATTTATGTACAAAAGTGTTTTGTTTTTTTCCTCCTGAAATGCAACTATTACAAAATAAATATTGAGAGAGATGCAGTTGTGTTTTTGGCCTCTCTACAAAAATGTCTTGTAAGATTTAAATCAATTGCATGGAGGAAAAATTCAACACATCCAAGCAGACAGCTTGGTGTGCTCTACAACAAATTATTCCAGCTCAATGCAATTGTTTATAATGAAACTGATAACTGGACCTTTGCTACATCTGAGCAATACTGGATGTGGAGGTATCAATATACTCTGATAGATTGTATCTTAAGTGGAGAAAACCACATGCATATTGAACAAAGTCATAAGGGATATGCAAAGTACACTGTTTCACTTCCATCAGCTGCAACAGTGATGTCTTTGGACAATTTTTGAGTGGAAACCTGAGGGAGACTGGGAACCCTTTGCTTTCCCTGAAGCTGGTGAAGGTGAGCACAATGCTGAGTGTGGCTCAACAGCAGGGTTGGAGTAGGGCAGTGTGTTGCTGCTCATGTTTTGCAAACACTCATGCACAAAGTCAGAAAGTTCAGTTGGCTATTAATAGAGAACTAATTTGATGCTTTTAGATAATACTACTGAAATTGTTCTTGATAAATAAATCAGCGGATAAATTGAGCCCTAAATTTACATATTATGTCTGATCCTAAGCGATGCATTCATTATTCACAAGCCTTTGATGAACAGTTTATGAAAGAAAACCAAACAAGCCAAACATTAGCTATGTATTTTGTGAGATGATTGACTCACCACCACTGGCAAAATTGTTTTTCCATGGTTGAGTAGCTGACCTTAAAAAAAAATAATGTGGAAGCATAATTGTAGAAGTGCTGAACCTTGTTATGTATAAGTGCATTTGTTCAGACAAATAAAAGTATTTATCTTAAGAAGAAAAAAAGTATAAATCATTAATGGAAATAAACAGCCATGCTAATAGTGGTGATGGAGTTCATGACCTATTTTAACATCCTCATGCACAACAGTGGCTTAGAGCTTAAATATGAGGCTGGAGATGATCAAACCATGCAACTGAGCAGCACTGGGAAATTATAAACTACGGCAAACTGGCTAAAAAAAACCACTTAGACCAAGAACTAATTGCTTTTGAAACGATGCAAGCTAAACAGGATCATCTTAAGCCTCATCAAACTACTGATCCTGAAGCCAGTTCAGTTGATTTGTCCTTCACTTGATTCAAAATGCAAAAGCTCGAAAGTTTAAAGCTGTGGTCGAGCTGTTGATGCTTTTTGTGATGGCTGTATGGTCTGCACTGAATTTGTACATTTCAGCTAATAAGGGAAAAGGAATTACAGCAGCCTAGATCAATAATACTGCTAAGGCTGGCCAATGTCCCAACATGTTGAAAGGTAAATGTTTAGCCCATCAGCCTGGGGAAAACAGAGTGTAAATCCATAGAAAATCCTGGAAATATGTAGGAAAATTTCATTATCAATATCTAAAATTTCCTTAAGCATGGGAATAAACAGAAACAACCTGATTACATGGAAAAACTTATAGAAAAACCTACTCAAGCTATTGTAATTGATTGTTCGGTCACCTGCAAATGATGCCCCTGGCTATGATATGCAAATTTACCTCGAAATATTCTGGTTCATATGATGAGAAAAAGGTCTACTGTACTTTGAATCTCAATAAGCTTGGCTTGAGAGCCCTCTCCTCTGCACAATTTAAGTTATGTACATGTATATACACATAATTTTTCACCTCCTTAAGCAGGTAGCATATCATTACAAATTGTAGATTCATAACTGGACATGAAAGCTGGTACTTGCGCTGGACTAAGACCCACACTTTCACCCCATTGCAATGATATGCTACCTGCTTAAGGAGGTGAAAAATCACATGAGCCTCTGATGATGAACTGTATAATGCATAGAAAGAACAGTGAAGGTCTGAGATAATAATTGTTTTTCAGTGATGGATCTGTAAAAACCCGTCTTTGGAACTCAGTAGATATTTTCTGGTTAAAGAAATGTATTCACAGACTGCGTCATCATTGTTGAAGCAGTAGACTTTCTATACTGGTCAGATCACCTTAATTAGACCTGAACCCGAATGGCATCTTCTATTGTTAGAAAAAAAGCTCAAAAGACCCAAGGATAAGCTGCAGACAGCTTCTCATGGTTTAGTTACGCAGGTCATCCTTTGCAAACGTCACTGATGTGGAAAGAGCTGTAGAGCACGTGCTCTAAAAGTGAATTACAGGACCATATCAGTGGTGGTGGGAGGGGACCTCTGAAGAGCTGTGGTGCAGCCTCAAAGAATGGCCTCTGTGATGGTCCCTAATAGCTCTCTTGTTGCACCTGCATGCCCTTACTTCAGGCAGTCTCTGTGCAAAGCTCAATGTCCCATTGATTGCTAGTGGCAGAGTCCTCTGCACCTCCTGAATATCCTCTTTGACATCTGTAGTAGAAAAGCTCTCTCACGCATTTCTCAAGACCTTCAAAAATGTGAATTCAAGGTATAGATGACTCTTACCACCATTTACCTTCTAGATTGTCCCCTCAAACCCTGAAATAGTTGTTGCTTGTTGTAGATTTTTTTGTTTGTTTTTTTTTTCTCTCCAATCATGTCTGTCTTTCCCACAGGGTTTATTTTAGCTTAGAATGTGATTTGATTGGTAGATCAGAAGAAAGATTATTTTATCATATTTTTATTACCCTAAACATGTCAGAGGAATATTGGTACTTATTTGTACCTCCTGCAGTGTCAGTGAATGCAGAAGTATTTAAAAAAATACCAAAATTGGTCTGTTGGGCTTGTGTTACACTTCGGACAGCACTTGGTAATCTGAAGTGACATCCAGCTGAAAAACAACAAAGAGCAGTGAGCCAGAATACAGTGCCTCTGCAAATGCATATTTCCTTCTTTATCATCTGATTATTGAAGGGGCAGAGAAGTAAACTTGGTCTGTGGTGCAGAAATAAGAAAACACATGGGTGTTTTATGTAAAAACGCATCTCTGCTCATATGCATGTGTGGATATATGGATGATAAAGAGCAACGAAGCTATTTGCTGAGACAAAGAATCAAGCACAAAAGAGAAATGAGTAAAAATCAGTGTTTTTCACACCACTGAATAAATACTTTTGTGTTCTTTTTGCTGCGGTTAGGAAAATGCATATGTTCTGCATTGTTTTCTTATTTTACAGGTGTTATAATGTTCTGTTGAAGCATATGCTCTATTCCGAGCATGGCAGCTCAGTGCTGTGCTGCAGCTCTGTTCAAAATCTATTAGAGGAAATCTTTCTCATTGACTTCAGCAGCATGGGAGCCTCAGAGGATTGTTCTGAGCAGTCCAACTTATTGAAATTATCCACGTCCTTGGACTGATGAGACCCTTGTGTATCTGTCTGGTGAAGGGAGCTTGTACAAGTCTCAGGTTTAGTGGTCTTGGTTTTGATTAGGGAAGTTAAATTGTTGTTTTCTGTGGAATTCTGAAAATCTTAATTCCTGGCTATGAATGTGTTTGGGGGAAGTGGTGTGTAGACCATCTGCCAGCATTGCCTGCAGTTGAATGTGTTTCTGAAACCCCAATCTGTCTCTCTTGGGATGAAGGGAAGCAACTTCTGGCAGTTCTTTCTGATTTTAAATCAATGATTGTTTCAGGCATGTGACAGTTTTAATCTTTCTCCAAGAATATCATGTAGAAAGAGCTGGGAAATGTATTATGGGGTCTACAACATCTTAATTTACCAGGCAAGGGGAACTACCATAGAGGTTGCCTCTTGCTGGTTTTTTGCAACACTCTGTTTTCCACCTCACATACATTATCGCATATTTTTAGCTCTGAACAGAGTCCAGCAGGTCCTGGTAGCCTTTCACAGCCTTCAGCCTGTGCTGGTGATTTCCTGTGCTGCACAAGAAGTACTTTCTTTCCTTGCCTTGTTTTCACCTGCAATGTCGCTGTTTGCAGTATCACTTCATTAACTTCCATGGGCTTGGCAGAATTCAAACAGATATTTATATGTCACCTATATTTATTTATCCCTTCTTTCAGTTGTTGCAAATCTTCATTGCTTCAGTAGTTTTCTTAGCCATCTCAATTTTGTTGTAGGTTTGTGCTGCACTGTTCCCTGAAGTTTGTGCTGAATGAAGCATCACTTACTGCTCTGTCACCACTGCACCACATGGGCTGTCTGGACAGAAACAGGATAAGGAGAGAGAAGGGCACAGAGCTTCCCACAGACACACTACACCTGAAAGCTGTATTTCAAATGTGGACAGTGCTTGTATTTACTTACTTCTTTTCAAAGCATCCATTGCACTGCCAAGTGCACAGCTGACTGTAACTATTACATTCATGTCACAGAACCAGGATACAGAAATAAGAAAATGCTGTCAGCGTTGTCAGTCTTGACCTGTGTAAATTTTACCACCATATCTAAGCTAAAAAAACCAAGAGAGATGCTGACATTTAAGCTCAAAATGATGTGACCATAATTTAATGAGCTTGTTTTTCCCCACAGAAAAAGAATATTGAGGAGGAAGAACATTGTGGAGTTGAACAGGAGAAAGTTCTTATGGGGTGGAAGAGTAAACCTCAGATTAAATTATTTCTTCAATATATTTAGAAGGAGACAAATGAAGCCTACTATAGGATGTTGGCTACAAGTTCTTTTCTTGGATACCTTCAAGAAAAAGTAGAGTGGAAGTATTAAAAATGTAAGTGAGCAAAAATTCTAATTATGGTTTAAGAAAAACAAAAAGGTTTTTTTTAGGGAAAATTGCTTAATAAGTATAAAGTACACTTAAAACAACAATCTAAGGCAGCCATCGTAAATGATCAAAGATTCCAAAATGGTGAAGCTACTGTTATGTATGCTACTTTTAATTAATCTTTTTCTTATGTTGCAGTTAAAATGGTCTTAAAGTAGTTGCTGTAGTACAAAGGCTTTTTAATACATCTATAGTTCAGTTCTCTGCTTTTTGAGATTTGAATCCCCTGTAAAGCACTAACTGTAAATGAAAAAATAAAGTCCTTTCACTTTTGAACTGGGAAGGTACCATTTAAAATGCCACGTTAGGCTTTCAAACAGGTTGTTTCTTAAAAGAAAGACAAATAAGGGAGTTGGGAACAGTGCAAATAAGAGTGAAAGGTTTATAATGCAGGACTGCAGGAAAGTTGAACATATTCAATTTTGAGGAAAAGAATGATAATAAAGCAACAGGCTGCAAATGCATAAAGTAATGTCACGGGAAGGAGAGGGATTTAATAGCTCTTCAAGGTTAAATGAAGGAGTTATGGGGTTAAAAGAGAAAACGTAAACGAAGAGGCTTTAATACTCCTTGCTATAAGGACTGTGTTCAGTTATCAAAAATGTAGCTGATTAATTTTTTTTTAGAGAGTTGTATTGTTCAGGATGTCTAAAACCTAAGAGTTAGTTGAAGCTTCTCACTTTCAGGTTATAAGTAGTAGCCACTATTTTTAGAAGCAATAGTTGCATACGCTAAAAATTTTTGGGTTTGTGCCTCACAATCAGTTTTTACTGTTTCTTCTCTTTAATTAAGGAGGGTGGCAAAATAGGCATCTTCAGGGTAAAGCATGAAGATATCCTTCCACATTTGAAAGCATTCAGAAAGTTGGGAAACAGTAATGTTTTTCTTGTTTGTTGTATTTTTATTCCCTCTGCTCCCTTACCCTTCTTTATCTTTCAATGTTGGGATCCTTCAAAGCTTCCAGGGAAAGTGTATTGACAGTACACATGCTTTTCCTGGTTACCTTCAGTTCCTTAGCAGTAATCCATGGCCCCTGGAGATCTGCAAATCGTGGATTAAAAACAGCTATCTAGATGATAAAGGCTGCAGGATAACTCCATTAAAAGTTACTTTGCAGAAATGATGATTACTGGGGTCTTGCAGCAATATACATATGAATTGTCTCTTGACTTTGATGAAGTCAGTTAAAACCACTTAATTAGTGCAGTTAGTAATCATCTACTGAAATTACAGACTTTCTTTTCTGTTATAATTTGTCTGTCATTTTAAAAAATGACCCTGCATAGACAAATTTGTTTACATGTTTTCTTTACTTTGCAGCTTACTTTTGCACTGAGTAACTATTTTTAAATGTTTGACAGGACTCCTAGTATTTGTGACTTCTTAAAGAAACAGAATTTGTTGTGCAGGTCTCTCTTTTTCTACTTGCCTATGGTTTGATTCCCTGTTACCACTCATGCCTAAACATTTTCTGGTCTCTGAGACTCGTGTATCCATTTTCTTTGCTTTTCCCCCCTCACCTTCCCTCCATGAATTCATTAATCATGAAAGGCCAGGGCCTTCTCTTATGAGAGGCTGTTGTTTAATGCACCAGATTAGACTCTTAGATGGCACTTAGATTTCAAAATAAATCTGTTCTGTCTTTGAAGCTATTCTGGTGCAGGGAAACTTGATAATTCTGTATTAAACATATATACTGGGGGAAAAGGCAGTGGAAGAAGCAGACCCTATAAACTCACATTACCAGGACTGTGTTAGAGGGGCAACAGGCTTATGACTGCTTGAGAATCTGGCCTTGTACAGTGGTTCAGGAGGGACCTTAAATTGTATCAGATAAGGCAATCATAGTAATAAAGTTTTTTGGTATTGATTCCTCTCAACTTCTACAAGCAATAAAGAAATGTTTTTGCACTTAGCAGAAATCCTGTTATTGTACCCCATCTGAATGCTTATGTCTAAATTATCACCTGTAATATCCCCAAATGGGTAATTTTTCTCTGACCGGGAAATGATTTTCTGACACACTCATCAGATGTGGCTGATGTTTAGTTTCTGGAGTTGATTCCGTGATGACAAACTCCTTTAATTTTGACTTGCTCATATTTGCCAAACAAGTGGGAATCCAAAATATTGCAAGACTCCTTTTCAAGCAAAGCATTTGTTTTGACAGTATTGATAAAAGAGGAAGAAAAGGAGGGATATTACCTGTGACAGTATATCTTTTTGTACTTGAGAGGCATTGATTCACAGTAGAGGCATTTACAGCTCTTCACCTGCAGCATACGCCTCAAAAATTGTTTACAAGAACAAGAAACATCTGCCAAGTTGACCTGCAAAATATTGAGGTTTTCCTATAACAGTTATTCCATATTCATGCACTCATGAGAGGATGGAGTTGATGGAAGATGACTTTGAAGTACCTCTGCCTTTCTACTTTCTAGATTCCTGTCGATACCAGACCAGTTTTACATACTGGCTGTACGACCCAGGAAATCACCGTTGCCCTCATGAGGAATTAGGTTCACAACAAAGGATGCAGCCCACGCATCTGAAGTGCTTACAGGAGAGGAAGCAGAGAGTGATCCAAAGATGTCCATATGGCCAAAGCATCTCTTTGTCATCCTTTGCCTTGGGGTAAGACAGAGTATCTCCTGGGACTTGCATGAGCATTGCTTCTTAGACACAGGATAGATAAAGATTAATAAGAGCCTGACATGGATGATCTTAAGAAGGTGCAGCAGTGGTTTTTTGTAGTGCAATTCCTCCTCTGGCAACTAAACTGGGCAGGCAAGTTTTCTTTCTCCTTTGGAGGCTGGGGACGTATTCTGCCAATGTGACATACCTCACTTAGTATTTTTCTGATATTTCAAAAACTCCTTTTGTTCTTGCAGAGCAGCCTAGAAGAGTGTTTAGTGTTTCTGAATTGAAGGAAATATACATTTCTTTTCTTTCTTTCTTTCTTTCTTTTTTTTTTTTTTTTTTAAAGGAATAAATCTATCTTTGTGCTTTTGTGCTTTTCTTTTTGCCTTTTTTTTTTGGCTGCCTTTTTTTTTTTTTCCTCCTCACTACATAGATGATAGAAGTGTTTGTCCTTCACTGAAGAGTTTTGGTTCCCAGAGGTCTCATCATACTTAATATCAATTTGATAGAAGTGGAGACCCTTAAATCTTTCACATAAAACCTGTGCAGGTAGTTGTCTTTACTTGGTCAAGGTCTCTTTTCAGTTGCATGAGTGTATCTAGAGGAGCTGGATGGAGCTCACTAAAATATCTCAGATTTATTTTGGCTTTAAAATTGTAAATATGAATTTGAATCCAGATTTATAGTACAAGCACAACCCAAAGGAAGTGTGATTTAAGTAAGTACATTTGCTCAAGAAATATATTCTTTTGTTTTTAAGATTTACCTCAGATTTGAGTAATATAGAACCATATGGAATTTTCTCTGTAAGTTCATTTGCTTTATGTATGTGTGTGAATGGCCTTGCCCTTGTGAGAAATGTATCCTAGGCCTGGGCTGTGTGAACCATCACAGCACAGTCGGTAAGTGTATATTACACCCATGTAACAGACTGCGTTGTAAGAATAGTGACAATACAGAGATCAATAACACACATTGGGATGCTGTTATTAAATATAGCAGTGCCCTGGTAAATGAAAAAGCACATCAACTTTCTATGAACCAATGTTTTTCAGAAGGAGAGTAAGCCATAGATCAAGCTTTGATGAATTCTGCTACTGTTGAATAGATGATTTTTTTTGTTACTAGCAGCCTCCATTCCACCTACTGGAGAGAAAGTAATTCATGCTGCAGAGAGCAAGTGATTTTTAAATGAAGTGAAGGAATACACAGCTCCAAACAGCACGGTTTTGAGTAACTCTGCTCAAATATTGGTGTATTATAAATTTTAAAATGCATTCATTTCTGCTTAGGGATAAATCTGGTTCTAGAGGAAAAGAAGATTTCTATTCTTTTAATTATTTATTTCTATTTCTGAGTGTCTGGACAAATAAAAATGAAATTCTGCTGTCTTTTTGCACATAAAATGGTCATAGATTGCAACTGTATGGATTTTCTTTCCTCACAAAAAGAAAATACAATACCAAAATATTTAAATTTAAATCCAAAGCATTGTAACTACCATCTTTTTTTAAGCTGCCTTAATTTCATATAATTTCATTTTTCATATCTCTGGAGTTTGTTTTGGCTTGATGATGGTTAATATATGTTGACCTTCAACCTGAACTTAATTGAAGAAAGAGATCTTGTAGCAGCAAATTCAATCATGAAGTGACCACTGCCAACTGGATTTAAGAAATCAAGTGGAGCAGCTTGGTTCATTACATTTATGAACCAGCATCTCTTTGAAAATATGAAATTTATTTTCCCCCATGCTCCAAAATTGCTTCTCCAGCATAAAGATGTCTTGTTTATAACTCTTCCTGTTTGTAGACTTCAGGAGAGGTCAGTGTTTTCTATTAACAAACATTACAAAGCTTGTTATTATTTGTAGGCATCTTCTCACAGGAACTGAAAGATAAACTGAAAGTATTTTTTTTTCCATGATGGTTTTAAATAGAAGAATGAGATAAAAGGCTTTTCAGTCAGACACTATATTAAGAAAAAACCCAAAAGAGGAAGAAACAGAGGAGGAGCTATCAGGAGAGGTAAGCAGAATATGTAGGGGGATACTAGTAAAAAATACTTAAGAATATAATTAAAATATGTAAAAATACTTTGTGAAATATTAGTATATGCATATATGGTGCCTTATTCCCTGTGTATCTATTCATTGCATGTCCCTAGAAATCCCTGTTCTCTCTGTTTACTAGTGCTTGAGCTTTTCCTGTACTTGTGACTGACAAGAAGTAATGTCATATAATCATAGAAACTGTAAAACATTACTTGATGGTTCAAGAGGTTGCTCCCAATAGATCCCATAGTGTAGCTAGATTGCCAGCCTTTTACTCACTTAACTCCCTTGCCCCCCCATGATATGAACTCATTGTAATAAAACCCAATGTGAAATGGATTGCTTTTCAGCACATGTGCATTGTGGCCTAAGACATCAGTAGAGAATTTATTTTTTGTCAAAAGATATTAATTCTTCTATTAGATTGAGATTGAAATGAAAGCTAATGCTTTCTTTTAATAAATAACATCAAGAAATTTAGTCTTTTACTCTATTGACAGGTCTTTATGGACACAGGTAGCAAACTTGTTGATAGTTAATGATGGAACTATAACTGACCTCATCTGCTTTCCCCAGTAAATTGAATACAGCAGTATATTGGCAGTGTAATTTATGCAAAGAAACAAGGAGCACAGGCTACAATGGAGACAGAATCATGAAAATACAAGCACTGCCAACCTCCCTCAATGATGAATGCTCCTCACAGCCCTCAGTAATTGAGAGCTGATCAGGTCATTTAGTGCAGCTCCAAACCATGGCACTTAACTCTACCTTCACTGGCTTTTATGAAGTTGGCCCTTGAGTGTGATGGAGGATCCTCTTTTCTCTTGGCTGAGCATGCTGTGCGTTCCTGCTCATCTACAGGATCTATCAGCATAATGAAGTGGCTATTTACAGCTTCTCCTCATGGATGAAGAGCCCTAATTCTCTCTCTCAATAACTTTCTCATGCTGAACCTGTGCTATGGAGACAGATCATGGGACTAACAGCAATCATCTACTAGTTGAACACCTGGGAAACCAATGAGCAGGTACAATTTCAGATTAATTGAATGAGCTCCAAACTTGTCTAAGCTTTCTCTTCTCGTATCACACAATAACACAAACTATTAAAGCCTGGGGTTGCAATCCAGTGTTAGTGCAGATGCTCATCTTCAATAGGTGAGGGTGCACTGAAGATGTAGACAGTGTGCCACCACCATGGCCTCTTGCACAACTGTGGCCCTTTGTGGCAAGAGGGAGAAAAGAAGAAACTTATGTTGCTCAGCTCTTTTTCAGGCTACATTTCAAGTTTATGGGGCTCCTTTAAATCACTGTAATTTGTTGCTGTGACTACCACTAGATGTGCAAAATTAAAACTTCTCCTAGATTGTCCTCTGTGGTGTCATCCTACCCACTTACCAATAGGAAAAGAAGGGATGCTTTTAGAAGGTGTAAATCTATTAAACGCACCAGCTGCACAGTCCCATACCTAATGAAAATCATCTCACTTGATAGGATTCATTGTCAATGTATTGTTCTAATCTTAAATTTCTCGCCCATGTCTCTCAAGTTCAATGCCTGTGAGCTGAGAGATACTAGTACAAGTGACTCAAGTATGACATTGACCAGCCTGTTTACTTCAGCTGCTGTGCGACTGTGACACTTGCTAAGTCTCTCTTGGCTGCAGGACAGCATCATGTATTCTCTATATGAAGAAATTTCACTCAACTGCCTTTTTTCTAGCATTTTCCCTATCTGAGGTGACTTTTCAAGTATCACTGAGTTTGGTTAAACGTTCTGGTATCCCTCTGTCCATCAGCAAGGGCTATGGAAAATGTAATTGTTTTTGTATATCTTGTTGAAAAGGTTGGTCATCACTCATGGATGTTTACATGTCAAATACAACATCTGAAGTCCCCAAACTGCACCAGGCAAGCTTATGCAGTCAAAATATCTTTCAAAATGTGGAATGTGCTACTAAGATACTTCTGGATTATGTCAATAAATACAGTACAGAGAATAACTCTTCCTATATAGTAAATGTGTTATATAAGCAATCATGGAAAAACTTTGAAACACAAGATATTTGAAATCTTATTTGATAGAGACACTTCTCACTAAAGCAATTTGTCTCAAAGAAATGTGGATCTAATTTGCCAACTATGATTTTAAAGAAGAAATATATAAATTGATTTTGTTGTTTTTTGGTGTTTTTTTTTCCCATATAGGATGGATTTTACTTCAAAGCAGTGGAGGGGGAGAAGGGCAGAAGTACTTGATTCTTCTCACATATGAATACTTCATGGAAGGATACCTATAAGCAGAGATGTTCCCTTCCATAGATGCAACAACTCCATACATCACCGAATGGTTTGATTTTAAACCCTGTGTAATACTGTGTGCAATAAACTAATCTCCTAATAAATCCTAGCCTTGATCCAAGGCTTCTGTTATATGCAGACATTTGGCTTCATTGATTAACACTTTTTCTTCATATTTTTTCCCTATATTTTCCAGATATGTTGATAACTGCACACGGGAACACTTTTGGAGTGGCGGTTCCCAAATTTTACTGTGTCAAGCCACTAAAACCAAGATGTTCAAGCATTCGTCATGAGTTCTGTGATTCTAAAGTCATAAGGAGTCACATAACTAACAGTAAGATTTTTGCCTTTGATATTTGCAAGTACAGTTTTCAAGGGTGTATTTTTTATGAAACTCTTGTGATCAGATATGATTCAGGGCAAGATGATGCTGAGCTTTGTCCTTGTAATCTGTTCTTTTAACGCCGATACTTTGGAGCCTCGCAAGTTTTCCATTGTCACCAAGTCCAAGGAAGATGTGAAAAAGCTGGATAGGAATGACAGGGAGATTAATGGACCAAGAAACCCATGGGAAATCTCTACCCATTTTACTTGAAGGGCTTAACTCTCATTTTGTACCTACCCTCACGAAACGAGCTGAAGTTGTCCACTTTAGATCATAGTGTTTTCTTTGTAATAATGTATTAGTAAGAATGGAAAAAGAAAGAATATTTCTTAACTTCAATAACTCATTTACAACAAAACAGTATTTATTATTTTTCTAGACTGTTTTATTTATGATACTGCTGTTTCTTCCCCTTACAAAGTCTGCCAGTCTCTGTGTTCAGTGCTAAAAAAAGAAACAAAAGCATCAGCTCTTCCTAGGAAATTCTTTCAAGTTTAAGTGCTCTTCCCCAAGGTCTGTCTGTTATTTTAGTGACTTAAATACCTCATTTTTCTATTGTTCACCTTTGATATTTAAGTCTCCATTTTGATATACACGCAAACAGTGGCTTTGTTTGAAAGAAGAATAGAATAGAATACTTAGATTTTTTATCTAGATCAAAATGAGGGTTTTTGCAGTTCAAATTGCATGCTGTATTCTGTAGCTAAAGGATGATCCTCCTTACAGGGTTTTGCAGGTGCCAGCAAAGCCAGAATCACTCTCTGACTTTGTAGTTGCAACCTCTGTATCTGTTTCTCTGTGTTACAGGACAGATGAATGTGTGCTGATGAGCTGTTTCCATGCCACTTCAGTTATTGTATTTTTTTTTCCCCCCATCTTTGGATTCCATTATATGATCTATGAAGCAAGACCAATAATGTTTGCTTTTAAGGTTAAGAGCACAGCTGGATAAATAATTCATAAGTCATTTGATCCATGTGACTTCAGAGAATATCTGCCATCAGAGAAGAATTTTGTCAGATATACCCATTATTTAAATTACGCAACTGTTGTCTCGGGTAAAGTTTGAAGCCCTTATATTGACCACAACTAATTTTAAATAATCATTTGCTATTTGTGCTCTGCTATTTATTTGTGACCTGCCAGCTCTGAGTCACCTTGTGCTGCCTGGCAGATTGGATCAGCAGCACATCTCTTCCCTTGAAAAGACCTGAACAATCATGAATAATTCTTTAAAAAAAAAGAGAAAAAAATCTTGATTTTTGTCACAGGAGGAAAGCAAAGCACATTCAAACTTGGTTGAAGTGAACTGATTTCAACAAGAGATTGAGCACTGTTCATCCAGCTCAGGAAGAACAGTCCAGTGGCTGCTATGGAGGCGTGGTGCTGGCATCATCCCTGGAACATTGCAGCCTCTCCCAGCCTCCCTGTCCATGGGAGCAGACTAGAGATGGATGAAAATAAAATATCAAAAATAGCACAGGCTGGATCAGTTCATGGATCTGCTTCTGTTGTGTGGCAGTGCTTCCCACATTTTACTTCTTGGGGCTTCTAAGGACAGACTTGTAACCCCTGCCCTACCCTGGATGCTAGGGTAGCACAAATTATGAGCAGCGTATATAACTGTATCCCTATGTTATACATTAATCTTGCTCTTGATGGATTGTTGTTCCAAGCTGGAGCTTCCTATATGTTAATATTTTTTATGAAAAACAGAAAAACGTGGATTCCCATTGAACAAAACATCAGGACAAGAGCATGTCAGCTTTTAGACCAAGATCAAAGGTAGATTAGAAACACCAACAGGACTTGTTTCTTTCCAGTTCCTACCTCTGATTGTACCCATATTAACATTACCTGGAGCTAATTCCTGCCACAGTTGTGGGTAACCTATCTGAAATACATGGGGACTCCTGATAGTTCCTGTAAGGCAATCAAGCTTATGTGGGGTTTACTTGAGACAGGGTGCTCAAAAGCATGCAGAAGCAGTGCTGCAGTGCTACACATAAGATGATTCAAGACAAGAAACAAGGAGTCTCTCTACATTTCAGACGCATTGTCAGCTCAAGATTCATTATGAGTAAGTGTGTGTGTTGGGTCTGAACAGAATTATTTGGGGAATTTTCATTCTGTGAATTGCTTTCTCACCTATAACCCAACATAAATGCTCTGTGCTAGAACCGCAACACATTGTGTCTTTGAAATTAAGTAAAATGAATATCAAATCACATTCATTAGAAAAGCATGAAGAGGAATATCTTTCGTATCAAGGCTGGGAGAAATATGTGTATTCCTACAAAGATAATTTTCAAACCAAGGAAAAACTCAGACTGCATTGCTGTGGTTATTTTGTTTACTCTGCATTGAATGAGTCCCTCCATCCTTTCACTAACTCCTCTCTGACTGGAAAGTGGTGATGGCAATTTGGCTGAGGTAGAATCTGCTGCTTCTGCCTCTGCTGAGTGGGTGAAGTTGAGAAATACTCATTTTGTCAACTAAATACAAATGCAGAATGGCAAAGGTGAATGAAGGCCTTTAATCAAAGTGTTAATAACGGTGTTAATACTTTGATCTGGTCCATGTCATACACTACATTTTGTCAAGTTACATACATCACCTTTATGTTGAGAATAGTTGTTTAAGGCATCAGCAAGAGCCTCTTTTTGGGGCTTTCAGAGCATATATGCAGATTCTTGAAGGATCCTTGTCATTGAGAAAAATACTCCCCTTTTCAAGTGATATACATTTTAAGGATGTATTATCTTGAGTAGTAATCTGCTATCTTACTTATTCTTTATTTGGGTTGTAGAAACAATAGCTACAAAAACATTAATCTTAGTGCATTCTCTTTTTACCCATTCATTCTGGAGTATGTAATACATTTATCTCTCAGTCCCATGGGTCTGATCTGAAGACTGTTGAAATCAATGGAACAATTCACAGTGCTTTCAGGGAATAGTGGAAATACATTAAAAGGATGTTGGGACATATTCAAGTTGAAGATATTTCTTGTAAGGTAAAGTTCAGAAAAAAAGTCTGTGCTGTTGAGTGATAGAATCCACATTTTAATTCAGAAACTGAATGCAAAGATGGAAGCACAATACAAAGAGACATTAATCGAGTTATCTAATATTCAGGCTTCCCTTGAGTACTTTCCATCCTAGGTTTCTAATACACATTTCCACACATTAGTTCTTATCCTCATGGTGTCTTTTGTTTTTCTCCAGCCTTGAAGAGTTCTATCTTACCCACCAACTTCCCTGCTGAAATGAATTTCCTAGTCCAGTTCTTGGAGCATGTCATTGATTTCTATGAATTTTTAGCTCAGTTTTATGTTGGAAATTGTTTCAGAAACAGGTTTCTTTGTTTCTAATGCTATTAACAATTTATATATCCCTGAGCTTATTATTTCTAATTCAACATTCCAGGTCTGATTCCTGCCATGATCACGCTGGGACAATAGTGTCTCTGGACAGCTAATAGTTATTCATTCAGGAAACTACTTGTACATTTCTTTGCTCAGTTGTAAATGTTCTAATTCATCTTATCCCAAAAATCTTTAAAAACATTTTTTTTTTTACTAAAATATTTATGTATAACAAAGGAGACAAGGCATTGATTCACTCTGAGTGGTTGCCCATCCTTCTGTCCTGTATTCTGTTGTTTTGCTATACTTCTGTCTCTTCTATTTTGTTGGCAGTTTTCTGGACTGAGGAACTTTTTAATAAAAGATCTAATTCTTCACATGCCCACTCCATGAACAGACCTCCAGGCACTGTATTTATACAGATTATAGATGTTTTGTCTTAGGTCCTTACATAATGCATTCTAATAGACTTTAGCTAGGGGAGCATTTTGTAAGTTCTGTGTAGGAGCTTCATCATCAAATCCTATTTATTTTTTGGATTTCTGTTCTAATTCCCATGAATCCCTTTGTAAATGTCCTTTCCTTCACAGAATAATATCAAACAAATTTTCTAATTGGTGGGTATTTTTTTTTGCCCTGGAACATGATGGATTCCTCTGAGGTAAGATTTGTCAAGTTTTTACACCTGCTTCTCTTATTAGGACTCATAATATTGGAAGCATTTGGATCTGAGTTTCTTAAAATCTTTCCTTATGAATAAACTCATAGATGTTTTGTGAAGTGGACTGGGATTGAAGTTATCTAATTTTGAACTCTGGTCTTGGATTCACTGTAATCTTGAACTCTGGTCTTGGATTCACTGCAATCTTGCATGTCTTGGGCTTGTTCTAAACACAGGAAGTTTTGTCATTCGTCTCAAGAGACAAAATGATTTTGCCAATACCGAGGCAAACACTAAAGCATCCCTGTGCTGCATTCTAAACATTCTTTTGACAGATTAGAGTACTTACCTGATGAGAATAATTGATAGTTAATAGGATAACCATTGGTATAATCAATCTGCAACTACACTAGGAAGACTGTACTGGTGGTATAACTGCACAGACAGAGATCTGCACTGTGAATAAGAGTTTAGCACTTCCATATCTTCATTTCCAGGCTATAAAACAGAGACTTCCTAAGGAGGAATGACATAGTAACAATAGGCTAGTTTTATATAATCATATACTCTGATGATGTGGTAAGAGCTACCATAAAATACTAGCCAGCCAACAGCCTCATAAACCATGGAAGTGATACTGAAGGACTGTGTCATTTACATTCAAAAAAAGTACCTCTGTTGATCTGATTAACACTAAGACAGTATGAAATGTTATGCAAAGATGATCCAGATGTCCTGTGACTGCAAATGTTCTCACTACATTGCTCTGAGGGCTAGGTTTTTCCTCTTACCTTGAAGCAAAGCCACTACAACTTGTGAAGTTTCACATTACTGATCTGTGGGATGTGGGAATTTGACCGATGGTGAAGCACTATTTGTAACTTGTTGGATAGTCAGGACTGTTGTGAATTCAAAGAAGTAACTATTCTTTTGGCATAAAGTTTATTACTAGGTGATCTGTAAAGATCTCTTCCAACCCCTACCATTGTAAGATTCTATGTGTGCTACACATACACTGGATTTCCTGACTCGAGTCTCTGTCAGTGTAGAGTGTCATCTCCATTGCCTGGTATGGACACGTCCTGTGATTTTGGAACCCATCCAGATAATTGTATCATCTTTTCTCTTCTAGTCTGTGTCATAAGCCTTCAGTTTATCTGGTACTCTACCTATTTTAAACGTGGTTCTTCTTTCACATGTCCCAGGACTTGTCAGACCATTACATCTTTTCAGTCTGCAGCTGTAATGACACATTGGAGAACAGAACTAACAACTTACATTTCAGAGTTTTCCCCTCAGAAAACATGATTAAAACTATGTTCTCCCTGTTCTGAAGGCTTAATTTATTTGTTCTTCACAGACAGATTATTTAAAGATTATTCAAATGTAAATATTCAAATGTAAGTCCTGTTTGCTGTGATTCTTCAAACAAAATCTTTGTTTCTTCAATCTTTGTTTACAATAGAGGAAAGTATCAAGCCAAAAAAGAAAGGAAGAAAGAAAAGCTTTTTCAGTTCATCTTTTGGATAAGACTATTACAAAGCTATTTGAAGCCAAAATCCAACATACAAAAATGCATATTGTGTTGCCTCAGGTATGTAAGAATGAATGAGAGGATTTGAGTCTTATTTATTTTCTCTAATAGCTTAAGAATGTTAATGAACAAATTAAAAGTAGTCACTTGTTTGTAGTTTTGTTGTTGAGGAGCTTGGGGGTTTTGTCTGGGCTTTTTTTTTTCCCCTTAAACTTTATCAAACCAGAATATAAAAGTAGGTCACAGCAGCAGAGTAAGGGCCTTGTAGAGCAGAAAACAACCTCGCAGCCATCGGGGATGGAGTCACATCAGGCATGCAGCGTCACAGTGTGGTTTCAGGGTTGTCTCTGCATGAGCAATGCAGTTCCAACAACACTTGAGCCAGAAACTTTTTCCACCCCATGATGATCTGCTGCCCAAAATGATTCGTATTACTTAACATTTGTACATTGTTGAAACCTCATCTTTCTACTAAACAAAATGTTCACTTAAACAGTTTTGAACTGGAATTTTAGGGGCTGAGTTTGAGGTCCATAGATGTGGGGTCTACATATTGGAGAAAGCACTGAAGTACAGTGGTGAATGTTTGTTTTCTGTCTTGTTATTTCTTCCTTTTTATATATCTGTTATCTTCAGAGTGGACGAAGAGTCTTGGAGGGGAGAATTAACACAGTGGAGTTAGTTAACACCATTTAACCCCAAGACAACACCTCACATCTGTGGAAAGTTGCCTTGCCTTTGATGTCTACAAGAATCTGGAGTCTGGTGAAAAGAGGAGCAGCTGGGACACTGGAGGAGAACTTCTTCCTTCAGAAGTCTGAATCCATCAAACAAAACTTTAGAACATTGTTTTAAATGCTGAAAACGAAGTGAAACTCTACTATGGCACACTGCTTTGTAGAGTTAATTTGTGGAATTTACAGATCCTTAGTGGGTGTGGAGCCAGACCCTTTACTTTATCTATCTTCCACAGGGTGGATTCTTGTAACAAAATGCCACGTTCAGGATCCCTGATAAAAGCAGAGGAGTTATGAGTGCCCACATACAACACAGATCCATGCATGTGCATACAGAGTCCATCATTGCAGTAAGAGGTAAGAAAGAGAAGAATGAGGGTTTTTATTCAAACCTTGCAGCTTCAAATCCCAGCAATTAAATTAGAGTCTGATCACAGACTGAACAAAAGTTGGTGAAATAAAAGATGTAACTCTTCAGACTGATGCAAAGTTTTGTATGTACAGTCAATGTCCTTCGTGACTAGACACTCATCCAGATGCCTCACAGAGTTATGGGTGTGCTATCTGTGGAATTTCATTTGAGATCTTAGCTTTGCTTAGGATTTTTAATAGTAATATGAATGTCAACTATAAATGCAAATGGATTTCACCAAGGGTAAGAAGTTTGGCAGCCCTATTAATTTTCTTTTTATCTAATACAAAGCATTTTTGGAAGTGTTCGTGGAAATTCCTTGTCTTGAAGTAGTTCCTGGTAAAGATAAAATAAAGATCCTGTTCTGCTACATTTAACAAGCAGAGCAATGCTTTATAAGTGTAAGCTGCATGAGTATAGATTAATGATCAGTGAATTCCTTATGTTTTTTTTAAATGTGACTACATGTTAGGAGAAATGGGAGAACAGGCTCACACCTTTCTTAGTTATTTTCAGTTGATATTTATTTTGAGTTTTAAAGATGCATTTTCACTTGGAACCAGCTTTAAAATTGTTTTCATTTCCAAGTTATAAACATCATCATTTAATCCAATTGAATAGGTAATTGTTAAATTCTATCTGCTTTTCCATGGAGGATCTGTGCTCAGACTCCCTTTAGGTGGCACACATAGGAACCATCCTGTATCAGGAGTTATTTCTAGTAATAATGAAGAGTTAATAATGTTTTATTTATAGACAGAAGGAGGAAAAGCAGCAAAGAAAAATCCATCATTAGTATTTTGATTACATCTCATGCTTACTGTTTAAGATTTCAGTGCATCTTTTCAAAGCAAGGAATTACTTCAGTCCTCTTGGCTTCTTGCTGAGACTGTCAGTTATTGTATGGCCATTTGTCCACCAGCCAGGAGACCGACACCACCAATTAATCTACTTTATGCTCCTAATGAGCCATCAGACTTGCAGTCACCACAGACCTTGATGGAGAAGAAGTGGTCGACTCATTGCGGGAGGCTGCTTGTCCTTTCTGACTCTCCACTGGAGAGATCAAAGTCCAGGACAACAGTGGTAGAGCAGAGGCGACTCTGAAAGAGGAGAAAAACCTCCCAGCATAGAAGCCTTAGCTTTGCATGGTACTACTTCTTTCTTGTATTGTGGTGAGTGTGTTTCAAATTTAATTGCACAAGTTCAGACACATTTGCAAATAATTTTCAGTGTCTTGCTGTTGCATTCAAATCTATCAGTGCAACCAATTCTCAGTTTCTTTAGAATCAAATCGCTTCTGCTTAGAGGTGAAGCCTCATTCACCTTCACAAAACAATGCAAAAGGGAAACAATAAGTTTGGAGATGTGTAAAACTACTTGTGGAAACACAGATACCTGACAAGCCATTAATGAGATCATTAAAAATATTCAAAAATGCAATTTCATCTGAAAATAAGAGACTTGCTGTAAAATGCTTTAAAAGACATTAAAAGCCTGTAACACAGTTTGAAAATGCCTGGTGAATTTTACTTCTTAAGATAAACCACTGACTGACACACTAGTGAAGGCAAAATATCAATATTTAAATTGAATGGCAGGCTGAAACTTCTGCCAACCCTGGAAACATTTCATATGCAAATTGTACAGATATTTGCAATGGAAGCATACAGAAATTCCCTTAAAGGTATGGTGCTGTGGAAATTGAGGGTCTGCTCATATCCAAAGGTATAGCAATTGTTAAAAATCTAGTCTCACCAAATGTATTCCTCATCTAATTTTGTCATGGAATTTTATTCTAGGAAGTTCATCAGTTTGAAGACTGGAGGCCAGCAGAGGGACCTCTGTTTGCAAAGACAAATGCTAAAGCTTGTGGCTTTAGATTGATGCATTTTTTTTCACTGAGAGTGTACATTGCTGTTTCATCCACAAAGAGACAGAAGACCACCTTTGGATTGTCAAACGAAGGGTCTTATCAACCTGGATAAAAATCAAACCTTTCCAAGGTACAGGCTCTACACCAGGTATCCCACGAGCATTGTGTGATGAACTGCTGAGTATGTTTGCATCCAAGCTGCTTGACTTTGGGGAATGTGAGAACCGACCTGTCAGAAACACTGGCTACAGCATTGAAATCCTGGCTGAGGAAACTCTTTGTGGGTAAGCTGTTAACTTCAGCAAATACTGCCTGAGAACTGCAGGGTGTGAGCCCTGCCGGGGCACCTCAGTCACTAATCATCAATATAGCTGTGTCAGATGATGCTCCACGCACTCCGGTGAGCCCACAATAGATGATCCTTGCTGGGATGAGGATGTTCCAGCAGAGTGGGAAGGGGGGAATAGGCTCCTGCACACCTGGTCTCCGACCCAAAGGGCAACAGTCAGTCTCTAAACACACCAGCTATCTGCTTGACAGATGTCTTGTCCGTAATCTCTTGGCAGAGTGTTGCAGCTAATCTCTTCATTGATTTTTACTTAGAAACACCTAGAGCTATTCAATCACTCATAAAACCTGAAGAGTTTGCCGTTCAAGACATTTAACTCATTTGGAGGCAAGGGGCTTATTCATTTATCTGTTGAGCAATCGAACAGTTCTGCTCGTTTCTAAGTAAAGGCATCATGCAGACAACTGACAACCAAGTCAAAATCCATCCACTGAGCTCTAGCCTGGCAACTAGACTCAACTTGGGCTATTAGTGTCCATGCATCCATCTGTTTTTCTTCCTTATTTTCCCTCACTTCTGGTCTGTTTCTCAGTTTGACTAGGGGGAAAAATGTCCATATGTCTTTCTGAACCTGTGTTTCCTTAGGAGCAGACACTGCTATCATCAATATCCCACGACAAATCTCCATGGACACAGTTTGAAAGGAAAGGTAAACTTTCTACATGCCTATCAATTTGCTTTCCCTGTCTTCCCTTCTGCTATTTTCTCTGCCCTGCTCCAGATCCAGATGTTTTGCCCACGGCTCCTTGCAGATTTGCTGAGAAGAAGCCAAGGAGGGACAAAGATGTAGGTGCAAAGTTTGAGGAGAAGGAATCAGGTGTGCAGATGGAGGCTGCCCACTGAGGCAACCTTACTGCATCCCATGTCATCTGCTCTGGAAGTCTGCCCAGTTTGGCATTTAGCTCCTGAGGAAAGACGGAAATTAACAACCATCAAAGGCAGAGTGAAGAAGAAAAAACAATCACAGCACCTCTGTCCAGGGTGGCATAGGGAGAAAGCTAAGGCATGTAAATGGCAAGAATATGAAGAAAATTTATGTCTTCAGATATATTTTACCTTTAAATAAGGCCGAGTTTTTAGAGAAAAAAATGAATGTCTTATTTAATCTAAAGTCCCTCAAGGCCCTTGCAAAAAACCTGCAATGTTTTATTGCAGAAATGATATACCTAAATCTGTATCAGATAATGTCTCGCTTTTCTATTTATTTAAATGATGAAAGATGGTTTATTATGACTAGGATAATTTTCTAACTTTTTTCCTTTTACATTTTCTTAACAAGGATGACATTTAGACTAGGGAAATAGAAAAAAAGTGCAGCCATCAGTAAGTGGTTTTATTGGTTAAATTTTAATGTTATTTTAAAGCAAATAATGAATTACTTTTAAGTAAAAACTGGGGAGCCAGACACAATTAATTCTCATAATTAGGTTGATAGTCACCATTAATCCTGAAGTTTGTGTTCATCTGACTATAAAATCTTGTTTCCTTTTCCCTTACAGCATCTTATCCAATTGCATGCCATGAAATACCATGTGTTTAGTGGGGCTTTGCTTGCAGAGTCCTCAGAATAAATTTTGCAATTACAGGATTTGTACCATAGCAGGTCAACACGCAGTCCTGACATTCAGGTTGGAGCCAAAGCTTGGGGAAATATCGACTATCTGGAAGAGCTTTTGAACTTTGCATTTCATGGCTATTTTTGTAAGAGAGTTAAACCTAAGAACCTTCAGATTCAAATCAATCTCTCTCGGAGGAGCTGAGCACAGCCAAAATTCTTGCACTTGTTGAGCACGGGCCAACATCCCTCAAGGGTAACTTTCCATTCAGTTACAGAACATACACCTGAAGAAAAGAAATTACTTCTTCTGTGGCAAGAAGCTTCCACGTGTTCTAGACAGGTGAGGGATTTCTCCTATGCTGACCTGTATGACACTGAATCAAAATAAACATTGCAGAGGTTTCTTACTTGTTTTCATAAAGATTCTCTTCCCAGCAATAATCTTGAATATTTGAGGAAGAGAAGTGTTGGTTTATTATGGAAATTGATTGCAACCCTTCTATTTCAGTTATTCCCTTTATTAATTTATCGTTTTAAAGAAAAGTACATCCATGTAAATTGAGATGTTGCTACTGCTGTAGCTAAAAATGCATCATATACATTGGTTATAATTCCAGCTGTAAGAGAGAAGTTATTTGAACCCACCTAGGTGTTCCTACTTGCAAAGTATCATGTTGATGTGTAGGAGAATAAGCCTTTATTTACCATCAAACTGCATAGCTTACAAAAAAAAAAGAGAAGTAAAAACTTTTTGACGTGTGCTAATGGTATATAAACATATCACTTAATAACACAGCAGTGCTGCAGGCTGCCTGGCTGTTAGGCAGCCAACTTTCATTGCTCCCAGTGCAAGAAGAAACACTCCTCTTATAACAACTGGGTCACCTTCTTAACTGTGTTTTTATACTGTATAGTTCACACTTTTGCCTGTTGACAGATTTAGAGCACTTTGTGAAAGCAATAATTGGCCTGGGAATATAGCTGGCACGCGTCCCCAGAAAAGAGCTTGAATTAGATTGCCTTAGGTCTTTCATTAACTGCTAAAACTAATGCAATGTGCTCCTGCAACTGCCATGCCATTTCAGGAGCACACTGAAATGCTACTGCAGGAACCGGGAGGAGGATGTGTGCCATTCCCCCTCCCCAGCCCTCCCTGGCTCTGCTGGAGTTTTTTTGACAGCTGTTGCAAGCATTAATAACTTTTAAAATCTCTATAGTGCTGTCCCAAGCATCCCCCCAGCTGACATCTCCATGCTGCTCTCCAAGAAGGATCTGTAACTTGTGGATCATTCAGGTGGGTGAGCCAGACTCAGAGCATGAGCTTCATCACTCTTTTATCTGTAAAAGTAGAACTGCAGAGAACTTTTATTCATCTGAAGAGGCAGTGGATCATGATTTAAACCCTTTAGATTCTTATGAAGGATCTGAGAAACCTCTTAGTGTCCTACAAAGCAGATGGGAGAGTGCAGGAGTGACCTGCGTCTGGATGCTGCAGTGTGTGGGAGTTGGTGTGACTGTTGTCACAATGAGCTTAGAGAAGCTGAACTATCAGTCTCAATGAAGGGATGCTGAAGATGAACAGAGAAGCCTCCTGTCCTGCAGCACTCCCCATTCTTTATCAGGAAAGACAACAGAGTTGGCCAGTGGTGAAGACATTCAGCTGCATTTGGGAGATGATTTATTTTGAGCTTGCGGCATTGGTTTTTGTGGGATTTTTTTTTATGTTGGGTTTGTTTTGTTTTTCTTTTTTTCCCTAGACTGGCTCTTTTATCCCCAGAAGTCCAAAATCCATTTTAATGAATTTATAGAAAGATGCTTCAGGAATTTAATGCAATTGGGTCATATCCTGGCTATTAATATTAATGCCTTAATCCTGGATTTGGAGGTGCTTTCTAGAATAAAAGCAGAAAATGGTGCTTTTTATAAAGAGCTGCTAATGATACAGGACGAGTAAAATGTATCTCATTGGAGTTATATATCAAAAGCTCCTATCTGAAGAAGTGTTTCTGAGACAATTGCAAGATTCTGAAATATAGGTAATTTTTAGATTTATTGTTAATTATTATATAACCAGTAGCTAAGGAGCTAAAAAGCTTTATTCTGCAACCATTGTATCTTTTCAAGATGAAGGGAGATTGGATGGAAAGCAGTGGGTGGATAAAAATAGAATTATTATGTAAAATTGTTTTGGAAAGAAAATAAAGTGCTTTTCCATCTAAGACATCTCAGTTTGTTCCGTTGACTGTGGTTCTCTTTCCTCTGCAATAAGAATCCAGCTGATTATATACCTTATGCTCGGTTTCATTCACGGAAGGTAATTTTAGGGAATTAATTTCCCTCATTAGGTTGTATAATTCAATACTAATTTACTGAAATTATCTAGAGAAGAAGGAGACTCATCTTTATGTATTAAGGTATTTCAGTAAGAAACCCTGAAAGTTTATTGTTTCTGTCAGTTTGGAGAGTTGTGTGAAGGTGTCCAATTTGAAGGATAGTCTATGAAATTCCTTATAAACACCTCTGCCCTGGAACACTTAAAGATTTCAAGGCTGTTATAGTACTACTTTCACAGATGTTCAACCAGAGTATTGTTACTTGCTAATTAATCTGTCAAAAAGTAAAAATACAGAGACAAATCTGGGGGTATTTCAGAAACACTGAGGCAGGCAATGTGAGACACTGGGATTTCTTGGGAGACTGCTGTAAAAGCTGAGAGTCAAAAGACTGAGACAAGATGGTCAAGACAAAAGAAATTAAAGAAGATATGCTGAAATTACTTTTTCCAGTAAATAATGATGTACTAAGAGCAAACTGAGTGTTGCTCTTTGTTATTTAAAAATACAATCAGAACAATAAGTTGTCAAGCACATACTTTATTACAGGAGAAATCCCTACATATTAAAACCCCCAACTTAATAATAATAAAGCCATTGCTGAAAATTTATGTCTACATAGGCTGAAAGTTTTATCTGGGGCAGAAAATGGTGTCTGGGTACTTGAACCTGGATCCGTCCTCAACTCTTCTGAAGAAATATGCATCAGCATTCTTTTAGGCATATTTCAGCCTCTAGCATTGGGTTAGAGGCTAATTTCCTCCAAGGGGGAATAAAAAAAAAGGAAAATAATTCTTTTGATTGCATTTGCCTATGACAGGTTTTGTTGTAATTTGCTATGATGGATTTGTTGCTGTCCTGGCAGGAATACAGAGAGGTGGCCACGAGTCTGCTGTGGTAAGGAAATTCTTTTTTTTGCTGTGATGTATTTCTTGAAAAAGAAATTTATTTTTGCTTAATGCATAGACTGATACATCATATTCAGTCAACAAGTGGCCAATATAGACTGTAACAGAAAGAACACCTGCACTGTGGATAAAGATTTTTGCAGGTATTCAAATGTCTTTCATTTCTTTGTTGCACTCACATTTAGTGGTAAGCTATGCAAGTATAAAACTGTCTGGCAAGTTTGAACTTGGTGTTTTAAACTTGGATTACAGTCAATCCTTGTCTGTAAAGGTCTTATTCCCATTAATGTCTTACCAAACTGTGCTGAAGGACCAGCTCTTAAAACCCTGCCACTGGCTCAGGATGAGCTCAATTTAGATTTCCATGCCTCTGAATATGAATTAATCCTCCTGTGTAACTCCTTTCTGCTAGAGTGACTGCTCACTGGGACTTATAAGCATACTTGACAAGAGCAAGGTTGTGGTTTGTTTTTTCTTTGGAGAGAATAGGCTGCTACAAGGTTTTCAGCCTTCATTCCACCTCCAAGCAACATAAGGACTACAGTGAGTCATAAACAATATGTACAGGTCATAATTGTCGTAACTGGATGTTGAAAGGTAGCTACTGAGATATTAAGGATGAAAAAAGAAACCCAAACACCCCAAAACAAATGTCAAAACCCCACATCTAAAGTATTTTAGTAAAAAGCATTACTATTAAACTTCAAATCATTCATGCACACAGCACCAGTTTGCAACAGATACAGTGACAAGACAAGGGGTCACTGGGATATGAGGAGCAGAATCTTTGCTGTGAGGATGAGAGAGCCCTGGCCCAGGCTGCCCAGGGAGGGTGTAGGGCCTCCTTCTCAGCAGGTTTCCAAACCCAACTGGACATGTTCCTGTACTCCTTGATCGAGGGGAATCTGCCTTAGCAGGGAGTTGAGCTGGGTGAGATCTGGAGGGCCCTTCCCATCCCCACCATTCTGTCATTTTTTGATCAGTGGGCTTACAGATGCTCATCTTGGAGGAAAAAAGCCTTCATTAAACCGATGCCTAAAACAGCAGTAGAGAATGAAGTTTTACAGTTTGGGAGCATAACAAAACAACCTCCCATAAAAGCTGATACCATCATGGATATAAAGCAGAGGAATGAAATTACTGATTTGGACCTGAGGTCTGAAAGTCACTGCAGAAGGAGAGAAGTTGGCTGATGATCTTAAGTTTAAGTAAATAATGACAGAACTTTGAGAGAAACAGATTTTGCTGAATATGCTTTTCAGTATAAGAAATAAAGCCACAAGTTGAGGGTAGAACATTAAATATACATAAATTATGAGAAAGGGGAATACAAAAAGTGAAAGACAAGTTACTGTATTACATAAAACATGAGCAAATAGCAACATTTTACAGTTAAAAAGAGGATTTTTGTTTAGTCTATGCAGGACAACTATCTCTCTAAATTCTGAGATCTACAGCACATATAGTCACTAAATTTATGCATTTATTTGTGCATTTATTACACATACACGTACACATACACACTTACACACACACATGCACATCTCCACCCTCACCCCTGCCAAATTCAATATGGAAGAGAAACATAAATAGAAGATATAAGACAGTCAAAAGACATAAACTGATATTTTGGGCTCTTTAACCCTGTCTGACTTGTCATGCTTTAATTGAAGGTTTTATTAGTGATAACTTGAAGACATACTTGAAGTATTCAGATGACACACAGATATCAAAAATTTAAGACATGGAAACCTTTATGCTGGTGTTTGAAAGGGATTCTCTCACAAATAAATTAAAAATGGCTTTATCAACTTGGTGTTCTATGCTATTGTGGTTTAGTCTCCAATCTGAGTTGAAAAAGTCAATTAAATTTTTGTCTGCATATTTGCTGCTTTAAGTAAAGCATACAGAATTCTGCTAACCTAATGCCTTGATTTTGACTGCTTCATAAATAAATAAAAGATTGCCTTTAACATTTTAAGAGTTGTTAAAGCAGCAAAAGAGATAAAAGAAAGTTAAAAGACATGCAAAGATTGAATTAGAGCATTTCCCAGCATTTTGATGACACAGCTTGACCATTACAAGGAATAAATCAAGTTGTAGTCACTGTGGACAGCTAGCTGAGTCTGAAGCTGAAACTGTTCCATTGGGAAATCTGTTAAAAGAGAAAAGGAGTCATATTCATTATTTTGTCTGAAGAAACATGGTCTCTTTTCAGAGACCAGGAGATATGCAAATCTTTTCCAGGAAAACGAGAAGGGAGAATTCTATGTCTACTCTAGTTCCTATTGATATTTTTTAGACTTTAAAGTGAAATGTAAACGTGCGTTCTGAAAATGGAATTGTTTAGAAACTGAACAAAGTTTCATACACCTTGCTTTTCTGCATTAATTCTTAGAGGAATGGCAGGTTCCTAATCAAGAGTCTCAAATCCAGGAACATCTGGCTGTACCATGTGCTTCCTATTCACAGCGATTTTGTTGGGTTTTTGTCTTCTCATTTCCTTTTTGTTCACCAAAAAGCCCTAAACAATTGCAGGTATTCTGCATTGTTCTCAGAGTCACCTACTGCCCTTATTAAAACTCTTCACATAAATGAAGAGTTTAATACCCCATAACCATGCATCAAATGGCAACCTACTCCATCTCCTCAACCTTTAGAGCATTCTGTAATTGGATTAACAGGCAATTGTTGTTCTTCCCTTGTGCAGCCTCAGCAGCCTGCTGAGAATGGCCAGTCGATGGAAAATACAGCAGTTTAAAAGGTTAGTGTGGATAGCCAGGCTGAGGCTTTGCTCTGCCCACTTGCTAAATGAGGCATAAAGATTTTTATGGTTTTCTCTATTGTTTTATCATCATGAGTCAAACTTGAAAAAGACAAAAATCAGGAACAGCACTGATCAATTTGTGTGGTTCTGGCTGTAACGAGAGAGAATTAGTGAGGGGGGCCTTTTTTTTTCTCTATTTTGTCTTTCATGTGTGTATATGTTGCTGATTGAAACTCATCTCCCGGGCTTCAGCTGATAGTGGTGGTACAAACAGGAGGAGGGCTCCTTCAGCATGGTAGCTAAGGTAATGTGTTTGAATTTGAAAAGGTTTAACTTACCTCAGACACTGGATTTTATAGCATATGATCCGTGGGAACACTTAAAAATGAATTTCCACACACCAGAACACTATTTCAGTGTACTGAAAGAGACTGAGGCACTGATTAAAGCAATCTGGAAACCTCTAGGTACTCTCACCACTTCAGCCTTGAAGATGTGCAGAGGAGTGTTGCTTGATTGCTAAAGCAAATGGGCATAAGACTCTTGCATTTCATCAAAGAAGACATACCAACCATCTTTAATGGAACTGATGAACTGTGGCGATTTAAGCTTGACTATATCTCTCTGTCCCCAGCTGCTGAAGGCAGGAGAGACAGTTGTTTTCTGAAGTGAGTAAGGCTGGGAAGATACTCTGCTAGAGAGAAGGGACCACTCATCTCTCGACTGGCTGAGCAGTCCAGCTCTGTTTGTCTTCTGGGGATGTGTCTCAGTGCTCCTTTGAGAATAACATTTATTGTTTGCTATATACTTAGAAGCTAGTGACTAAAGACTGTTGTAAACATTGATGCATGGAAACAATTAATTAGCTTTATATATGTGTATATATTAAGTTTTTTACAGCTATGACAATTAGGCTGTTTCTCTTACACATGTGTCACTGGGGCTATTTCAACCCTGATGCAGAGAGAGTTTTCATGGTAAGTTTTGTCACGTGATGTTAGGGGCCTATGTATACAGCTAAACTGACACCCTCTAGATCTCTGTCTAAACATTGGTAGCACAAAACATCAAGGTTATGCCCCAAACAAATGTCTGGCTACCATTTCTAAAAACACACTGAAACATTTTGACTTAAGCTCCACAAATACTTCCCCTCTGATCTGTAAGCAGAGTACATTAATGACTGGGAATAAAACTCTGACTGTTTATACGTAGCCTAAAGCCCAGTAGTCACATTGGGTGAAATCATCTGCTGAGCTGTATGCTGGTTGTGGTTGCCTATGTAATTGGGAGAGATGGTAAAATACTTAAGTGCTTGTACTGAGCATTGTGTCAAAATTATTTTGTAAGAAGTTTGTCTTCTGTGTTGTGCTACAGGCTGTTACGGGACAGGCTGGAGTTCCTTTTTCAGAGCACAGCCCTAATTTCATCACCAATGAAGAAATATCGCTCATGCATATTTCTCCAAGGAGTCATTCTTTTTTTTTTTTTTCATTTTTCTTGAAAAATTTAAGGTTTTGATTTTTTTTTTCTTAAAAAATTAGAGGGTTTGAGCATTGAAAAATGTTCATAGTGTGTTTTTTGCTTTCTTCTAGCTCAACTACAGCTTGACCTAAAATACACTTAATTTGCTGTGTTGCAGTATCGTTTCTTTGGGCACATTTACTGCAAGTGAGTTTGGAGGGTTTAGGATGTCCAATTGCAGCATGCTTTGTCAGTGCTCAAGGGAAGGGATGTTATTTTTAGTTCCCACACCCATTTCAGACTAATTTTAAAAAATGAATTGGAATTCCTGTACTACCAGAATGAAAACAATCAATACTCAATATAGATGAAATCCATTCTATTCATGCTCCGTGTGAAACTCCTATTGGAGGCTGCAGTGGTACAAAATGATGATGCTTCCATTTATTCTGGGATGATTTAAGAAATAATTCAGCCAGCATATATTTTCCAACATCCTTTAAAAGAATGTGATTTCATAAATATAACTCTCAGTGAAATGTTGTTCAGTGCAAACTGATTCCACTTGGATGGAGTCTCATAGAACCATAGTACGAGTGTCTTAGAAGTGTTACCATTCCAAGGAGATGTTTCCAATTTATCAGGCAGTTTTAATGTCTGTAAGAGGCATGTGACTCTTATTTTTAGGTTCTGTCCTTTTCTTCTGTTCCCTCTAGCTCCCCAATATTGGTGTTTCCTTAGAAACCGTGGCTATCAGACAGTGTCACCAAAATATGAAATGGCACCGAGCTGTCATTTGAGGGAGGTGATTATTGTGCAACCAATGTGTTTTCTACTGCTGGCAAAAATCTGGAGTTTAGTCCTCTTTGTGAAAACAATCATTTCAGTTATGATTTAGGAGAGGTGGGAGCCTATCTCTGCTTCCCTTTGCATCCTTTGTTGGAAATGAATACTGCTCTGAGGAAGAGATCATTGCTATGCTGGGTCCTGGGTTGTGCTCCTGATGCTGGACAGATTTGTTGTTGTGAAAGCTGTGTACTCAGGTTGTGTAACTCTTCTGAGGTGTTTATGTACAAGCTCTCCCAAGGGTGATGTTTTATCAAACTTTATTACCAGAACTCTCCTCCCTGCAGGCTATCAAATTCTTAGCAAGCGATTAAAATTCAGTATTATGCCTGGTCAAGGATAAGCTGAGGCTGTGTTTCATATTGATGTAAGTTATAGTACTTAGAAACTTGCAGAAGATTTTATATGAGCCATAGGTATATTGCATTGTGGTCACATACAGGGTCCTGCATTAGGATATGCTGGAAGGATTATTTTTCTGTTACTGTGTTCGGAGTGCATTGTTTGGAAGTGCTTTGATTTACCCCTTTTCCTGTCCCACTTGCCCTCTGTGTTCCCCTAAAACCCATCTTCTGTGTTACACCTGAACTCCTTGAATCCATTATTATGCAGTGGAGCTTCTCTAACTAGGCTGGGGAAACGAGCTGAGTTTCTTGATTGTAATGTGTCACTGTTAGTGATTACACTAAAGATAGTGAATTCTAGCTGGGTTTTGTGGTTGTTACACATCAAGAATCCAATATTGGCTTTTTATTTTGTTGGAGGTAAGGGAAGGAAGAAAGAAGAGGGGGTTCCAGGCAGAGTATTTTCCACCAGAGAAGGACAGCTTCTTTGCTGTCTTCTGCCACCTCTTCCGGGTCAGATGAAGTCTGCTGCAGCAATTGCAAGCTCGGTATTGACAGTCTGTCCTCTCATACCTACCAGCAGATGGGGGAGTACTGAGGCAGCCAGAGTAGAAGCGAGTCCTGGATGAAGTCCTCATGAAGTCAGTGATCTTGCTCACTCAAGGCAGTGCCCTCAGCTCACATTGCTGTCCTGTGCTCTCAGCTGAACTTTGTGTGGACTTTGCCTCGGGCTTTGAGGTGTGAAGGCCAATTCTGTTTTGTTTGTTTGCAAATACATAAACTGCTACCAACCTTTGTGTTTCAGGATTATCATCCATGAGATGAGCCTAGATAAAATCCACAGGAGTAGCAGTGCTGTTGCTCTAGTGAAGGATTTATTTGGTGAGATGTGATCAGGGTATTTGGGACAAGTTGGAACTCCTAGCTAGTTGGATTTAACCCCAGCAAGCAACAATACGTGACTTACAGCATGTATAACGTGATTTAAAGGATACATAAGGCATGATTTGCAGTGAGGTGACTGTCTGGGTACTCAGGAAGGACTTGCACGTCGCAATAGTTTCTTTTCTGGGTGAGGGCTAGTGACAGTGATGCTTGGCTGCCCTCAGCCTGTGACTTACTAAGCATCAATCTGGGTGACAGGGCAGAAACGAGCTGCCACTGCCACCTGCACAGATTTATGGAGGCAGCTAGGGTGTATGGGCTCATATTCAAGCAGACCAGACGTGTGCAGGGACACACCAGGTGACCTGTGACTGAAAGAGAGAGCACCTATCCATTTACATTTTCTGGAAGTCTTGGAGCATTGTTCTGTAAACACTCAATCAAACGTTACCTGACAGCATCTAGGAAGGATGTTCTGCAACATCTACAAGTATTCTCAGACAACCTTTGCCTTTCCAGGAAGAGGTATGGTTTCTGAGGTTCTTATATTGGCTTTCTATAGACTTGTTTACTTAGATAACACTTCACGTAGCTGGTTTAGACTTGTCTCTTTCTCAGGCTTTATTACTTTTCATTTTGGTCACTTTGCCTCTTGGACCCTACCCATTATATCTTATTCACAGTGTTCATGGGAAAAGTACTTATCACAGCCTGTAGTAGCTGTGAAGATGAACCATGTCAGTGTGTGTGAGAAAGCATGAGGACTTGCAAAATGAAACTCAAGGAAACTGAGTCATGAATCATGGAATGAAAAGAAGATTAATTAAATGTATGTGAGATCTTTCTACTCTGTTGCCTAAGTGAGAGCACAGGCAGTGCAGAGATTTTCTTGCTCTTGAGAATGTAAGCCAACAGCGTTATTTGCATGTAAGTATGAGTTAGGATTTAACAGTATATCCTTATGTGACTCGATGCAGCTTTGTCTGTAGGGATTTAAAAAGACATCCACTAACAAGAGCTCTTTCCCATTTAATACCTACATATACGTATATAACGAAGCAAACCTCATCTATCCAAATCTACATAACAATTACACAAGTGCTGGAAATGCCCTTTTTTAATCTCTGTTGCTGACAGTCCTTCCTTAGGAAGGCGTGAGACACCCATCATGGAAAACTGAGGAATGATTTTCTCACAGGGAAATATTTTTTCCTGTTAGTCCATCCATTAGCAGCTAACCTCTGGCCTGAAGCACAAGGCTTTGTATCTTTGATACAATTATTTTTATCTTAGGCAACGTAAAAATCTCAGAGCTTCCAAAACCCCTAAGAAAACAGACACACGTCGCAACATTCCTGCAGTGAAGAAAGGAAAAGGAAGCATATTTCTTTATCTTTGAGTTCTTCCTCTACAGAAAATTCAGATCAGAAAGAATCAGAGAAAAATACTTGAGGAAAGGTCACTCTACTGAGCTTCTTTGAAGCTCAGATAAAAGAACAATGATAATCCCATTGTAGAGCAGCGATAGATGCTTTAATTCAGTCCTACAAAACAGAGCCTCTCCAGGGGGCTTCTCAGCCACTGACCACACAGAGACTTGCCAGCCCACACCTGGTTTTGATGCTGATGGCACTTCCAGCTGTCTGCCTTAGGCAGACAGTGCCAACCTGTCAGCTTGAAGAAAAGGGATGGGATGGTTTTCATGGGTGATGATGGGGGAAAATTGCAACTGTGTGGTGATGCAGAGGAAGAACAATTCTTTTCTAGAAATGTGATACAAAGTCTTACCTACAGTGCAGCTTTTGTAGACTTAAGATTTTATTGTTCTTGTTTCATTTTCTCTTTGAGAAGCAACATGGGATAGACAATTCAAACACTTACACTCCAGACTAAGTAATGAAAGGGCTCATCACAAACCCTTGGCTGTGCAACCCATCCTGCTGGGGTGCTGATTTGGACAATGATGCTGTCCAATGATGCTGGGAAGGGGCACCTGGCATTTTTCCTGCTGGCTAAGCACTGGGAGGCCAAAAGATTTTTATCAGTGTATTTGGATAGTAAAATTCTACACTCTCTTTACTTAAAAACCTCAGTTATTTTAGGATCAAGAGCTTCAATGTGTGCAGAGTAAAATCTATGCCAGTAAAAAGGTAAAACCTGATGGCCTCTATGTTTATTTTCTAACTGAATAACAGGGGTCAGTTTTGATCTGTGACAAAGTTCATTTTTCTGTAAGCAGATATTGTTCATGAGATAAAGCTAGAAAGTTATCACTTTGAAAATGTCTGTTATTGTAGTGCAAATATTATGAATTCTTTCTTTTTTCTTCCTTTATTTTTTTTAACTTGAATTAGAAAAAACAAGATTTAACTATCTTTGCTTTTCTTGTCTAACACAGCTTTGTCAGTCTCTAAATTTCCTTTCAAATTAGTAGACCAAGTTTCCTTATCAACCCTTAGCTGGTTGCAATTACTGTCACTCTGTTCAGCTGAGCTAATAGGTTTGTGTCACCTAAACAGATTTTTTTTGTCATAAATTGGGATTTCAGTGAGTTCCCCAAACTCATTGATACTGTTTTAAACATAAGAGCTGTTTTAGAAGTAGAGGCGACAGGCACAGCTAAACCTTGTTCTTTGACTCCGCAAATTGCATTGGACAATTCAACCAAAACTGAGTGCATAAAGGATTATTTTTCCCCTCATTTTTGTGAGGGATTATATTGTTTGAGAAAAAAAAAAGCAATTTAAAGTAGAATTGACACAAGGCAACTTGCACAAGACAGAGCTTTTGAAAAATATGCAGTTCAAATATATTGCCTATTGTCAACCAGCATGAGGCCACCTAAAATGTCACTGAAAGTGTTAACTAGTCACATATATACAGTATAAAAATAGAAAGTTTAAGACATATGATAACTAAGTAGAAATGCATTCAGACCCCAGGACAGTTAGGCTTCCTTTGCTATGTTTTCTCCCTAATATTTATGGGAAAGGATCAGATAAGGGAAAGAATACGATATAGAGATGGATGTAGGTATGTTCCTCTGAAAAGAGAGATAGTTTCAGTTCTTCTCTGATAGCATTATCTTTTTTCACTATGGATGCTTTACATCTCTTGCTAGTGCTTCCTGCCAACAAATAGTTTTGTATCCATCTCGGGGCTTTTGAGATCACAGGAAAGTGATAAGTAATACACCAGCCATCTGCAGGGTGTTTAGCAGCTGTGTAATCCATTACAGTCTTGGATGGTGTTTCTTGTCAAGATTGTCAAGGCCCTTTTTGTAGAAGGTAGGGGGTTTGCAACACATTGCCTTGGGAAAAGAAAGTTTGCCTTGTTTGCCTGTTTTAAGATGAGCAGCCTTGTTATGGGACAGTGAGGGAGAGGAGTAAGTGATGACTCCTCTTCCTCCTTGTTAATCTTACATATTTAGTTGTGGAAGGGAAGAGTTTGCAGGGGACATTTTCAGCTGAACATATATTGATATATAATGTTGGGGTGGTGGTGGTACATGTTTTGCACAGTTTTCCAAGCTCCTTGAGAAAAACAAGTTAAAGCAGCAGAGACATCTCTCATGCCTGCTTGTGGCAGCCTGTGATGGGGAGTCACAGCAGAGTAGTGGAGCAGCCTTAAGGCCATCTGCCCATAGTGTCCTGCATCTGGCAGAGGCCAGGACCAGATGCCCAGGGCCAGAGTGTAAAAACTGGGCAAACACTGAGAGTTAATTCCTCTGGATATCCTCTCCTGGCGTCCAGTAATCTTCTGTTTAAGGGCTTACTGGCCTGGAAGCAGCAGCTACATCACTGCTTCTAATAGCCCTCTGTGGAGTTTCCCACTGCAGAGCTTGCCCCATTGTGCCCTAACACAATGGCATGTAATGACTTGAAAAAGCAGTCCTACATCCTAAATTTCTTCTTTTTTAGTCTTGACTTATGACACCTGAAAAGCTTTCTTCTAACGTGATTTGAAATGTCTTACACACGTATGTGTTTGTGCAGGTCATAACTCAGCCTCGTAACCACCCTGAAGTTTAACTCAAACTTATCAGTGTGGATCAAAACATCTAAATACTCAGCAAAGTGCTTTGGCCCTGGACTCCAAAGCTGTGTCTTAAAATTGGGAAGCACTGGATGAGTTCCTGTTAGTGTTTCCATTCATAGAATCACAGAGTTGTCCCGCTTGGTTGTGTGGCAGTACTGGCTACTGAGCTGAAGACAGGAGAGGGTTAATGTTTTAAAGGCCAGTAGAGATTTTTTTTCTCACTAAACCTATACCCTTTCTCTCTCTTACCACATATGAATCATATGTAGATACCAACCGTGTTTCTTTTGAAAAGCAAAAAGGACCAGTTACTGTGAAAGAGGAGCGTGAAGATGCGAAGGGACTCGTGTGATTCTGTGACTCCTTCAACAGGAACGAGGTACAGCAGATTATGTTTTGACATTGCTGTGTTCTCCACAGATGTTTTTAGACATAGGTGCATATAGAATCTCATATAGGTTTTGTTACCATAGCCACAGATATAAAAGAGAATCCTGCTTCTCTCCTGCACATTAAGCTCGGGCTTTGCTGTCTGGTTTTTGCTGAAGAGCTGATCCTCTGCTGGACTTTGAGACAAGGTGTACTGAAAACCTGAACACAGAAGAGACTCCAAGGTGTGTAAGTGGGCTTGTATTCTATTAAGCAACTTACAGCTGGGGTGTGGCTCGTAGCTAGGAAGCCACCTGCTTTTCTGCATGCTCAAGGCCTCATTATCTGTTTGAAGAGTGTTAATCAATGTGCCAATTTGACGAAGTTGAGGCAATATTGCAGTCAGACCTGGTAACTTCTTATTACTGGTGTCTTTCTAAATAGGTGTTGTGCTGCACTCTTTATGCCTTCAAAGCTTAAAGAGTGATAGTTATTGTAAAGAAAGATGGTCCCAACTACTAAAAAGATGTTCTTCTGGGGTTTTAAGTCACATTCATACTTCCAACAGAGAAATTAATTTGGTTGTCACTGACAGAGCCTGTGCTCCCTGTGGATGTATCTACAGAACTGTTTCTTCAGGGGACAATTAAAACATACAGTGCTGAGACTAAGGGAGAAGAATATGGGCATAGTATAACAACAACAACAAATAACAGATTGTGCCCAAAATGTTCCTTTCATTAGTTGCTTCACTTCAGATCTCTTTACTGACTTGTCTCTTTATTTCTGTTTGTTTTGCATCAGCAGGGTGTATTCTCTTCATGAATATAGTTCCACAAATAATGTCAATAGAAGGAAACCACATTTGATCATATGGAACATGTTTTCATGGGACTCAAAATGCAACTGAGTAAAGGTCCAAAATAGATATTTTTAAAATCAAAACCAACTAAATGAAAACGTCCCTCCCCTCCAATAAACCCAGCCCTCAGAAGAAAAAATATATCTGCTGATACTCTGTTTCTACCCCTTCTCTCTTCCTTTACTCTTGGTTGCTTCTTAATATAAAGTAAACAGTAATACTGCTTCAATTAAATCTGAACCAGACTCCTTCTCTTCCTGTGTAACCATCAAGAATATCTGCTTCAAAAATTTCTTAGGCTCATTCTAGCTTTCTAGCAAGGAAATCACATTAAACCCTACCAGGTTAACAGAGAGGACATTCTGCCGAGAGGGAATGAAAGATCTGACTTAGCTATGCCTGTGTGGCTGTAAGCAAGCCTTTGCTTCTCAGAGCTGAGGCATGTCAGATTAACAATACCCATTGTTAACTCATGAAAAACTAGTGTATGCTCCAAGTACTGCTGGTGTATTATGGACCTTTGACCAACTTACAAGATATATGTACAACACTGATTTAACTGAAAGGCATAAGTAATGTCATCTTCCCCTTCATATGCATACAGAATTAGGAGGCTATCTAAACCTCAGAGTTATTAAGAATAAAACATGTCTTTGGAATCCTGAGAGGCATGGGGTCATAGGGCACTGGACCCTATAGCAGACAGTTATCAGGTCTTGGAAAAGGATTTCCATCTCCTTCTCTCACTGCAGCTCTTTAAAAATCCTATTCTGTTGTCTTTTAAAATCCTGACTTTAAGCAAGTAGCTGTAGCAAGACCTTGGTTCAACAATCATTGGGGGAAAAAAAGGGAAATCTCTCTAACTTGAAACACAAGTTCTGTATCCTTATGTGTACTTCTATACCCGTCTAGCTTCAAACCTGCATGGTTTTCCTTCCTGAGCTTTCTGTAGTACCAAAGACCTCCTTCTTTGCCAGTCTTTATCTACCATCTCAGCCCAATGAATTGCCATAGTTTATCATACACAAACATCAACCGTTTGGCTGTTCAGGCCTGCTCTGCAGAACTTGGTGCCATTGTTTCCTCTGGTTGTCTCTGAAATAGTGGAGTGGCTGTAGGAACTGGTACTTAATTATTTTTCTCTTCTTTGCCTTTATAGGTACAAACACATGGGCTTGTATTGGGTTTTCTTCTCGATTTTTATTGCTAAAGTACAATGTCAGTGGCTAGATAAAGTGGTTGAGACCAGTAAAATATTCTTGGCTTGCTAACTACCTTTTAACAGGAATGTTCAACGTGCAGATTGGCATGAGAGAGGTTACCTAAGTTCAAGGGAGAATTTAAATGTAGATTCATAGATTTTGAAGTCCAGATGGCACCACTATGTTCATCCTGTCTGATCTCCTGCACAACACAGGCCACAGAATTGCACCCATCTATTCCCACATCAAGCACGTTTCCTGCAGATGTTTTACTTCTCCATCAGCCCAAAATCCAAACTGACCTCCCACCAGCATTTGATGTTAGTGCTGTTAATAACCCTGTTTACTGTAATATCAGAGAGAAATGCATTGGAGGTCTCCACTGGAAACTTGTTGGCTTTTTTTTCCTCTTCTTTTTCTGTAAGATAGATAGAGCTTTACAGTTGTTTTTGGTAGTATTTAGTAAAAACTCAGGAGGGAGGACCTGACAACCTTGCTCTGTGATGTATTGGTGTGTCAGAACAGCATATGGTGAAAGGAAGGAAAAGACAAGAGAGAAAACCAGACCTGAGCTTTTTTAGAAACATCTGAAAATTGGGTTGGTTACTAAGCAAAGGTTTCTTGCTACTAAAAATACATCATCAACAACAACAAATTTGGTCTGAAAGTTACTTCCCATTCTTGCAGAAAACTGTTCACTTTCAGAGATTTTAATGATGGGTGCTGTTAATTTTTTTCCAGCAGAATTTCTCACTTTCTGGGAGAAACAATGAATCTGTGAAACTTTTCCAAAAAGCAACCCCGTGTGTTTGATGAGCCCCAGTCAAATCCTGACGTTGCTGTGTCAGTCAGCCAGTACAAATGTTTCACTCAGTACTGTGAGCCCAATTCCTTGCTCTTTGTTCACCCGAAACGGCATTTGTTATTTCGAATAGTCTTATTTGGTCTGACAGGAGCTAGGCACGTGAATAAAACATTATGCAACATGAATAATGATTGCAGAATTAGATGTTATGCATGTAGCTGTTTCTAAGTAGGAATTAAAAAAAAAAAGTGAAAGTAGTGTTAATTTTTCACCAATAGTTGAAGTGAGTGGCACTGGATCTGGTTCAGAACTGGGAATTGCAGCCTTGCAAGTATTTCTGCTCAAGATCGGGGTGTTTCAACACTGCTCCAGGGGATATAGAAGTGAGCAAGTAGGGAAGGGGGGGGGCAAATAATAAAGGACAGTGACTGGGCAGGGAGTGGAGGATTAATATTAACAGGAGAATGGATGATGCAGATGTTAGAAGGCTTTTTGGAGGCTCAGCCTTCAATGCATTTCCTCATTTCTCATCTCTGTGGTGAGAACTTATTACCATATAGTAGAAGATGGTGTAAAAGGTGACAGTGTAACCCAACCTGCTGTGCTGCAGCCTCTTACAGCTTCAGCTTAAGAAAGAATGACAGAAGTCCTGCTCTAGCCATGCATCTTATCTGAGTGTCCTTCATATATACACAACTGCTAATTTTGGGCTGCCTTTATTTTTTGCGTGGCTTTCAGAGAACAAGGGCTAAAATTAATCAATTAAAAAGAAATGAATCTCTATGAAACAAACCCAATCTTCAAACATCTAAAATACAGAAGGCTTAGTTTGGGATAATCTGGGAAGGAGTTGTCTGTCAATGGAGATCTCCAGACACAAACAACAAGCCTTTTCTGACTGTGGCCAGAAATACCTCTGCATTCCTCACTTGCTTCCTAGTCAAAATGAGTTTAATTTGCAATTCACTGAATAATGTGCACAGCCCATGAGCAGTCTGTAAGCAAATGTACACGCCATAGAAAGTAGAAAGGAAATCTTTTGGTGTTAGCCCACAGTATTTACAATTCCTGACAGGATGCCTTTTAGAAATGAAGGTTTCAACATGGCTTAGCACACGCACGCTGTAATTTGTCTGTCATTTCTCTGAAAGTTCATTGGCATTGTCAAGTCGTGTTTAACTTGGTGGGGTAATATGGATTTCATCCTTGGTGATTTCATGAAGCATTTTGATAGCCTTAAGGTTTCCTGCTAAAACTGCAACCTTCAATCTCCTCCCCACCTCCTCTGGAATTATCGTGCTTCTTCCTATGACTTCATTATGCAAATGGTTCAAAATGAATTGTGAATGATTCTTTCCAATCATGACTGTTGCTTAAAAGGATGGAATATCTGGTCATGCTGGAATACATGCATATCTGGAACCTCCTTGAATAGGTGAGAGAACAGGTGTCCCTGATACTGCAGCCAAATAATGGGCACTGACAAAGATCAGCTGTTGTGTTGATACAAGAGAGCATGTGTCAAGCATAACGGAGAACACTACCTGCTGTGGGTGGGACATGTCAAGAACTGCACAACAACAGTATTTTGGCACTCTTCCTCCCTCCTTTTCACTTTTATGGAATAGTAGGAAACTCTCTTTGCAATACCATACCTTCTGGGCTTGGTCCAATACCCATCGACAGAAAGCCTTAATCTCATATCAATGAGTCAGAGCCAGCAGCAGATTCTCCTTTTTGCAGCTGGTGCTACAGACTTCAGATCAAGTCCTATAAACCTGGCGTATCTGGAGAACATTTAGTTTCCCACGTTCAACCATTTAGTTAAACATATTTACAGACTTCATTAACAAAAATAAAAACTGACAGATTAAAAGGAATTTCGTTAATTTAGGAGGTGTGCTCCAAGCTAAAAAAAAAATGCTCATTACTAATCCTCCTAAATTCAAACCAGAGTTATGCAAAGCAGTATCTGCATGGTCTTTGGATAAGGAAACATTCTGTCTCCATGTCAAGACAAGAATGGAATTATCAGAACTTTCTTTATTCTTTATTTGTCACTCTTTTACTATGTTTTGGGTTTTAAGATGTGATTTCACACATGCAGTTTTTGTTAAGGAGTTCAGAATAGTATCATTTTACCTGATAAAATCAAAAGGCAATTTTTATAAACACAAATTTGAAGCATTAGAAAAACGTGTGTTCCTTCATGGTACAAGTGAGCATATCTGCAGTGAAATAGTGCTTTAAAGTATCCTCTCTTCAGCAGCAGTCAGTATGTCTGACACTATCATGAGGTGCTGCAGAATTGGTTCCACATTCTGTTCCTGCAAAAAACCATGAGACTTGTGTTCTGTTGGTCACAACTTGAAGCAACTTCTAATCATGGGAATCCAAAGGAGTAGCATGCTGACATTATCTTTTGAACTGAAGCTTGGTTATCAAGTTGAAGAAGGGAGAGAATGGATATGATCTTCTCTACTGACTGTGCAAAACCATTTGCTGCACTCCGTAAGTAGATTATTATCTCATGTTTTTGTTTTACTGCTTAGACTAGACACAGCTGTCTGTGAGATATGGGATATGACAGAGTGTATTACCATTAACTTTCAGTCTTGAGCACTGGTTTCATCTTCAACATGGAGCACTCTTTAACAGCAATGCCTCATGCTTCAAAATGTACCCACTTCTGCTTTGATGCAGATTTGAGAGGATCCCACGCTGACATGCTGTCAAAGCATCCCTTAAGTGGGAGAAGAAAGGTATGTGCTAATGTGACAGATATGAGTTGAAGCTGGACTCAATGTGAAACCATTGCACGGCAGAACCAAGTTCAACAGGTTGAACAGTGTAATTGTCTATTCCCTCCTAGACTTCTCCAACACTCAACAAAGCGTTGCAAGGTTCATCTGAGGAGCCGTTTGTTTTGAGAATTGTGTGGTTAAGCCTATATTCTGTATAAATAAAAAGACCTGGATCTAGCACTGTGAAAATATTTAATAGATCAAAATTTCTCATTTAATGTCATGTATGTAGGTGTGAAGCAGCTCAGCCTTTGCTGAAGTGTTAGTGCTCCTCTGGTCAGTGTTAAATCATTGAAGAGAACTCACAAAAAAATAGGGAGGAGCCTTCACATACCCATTTCATCTTTTTGCTTGTACTACCAGCCCTTTCTAGAATTCAAGAGTGAAAAGACAGCATCCATCCAAGCAACCCACAACAATAATTCCAAATATGTGTTGCTAATACAAAATTAGCATTTATTCCTACAGATGGAATAACTCCCTGCAATCCATCCTTAAGTATTTAATTTTAGGTAGGCACTTGGATTCCACTGATGAGTGGTGTAAACTCTAATCACATTTCAGAAGCATATTTCCCTCATAATCTATTTTGCTTTTGTTAGACACAAAATAACATTTCTGCTTATTTTGGATAGGTTTTTAATTTGCTTTTGTCTGTTTAAATACCAAAAAGAAGAAGAAGAAAAAAAAAGAAGTTGGGGAAAGCCTCTTGACTGAGACAAATTAAATATGTACAGAGTAATTCATAGACAAGATTTAGGTTTTTTCCCCTGCTTCTCTTGAAAGATATGATAATTTTCTGAACCAAAATCTTAAGCTTCCTATTACTATGATCTATTCATAAAAACAAATGTTAACTTCAATTCACCACTATTATTTAACATATTACATATTACAAAGCCTCATCTCTCAGTTGTTATTCCAGGCTCACATTGTTGAGCTTCAGTTATTCAAGGAAGTATACATATAATTTATTTTAACGTAGATCTCCACCAATGGAATATATAGATTTAGCTTTCCAACCAGGATTAACCTATTCATCTCATTTTCCCAAGTATGAAACCCAAGCATAAAGCTGAACATTTTCAGAAATGGAGCCTGATGATCTTGCTCTGAAGGTGTATGACCATGAGTAGAAATATCTTGTTAAACTATGCTTCATTGAGATGCTCCATCCCAAAATTTAGCCATTTAGATTGGAGGCTATAGTCTAAAATGGCAAACCAATAGTTCAGGTTTAAAGCAGGAATAGCATGTAATTTCTGAAAATAATCACAGCAGCTTTAACAACTTTTTTGGTGTTTACAATTTACAGATCCTTTTTCTGTCATTTTATTGTATACTATCTTCCTGCTCTACTTGTCACAGTCATACCTGAAGATTTGTGATACATGGGCTTTGGCAGCATTATTGACTTAAAAAAGTTCTTCTCTTCTTCACATTACATTGTATTCAACTCCCAAGATAAGTTCATGGTTCTCCTGTATAGATCTGATCCAATTTATTTGAAGAATAAGATATTGGTTGGAAGAAAGTTTATCCTGTTATCTCTCTCAAGGAATTATCTAAATGTGTTAAAACTGCAAGCCTAAATATTTTTGGAAAGTTAGGCTGATGTAACTTGATACCTTCATGAAGGAATCTGAGAGATATGCCCAGACTAACAAATGACTGGACTTGATAAGCCAGGAGATCCAATTTTGTTGATAATTTTTCTTAATTATGTTTTAGGGGGCTTTTTTACTCTGGGCTACTTGTATTGGTATCAAAAATAATCCCCATGTCATAGCTTTGATGTACCCAACAGCCAAGTAAGTCTCTTCCATCTCTTTCCACTCATCTCCCAGGACCCTGCAGTCAAGCTGCCTGCCAAGGTATAATTAATTTATACTTTGTACTCCAAGGAAAAATAGCTGAATGTTCACCAGCTTGTATGTTCTAACACTTACTGTCTGGGATCTTATTAGTGTTTATTTGAATACCCATAATAAGCAAAACTCTATTCTTTGCCCTTCTTTTCCTTCTTGAATGTAATAAATCAAATTCAGTCATTAATCATATTACATCCACTCATTATTATGGTAATTCCTAGTAGTAGAGGGCTGACCGTGCTGCTCCCACTGCAGTTAGTTGGGAGGGCAAACGGATATCAGCTGCAAATAGTAAATTACAAAACACAATATCCAAGAACCTGAATTAATTTTTAGCAATTTTAGGAAAGTTTTTAAGTAATTTTAGTTGTACTGGAACAGAAAGGATATATTTTCTATAATGGTGAATAATGGTACAGCTTCATCTGGAGATTTTTATTCATTTTATTTCCTTCTCATTTGGCCCTCTATTATCTCTTCCAGTTCTAAACTGAGCTGTCAAAAAGCTAGGTTGTAATATCTTGGAAGTTTGCAGGGAAAAAGAAGAAGAAGGAAAATGACCTCATATTTCTGTGTTTTCTCTCCTTAACTTACCAGGAGAACTCAGTCTGACCCAGGACTTCAACAGGATGACAACACAACTATAGAACAGGAATTATTCTGTGTGTCATGTTTGCAGCACCACTATAATGTGACTAGAATTAGACAAAAGAATGGCAGATAATACAACCCCACTTTATCTGTGAATTATAAAACTAGTTATGACTTGTAATGTGGAAGGCTGGATGCATGAGTGGTAGTGTAGACCATAAATATGGAATATTTCTGTAAACCATTGTTTTTAGGACGTTGCAGCTTGGCAGAGGCTCTATGGAGGGAACTGAGGACACCACCTGAATGTAAAGCTCCTTTTGTGGCTTCCTTGCTTCTTCTTTAGTTTTTCCCTCTGGAAATCTGTATATCTTGAAAAAAAAATGTGCACAGTAAGGTAAAGCAGCTCCACACTCTTCTTTAAGGACTGTCTAAAAGTGCTGTGTTCCTATGACTTCTGACCTTAGTGCCCTTTCCTAGTCATGTTTGTAAATGACAAAGCGTAAACTTGATATTCACTTCTCACAATGAAATGTTATTCATTTAACTTTCTCTTCTGAGTGCCAGGAAAGCATTCTTTTTTTGCTTGTAATTACCAGTGCTTGGTATGTTTTGCTGCACGTTTTATTGCATATGTTCACAAAACTTCCTTTAATTCAACATCACATTAGAAACACATATATACTAAATCACCAAGTCATGGTTCTTTTTTTTTTCCCCCCCTTTCTCACATGCATTTAGTAAAACAAGCATTTCCAAGATTCCCATCTGTTCTGCATGTAAATTCAGTTAATTATACCCTGATTGACAAGGCTATAAGAGGACATTTTGGTGAGATGATAGGTTTAGCATCCTGCTGCACTAAAAATTAACATGTGTAGGCATTCTGTAATTTTCCCATGGAAACTATATGTAGGAGTCAGGGAGATACAAATACACACAACAAAATATGCTATGACTATCACCCACATAGCGATAACCATAAGAGTTTTGGGGTTGCTTGCATGGATCCACTCATACTGGAGCAGATTCACACATTTGAGGGGATCAACAATCCAACAATGATGACATAGCTTCAAATCAGAGCAGAGCTTAGTCTTGACCACCTCTTACCTGAATCAGTAGATTATCATTCTTGAGAGCTCTGCTGTTGGCTGGAATGAAATCTGGAGAGTCCAGAGGGCTGTGGTTGGGTACCTGGACACATACGAGATGGTCAAAGTTGAATTTCTGGCCACAGTGAAAGTCTGAAGCCCAACTGGATGTGTTAAAACAGCAGGAAGAGTTTTGTCTTTTGAAAGAACATGAAAAACCTCGAGTTTCCAGCCAAAAAAAATGTCAGCTGTTTTGTTTTCTTAAAAATATGCATATAGTGGTGGTGGTGGCAAGACAAAGAGCAAAACAGTAAAAATGCTGTAGTACTTAGGGAAATGTTGGCTTTTATTCCTTTGTATATTCCCATTTTTAGTGAGCACATTATCCAAAACGATGGTAGATTTAACAGTTGAGCACCTTGGATGCAGTGCAGCACAGTACAGATAGCTGCAGGAATAAATTTTGGACATCAGCAAGCACCTGGAATTGAATGTTAAATGCTAGAATTTTGTCTGAGCATAGTCATGATGCAAGCTGAGGCACTCAGTAGCTCTGGAATAAACTACACATCTTTAAAAATAATTAATATTAGAGGGTTTTTTTCCTTTCTGTTTCTTTGTTTTTCTTATTTTCAGGGTTGGTTTTTTTTTACTTTTTTTTTTTACTTAGATTGCCTTCACTCTAGGCAAGGAAGAGTAGAGAGGAAAGCTTGTACTGGAATATAACTGTCCCAGGTATTAAACCTAAACCTCCACCTTATTCAACAACATCAGGGGTGTTTAGGAGAGAAGCTGAGAGAAACTTGATCAGAAAATTTTGACAGAAATAGAAGGAAATTGAATGGAAGAAAGGCCAAACAAAAATCAGACAATTTCTTAATTGTATTCTTAACAAGGATAATTAAGCATTGGAACAGATTAATAATGCATGTGGTTCATGCAGCACCAGTGAGGATCTTCAGGAAGGATTCAAACTTATTTCAAAATGTATGTTCTAATTTCAGCATGGGTTATTGGGTTAGATGAAGGATGAAGGAAATAAAATCCCAATCTGTGGCACAGAAGAAATGTTCAAAGTATTTCTGATCACCCTGAAATTTCTGAATCTGGAAAACCCACTAGGAGAAAATTCAGTTGTTCAGGTAAAATAAGGTTAGAAAATTAACACACCATCTATGAAAGCTGTAATCACGTCTATGCTAAAAGAATACCGTGCAATATTTGGTTTTATCTGCTCTGAGTTCTTGGGAGGGGAGGAAGAGCTAATCCTCCATAGCACAAAGTTGAAGAGTAGCAGGGGCATTAGCAAGTTAACATCTTGCAGAAGATGCACTGATCTTACTGTGAAGAGTACCCAGGTAAGGTGTTTTGTACACACAGCGTGATCCAGTATTCACGGAGCGATGTTCCCCAGCAACTGCTCTCATTAAAGTTTGAAAGTACACCTGGTTTACAAGTCTCTTAATGCCTGTACACCCATAAATCACTTTTTTTTTTTTTGCTAATGTTTTAGTCTGGCATAGAATAATAGTGCTTTTGTGGCTTTCTTTTCTTTTTTTAAGGTGATACATAAAAGGTTTATGGTGTATTTTTCTACTTTGGACATGCTGTTAATGTAATACTCATTGATCACGCCAGCAAGGGGTTTCTGGCTGTAGTTCCCACCATCTTTCAGGGAGTTTTGGGTCTTTCTAAGTGGTTTTTTTTTTTGGAAGTTTTTATGTTTAATAGGGCAAGGGAAGGAAAATAATAGTGTTGAATTGCTCCTCAGATGTTTACCCAGACAGCTTTGTCACTGCTATCCTGTCGCCTCTCTTCCCTTCAGTGAAATCACAGGATTCTAGAACATCATTGAGCCCTTACAGTAGCATCCCTAATGGGAAAAGCTGAATCTGAATGACACATTTTAGTAAACGAAGTGCCTTTTTATGAAACGAATGGTTCATCCCCCAGCAGGTGACAACTGAAAACTCCACTCCAGATGGAGAATGTCAAGCTCCTCATATCGTAATTAATCTAAACCACACTTCTAGCTAATTTAATGAGTCGTAGTTCACAGAACAATGTCAATAAGGGCCAAAACATTGGCTATGATCTGTGGGGAACCTTAAACCAGAGAAAACTAATACTATTAGCACCTCAATAGCACTTCAGTAGAAAAGAACAGCGCTAAGAACTCATTCTGAAAATCAATAGAAAGCAACCTTCAGCTTCTCTGATCTTATGATTAACATGACAGTACATAGTGCTCGCTGTGTGCAGGCTTCAATAACACTGTGTTTACAATTCTGCTGAATTTGGTGATGTGCATTAGCGTCCTGCTCCGAAAAGGGGTAAACCCATGAAATATTTGCAAATATTGAAACCAAAGCAAAATATATAGTTGATTTTAGCATCCTGCAATCAAACATTGTGCAATTAAAGATTGTTATGGAGTGCTGAAATGAACAATCCAAACGTTTTGAAAGCAACTGCTACCTAGTGAATATATCCTCCAACTTCTGTGCATAAACTTATGTCTTTCAGTTTCTACGTTTTATCTGTTGTATTCAGGTAGAACATCAACTTTAACTGATAAAGAAGTTCTAAGTACTTCTCTATAAAGGAAAGAACAACCATTTTAGGGCTGTTTAAAGCTACACACAAAAAAAAGACTATGCACAAAGAAATGATTGGCACAGACAATAGCTGCCTCTTTGGCAACTGTCACTTCAATTTGTTGGTAGCAATTCACATTGGTTTGGTAATAGTGATTTATAATAACTTCCCCGTTCACAACTGAATACATCTGTAAAATGATTCCATGACAAACAAAGCGTAATGCTTGGTTGTTTTTTTTTTTACAGTAAACTTGTTAGAATATTGAACCATCCTGCCATCAAAGCAGCATCCAAAGTATAGGACACAGTCAAATCACACATTAGAGGGAAAGCACAAAATATATAACAGAACTGTCAGAGAGAGTGTTAAGCACCAGGGACTGAGAAACTGGAGAGATAGAGATCAAGAAAATTTTGCACAAGTTTATTTCATTATTTTTTTTAAATTTCCTTATAAAAATGGTTTAATATAGAATTAATTATTATTCATTTTCTTTATTCTGTTTTATTAATTAGTAAGGGTTTAGCCTTGCTTTTTATTAAGTTGTGTGGCATATTTTCACTCTTGAAGGATAGAATTCTTCCCAAGGAATGTTTGGGTAGATGAGCTCAAAGCCTCACTCAGTGTAGGACTAATGTCAAAATTAGACCACATTGCTCATTGCACATTGCTAGTGATCACCAGAGTGAGGGTTTTGTCTCCACTGACTCTTGTCCTTCCAGTACGAGAGCTGGACACAGCAGTGCAGGTGGGGTGTCATATTTCCATGTAGAGAGGAATAACTTTATCCCTTGACTTGCTGCTTGTGTGTTGGCTAAGGCACATGCTTAAACTTCATATGGGCTCTGTGCAGAGACACATGGGAGAGAAGCACCAGGTACCTGCTCAGCGACCTTTCTACCAGTGTACATTTCTGCTTTCCAGCAAACAGAAACGTAGGAGGTTTCCTCTCATCTCCAGGAAACTGCGCTTTCCAGTTCCACAGCACAGTTTCAGTGGTCTTCTAAGTTTGGCACATAACAGATAATTGTACTTCAACCTGGACGTTTACCATCCCCAGTTCCATGTCAACAGCCTGTTATTTCCCACCGAATAGCATGAAGGTCAGTGCAATAACAGGGGCACATTTCCAAATAATACAAAATCTGTGTTTAATTTCAGTTTCCCTTTTATACAACCAAGGATAACAAAATGTTTGGTTTTTTTCCTCATTTCTTTTAATTTACGTTAAACCCCTTAGCAAACACTGCTTAGTCACCAGGAGGCTAAATTTATTTAAATCAATATCTAATTAGGTTCCTTAATGTATTACCTTTCACTTCAGAAATTTGAGAAATCTAAGCAATTAAGTTGGGGCAACGATATCCTACTGGTTTCTTTTTGTTTCTGCTTGACTAACTTTTGCATGCAATTGATCATTTCTAGACCCTAGTATCCCATTGATTTCTTTAGATAGTTGTTCTAACAGTGTGTTTTTTAAGGAATAAAGTAACTGCATTTTGATGTGGCAGGATCTCTCATGTTAACTTTCATTTTTCCAGAAAGTGGAACACAAAATTAAAGAGTATGAAGCATGATAATATAAAGCAAAAAGAAAGGCAATGGAAAGGTGTGTGCTCCTCTTACTTGTATCTTGAAATTGCTTTGATTAAAAGAAAAAAACTGCTTCCATGAAAAAAGATATATGTACAGAAATCTCGATTCATAGGCAAAGAACAACATTGTAGTAATTTTCTACTGTGCTTCATGCAGTACACTGGCAAAAAGTGCTTAATGCAACTTCTCTTTCTAATTTTATAACCATTTAATAAGTAATAGCTTTTTGTCTCTTTTTTTTTCATAGGAAAGACCTGGACCCCTGACCAATATCAGTTAAAAGAATTGGTTTGTTGGTATACAGCAAGAGCATCACTCTCAGCAGCCCAGTGTAATTGCAGTTGAGGGGGATTCTAAATATTACTATCTAAAATCAAATCAGAGCTAGGACAGGATGGACTGTTCCTTTGTAAAGCACTTGAAATGCTTCACAATCACAGCAATGTCCTCAAATACCCACAAGAAAAGATGATTCTTCCCTTTGTACTGTGTATGAATTATAACTCTTTCTAGGAAAAAAGGAAAAGATTTTCTTTTTGAATGCATGAAAAAATGAGCAGCCATTTTGGGAAGAGAACAGTTGACATGTGCCTGTTAGTCTAGTTTCTTCAGTGATTTATTTATATATGTGTATGTATGCAAATCCTTGACATTGAAAATACTCTGTAGGCAATGGAATCTACGGTAAATAAAACAAGCCCTATAGCTATCTCAGAAAGCTAGTCAATAGAAACAGATATTTCCATTGCCTGAATCTCATGGTTTAATTTGGTGATTGTTTTAAGAGTTTTCAGGTTTTGACATTTAAAAAATGAAGAAAAGAGATGAGCACTAATTTCATTAGACTTGATGAACAAGGTGGTTTACCAAAACATCCTGAACGTTTTACTCTAAAGCTGACCATCCTTTTACCAAATGAATGTCATCTCTTCATACTGTCATTAGCAAACTTTCTAGAATTGGCAAGGATAGAGGGGAATACATTTTTAACTTTCCTAATCCTGCTGAAACAACCTAGAGAAGTGAAACATTTAGCAGAAATAGCTTCAAGATCACACAGTGAGTGAAATGAGGCTTTGGGTAGAGCTGCTGTCATTCTAATGCTACCTCAGACCTAATTAGGTAGACTTAGGTCTGATATTAGACAACGCACAGGTCTGGTTCTGGATATCTGGTTCAGCACAGATATTGTTAGGCAAATTTATCTTCTCCTGTGACTTTTCAGCAATTTTTCCTAAATAATGCCAGTATGGAAATGGTACATTATGGATGATGATTTTTAACCCTTGACAGGAAAATTGGCTGGCTGTGGTATTACAGGACAGAGTCTGGTTTAGAGTAAGCAGCCCAGAAGGTATTTCTAATTATTGCAGTGCTGTAGACCTGAAATTGTACTTTCTGGTACCACAAAATCCCACTCACACAGGGAGAGATTTGTTGTAACACATAGCATGTTAGCTCATTTTATTTCTCTTCACCTTATGTAGACATAGTGCTAAAATAACCCAACCCTTGCTGAATGTTTCTGGAGGACTACTTACTTCATTTATGTGAGTATAAAAATTACTAGCTTTTCTGGTTTGGTTTTTTTTTTTTTCCTTTCTTCTCAAAAAGGAGAGCTTTCTGAGCTGCCTAAAAAAAAGTTGCATAAGAGATGACATTTCACAGATACTACTCAGTAACTGAGGTTATTGTGCCTGTTTCCCTGTATTTCTAAGCAGATTAAGCTTATTCTTAGAAACAACCCAATAATTGTGGCTGCTTATGCCATTAATTAAGCAATACTATATGAGGCTTTATTTTTGCAATCTTTTATGCATATGAATAGTCCGAAGTTCAATGTGGTCTAATGATTAAGGCTCACTTGAAGCGTTTGATTTTACAAGATGCTGTTTTGTGTTACGGCTTTCAGTTCCCTTTGACTCACAAGTGGCTGGAAGGCTGCAAATCACAAGTACAAGTGTAGCTAAAAATGGAAAGAGAAGTAAATAGATATAGCACAAAGGAGAACTTGGACTCTCACTCCTGCTATCACAACTCTGGGCATACAATAGCAACTTAACTTGAAGAACTGGAGGGGAAAATGCCGGGGTTTCCAATGAGCTGGTGCACATCTGTATGATAGAAACACAGACTTGCCAAGCACTGGTGCCATGATTTTTGCATGCGTTGTCCTCAGCTTTTTGGGATATTTGGTGTAAAGTATGTCCCTGGCACATGCATCCACAGATACACCCTCTGCTTACGTAACTAATTTCGTAGTTTGAGTACATCAAGGTTCAGCTGTACAGGGTGAGAAGGGGTGGAATGGCCTTAAAGAGCAGTGTGAGCACACACAAGTACTTGCCTGGTATTGATACAAAAAGGGAGAAAAGTCTGTTACTGAGCAATGCCTCGCTTCACAATCTTTTTCTTTTTTTCTGTCTAGATAAGGAAGTTTGGAAGTGTGGTTTAATGGCAGTCTGCAACATAAGCTTATCCTATGAAAGTATTTTTAATAAGGGCATGCTACAGTAAGCCAAATCAAACGTAAGGAACCTTTTTTCTCAGTCTAATCTGCCTCAAGAGAAACGGCAGATTCATCTCCAATGCTAATGAACAAATGTGTTCCAGTTTTGCTGTATTTTCTAACAGCCTAGTGTAAGACAAAAATACTATATATCCTATAGAAAAATATATAGCAGTTGGACTTGATGATCCTTGTGGATCCCTTCCAACTTGAGATATTCTGTGGCTGTATGAAATCAAGACTGCAGGTGAATGCTGAATTTTAAAAACTGATACTAGATAAGCCTTTTAAGAAGCCCTGAGGATATTATCTGTCTTGTGTGGGACTAGAAGAACAAGATTGATGAATTTGGGTCCATAGTCTAGTGGTTCATGGTGTCTTTTCACGGTTCCTGTTTTTCAGCTGCACTTACACATATCACATAGACCTTCAACACCAGACTGAAAAAGAAATATTTGATGAAGGAAAAAGCAGAGGGATAAGGCAGCAATGATTATCACTGTCCTTCTGAATCCAGGCTCCTGGTAAGGCTGATTCTTTGCAAATTGTCTAGGCATGGTTATAGAAACTTAGAGGAACAGGAAGCACAAGTATCTCCTGGTGACAGGATATCTCTCTGGGCTGTGGGGACTACTAGTTGAGTCTCAGATTATCTGAACTGTCTCGGTTCTGAATATGGCTGCTGTTGTTCTTTAATAAGAAAAATTGTTTAAATATCCAATTTTGATTGGAAAAAATCCACTCTTTCCAAATTGGTCTGCTTCCTGAATATATTTCCCCCCAAAAATACTTCTAAAGTGTACCTTTTCATCTCAGTTTTGAGATGAAAATGAATATTACAGCTTTGGAATTGTCCCATGGGATGCAAAATCTATTTTTGAACCAGTTTTGTACGAAACATCTGCAAAATAAGAGACAAAGTAGTATAGAGATTTCATTCCCTACCTGGAGGATAAAGCCCAGCTGTTGTTCCACGGTTCAGAGCCATGAAGAATATCATAATTAAAAGACACTGACAGGGGCATCTCAGGTGGCACAAGAACCTCACCTGTAACTTACCTCTACATTAGCAAACAGATTTTTATTAAAAGAATGGTTGAAATTAATGATAACACAGGTAGCTCAGACTCCAGAAGGAAATATGTCCCATTTGCTGCACAAATTCTACCCTTTCAGCGTTGTTTTCATTTACAGCTGCGCCAGCCAAGTATAAAATGCAGCTATTTTGACTTTGTAGTATTTTATGTCTAGTCTGAACAGTTGTAAAAGACTGATGCAAGGCAGCCAAGAACTGGAGCTTTTCCATCTTCTGCTTGTTTCTTGGTGCTTGGTTTTATACCGTACCTTTTACACTAAACCAAAGTCACAGAGGAGGCTAAACAGTAAAATAAAAGCCTGACATGCTCTACTAAATCTTATTCCCCAAACCAGAATAATTTTAATGTCTTAAAAGTTTTATCCATTGGATCCCCATGGGAGGAAAATGCTGGTTTGGTAGCGGATTTATTTGCACTAAATTTCTGAATTTCAATCAGGTTCCATCTAATAACTGTCAGCTGACCTGATTAAAGCATACCCCTCTTCTATTTGATTTAAATCAACTTGGCTGCTACACAGGAAGCTGAAATACATGCTATTTTAGATGGCCATCTGGTACACTAAATTCATTTATTTTGGAAAACTTTGCTTTAATTCAATTACCAGGATCATATAAAGAGCAGTTGAGGAGGGACCCATTCCTTACAAACATGCTTTGTAAGAGCTGAAATCAGTAACTGCCTTTATCTTGGCTTTCAGATTGAGGATGGTGGGGATTTTTATATTCTTATTTTTTGTAGAGAGAAATGTTTAGTTTACAGTAGAAGATGGCTTTTCTATGGCAGCTAGCAACAGGACAAGGGGTAATGGAATGAAGCTGCAACACAAAAATTTCCATTTAAATATAAGAAAAAGCTATTTTACTGTGAGGGTGAGGGAGCAGTGGAACAGGCTGCCCAGAGGGGTTGTGGAGTCTCCTTCCTTGGAGGTCTTCAAGACCTGCCTGGGCATGTTCCTATGCCACCTGATCTAGGTGAACCTGCTTCTGCAGGGGGGTTGGACTTGATGATCTCTAAAAGTCTCTTCCAACCCCTACCATTCTATGATTCTATGATCAATGGTTTTAGATTTAAAGGGACTAGATCACACGTGAATCACTTAAAAGGAGCAAAATGAAGGGCTTGGCGAGTTACATACTTAGCAGATTGCCCCATGTATCTTCAACAGGAATGCCAGCAAAAGATATCATGAAGCATATGGGTACAGTAAATGACAAAGCTCAAAATAAATTGAAGAAAAAAAAGCCAAATGGAGACAGGTACCTTCACAGGACTATTCAATCCTTAATTGTGTCTGCAAAATGAAATGGCTTGAATTTAATCCTCCGTAGTACATTCTTTAGGAAGTGAAACTTTAAGAAGATGAACCTGCTCCATGATCTTGAAAATAACATTTAAACATAGCAGTTTTGAGAGAGAAAGCCCATTAAAAATCGATTTTAATATTTTTTTTTCACATTGATAAAAAATACTGATCAGCATCCATCTGTCACTGGCACAGTTTCATAATTCAACTAATTGAAAATAAAGGAGTCTCATTCTCACATATCTATGTAGAGTAGATAATAACAGCTCCCGGTGTTTTCTGTTCCCATCTCATTGCTCTCTAGCATGCCAAGACCCAGGAAGCCCCTTCCCTAACAGCACCTTATTGCACCTTTGTGACTGTTACACAAATGAGCTCTTCAGTGTACATTAGTGTAAGTTTGTATGTCACTCCAATCAGATGAGTGAAACAATGTGAAAAGTTTGGTATTGAACATAAACACACCATAAAAATACTGACTGGACACGTTGGTTGGCACAGGACACTTACAAGTCGAATCATCTTCCAGATTTACTGTGCTGCAGGTGTAGGAGACAAATTTACGTTTCAGGTTCTTATGTAGTCAACTGACAAGTGAGAGGAAGACTTGATTAATATAAAGAGAGTAAGAAAGGATTTTCCTGAAAGCTTTAATTACAGTTTTAAAACAGAAAACTCAAACAGTTTCTAGAATAGGAAATACTTTAAAGAATCTTATTGTGACCTTGCAAATTACTGCTGGTGTTATACACAATGCAAAATCATGATAAAAATTATATACATACCGTAACTTGGTTAACATTTGAAGCATCTGACTCATAAATTATCATGAAAATTGTGCATATTTTAGGATCTAATGAGGCCTTTACCCGTTGTTTGGCTTAGGGTTGTAGATCTGGAAGACAGAGCATGTGAGACAGCTCGTGTCTGGCATTTGTGTGACGTTTGGAGCTCTCTCGTCACATCTGTCAGCTGTTGGACAGGAGCTATACTTGATAGTTGTGCTGGCATGAGGATCAATCAAGTGTGTACGGATACTCTTGTCTAATGGGAAAACATAGACAACATAGTTGTTTAAAAGTCCAACAGTTTCTGGTCTGCCGCTGAGCTCACAACAACCATTGTGTCTATTCCTTATCAATAACATAAAGGTCAAATTCAACCAGTATTCAAGTTAAGAAAAAGAAGTCATATTGGAAAATGATTAAAATGTATCTTGAGAATTCTTTTGATACATGTTACCTAAAAAAAAACCCCTTTTTTTTTATGAGAAACAATTTCTTTTGAGTTGTGATTCAGTTACTGTGCACCAATTAAGGTGAAAATCCAAAAAGGTCTACACTGAGTTAATTTTGAAGATAAGGGAAGAAAATATTTTATCAAACTTGTTATGAGTCTATTTATTGATTATAGTTTTTCCACAAATTGATAGATTTGTCTTTTTAAGCCTAATTTGGGAGGAAAAACATGCAGGGTCTCAAGTATAAGCACAGGAAATCTATTTCTTGCCCAGCTACACACAAACTGAAGATTCATTTCACTATAAACATGTTACTTGCTATAAAAATAGGTTTTTATTACAGGACTGACAGTTTTCTTTAAATTCTAGTTATTTCATTGTGTAGAGAATATAGGTAGAGAAGCGTTGATGTGAGAGGAGAGAAGACAGGACAGGGCCTCCTTTCCAACTTCCCCACCACTGAACCTACATCCTAACACTATATCTGCATCCTACGTCAGGGCTGAGCATCTTTCATTGCAACACTGTAGTAAGCACATACTTTACTCACCTTAGTCTTTGGCAATAAACCACATGTGACTCTTTCTTTCCTTTGTATAATGATTGCAGTCTGTTTTACAGCCCGCCCCTTATTCTGAGTTTTCAGTTTTCATTTCCACTAGTTGTGCAGCCACACTGCCCTTCCTGTCACCATCGTGAACTGGAGAGTCACTGAGAGGCATCTGGCTCTGAAAAGCAGCTGAAGTAGGTAGTTACTGTACCCCCTGTTAGTGTGAGTAGCTTGCACTATCTCACCATGATGGACTGTGTTTTCAAGAACCTTTGTTTCATTAAGGTAAGGCTATCAGAATTAAAGTAAGAGTTAGTGTCTGCTTTAAAGCCCTATAATCAGAATTAATGGATTTCATCTCTTAAAACCGTGAGACAGTTAATCAGAACCTACGTAGTTAAATAAAGGTTGTTGACAAAGATTTATGGTGTTACCAAATCAGAAATGAAGAACAAGAAAAAAAAAGAGAACAAATAGTGGTGGGGTTTCATGTTTGCTACCACGCTAGGAAAAATACCCAAACATAAATCCATTACTGCCATACAGAGTAGGATTCATTTCTACTGGTTTCGTGTTTCTGGTCAACCATCTCAGAGTCCGTGGAACAGAGGTTGTGAAGTGCAGTAATTTTTTCATTCCTCATGATTGAAACAGGTCCACAGTAGCTGGATTTTGCCTCATGTTCACTCTCTGTTCTCTTCATATGCTCTTGTGATCAGTTGAAGCTGATGGGACTGTTGTCAGGAGGTAAATGTCGCAGATGTAGAAATGTAAAAATGTATCAAATCTATGTTTTACTGAAAAAAACCCACAACCTGGATAAAACAGACAACTCAGTATTGCTCAAACATCTCCAATATGCTGAATTCACATGTATCTTCTATATCTTGTGAACCTCTACATGCAAAAAAAAAAAAGTAATATCCTTTTGATAAGAACTGTCACATTTTAAATGAAGATAAAAAATGTACAGTGTTGAAATAATCTTTCAGATGTTAGGCTGTAGGAGCAGTCCACTTCTGAACAAAATTGTAAAGGAATGAAACTGTTCTAATTCCTAGCTTTCAGTTTAAACTGTTGCATATGGAGAGATAGTCATAATGGGTGCAATGCACACATGTTGCAAATGAAAACCCCAAGATTTACCTTTGAAAAAGTCCAGGAGGTGGCAAACCATATCTTCATTTTTATCTGGAATAGAGGGCTTGGATCTGTTTGAGGATACCCAAAGGTGTCTGTTAAATGTTTATGTATGGATTGGACCATTTGGATGTAATCTTCATTCCTTCAATTAGCGGCCAGCCTACTGCATCTTTAAACACTACTTTAGCCAGTCCATTCCCATTTCAAAGAGCAAGTGCTCACTTTGCATGTGATACAAAGACTATGCGTTAGCAGCTTAAACAAATTATAATAAAAAGGAGATTTTCTAAAGGCTAAAAGCAATTTTGCCATTGCAAAGTATTCAGAAGCTTCCATTAAATATTTTCTCTTTTTAATTGCAAATGTCAGTTTGGAATGGCTCTGTTTTTACTGCTGTTAGCAGCATATTAGTTTTTTCCCTCCAGGGAAAGAAATTAAATTTCTTCCTCCAATCAAATACCAATGTAGAGCATTTAAACAATTTCTTTAGCAAACATATTTTTCTGTCCTGCTTGTGAATGAAAAGAGAGATTTATTCTTTGGGCTTGATTTGGTTTTTTTCCTTCTGCAATGGTGAGCTTATATTTTTAAAATAGAAATGATTTCCCAATGCAATTTTTAAATTCCAGGTTTAACAGCAGTTTTCTGACTAATCTCTGTACATTTATCTGGAAAGGGGGAATATAGAACTGACTGAGAACGTTAGCAGTGATATGTATTCAACTTATTTCTGACTGATTGATATAATTGTAGCTCTCCAAGTCCTATTGTGATTGCAGGATTAGATATATGCTTTTATTTTAGTTTAGTATTTTGGAGCAATGCCTCTGGAAGAAGAAAGAAACTAATAATTTCTCATCACTAGCAAGCTGTAATTACATGTATTTATATTTAACCTTTCCAGATACTACTCGTTAACTTTTACTTGGCACAGGCACAGTTTACATTTCCATATACTGCTTTTGTGTAAGGGTTATAATGACTGTGGTAATCTTTGACTTGCTACTGTTCCCCCTCCTGAAAGTGCTGGGGATATGTTAAAACTTAAATTTGGGTGAGAAAGGATTGGACTATGAATTTTACTTTGTTCTACTAAACAGTCTATCTCGTTATGGTAGTTGCAGTAATACTCATCTCAAACCAAAACAATAACAAGAAAACCCAATAAAATCATTAACAAACTATTTCTATCCATGACACTAGCAAAGTTGTTGGACTAGGTGATCTGTAGAGCTCCCTTCCAGCTCCTTCCATTCTATGATTCTATTCACAGAAAATCTTCAGTTGTAAGAGATTTCTGGAGGACATCTGGCCAAACCTTATACTCAAGCCAGGGTTGGCTTCAAAGTTAGATATAGGTGAATAATAGCCCATGAGACACTACAGGTGATTAATAAAAATAAAGTTCCTTGAAAGACTGAGGTGTGAACTGACTGAAAGTAATTTCTTCACTGGTATTCCAACAGTTCAGGAGGACTGGATGGTATTATCAGGAAAACAAAAAGTAAAGTGTCTAAGTTGTGTAGACATGTAAAAAATGGAACAAACAAAAAAAACCCCTCTAGAGTCTATGTGATCAAATAAATGGAAAAATTGGCAGTAGAATAGCTGATAGTGAATGATATTGAGATGCAGAGTGAATTTTTAAGCGCTCCAAATAAAACTAATTGCTGGAAAACCAAAGTAGGGAACCTGTGTTTGACAGTGCCATTGACCTGGGATTTTTCACACGTGATCTCAGCAGCTTAAATAACCAACATGTTAAATAATACCATGGCTATTAGGGGAAAAAGAAAAGATCAAGTTCAATCAAAATTTACTTTAATTCTGGCCAGAGAACAGCTACATGCTCATTCATTAATGTTTCATAGAGAAATCTGCTTAAAAGCATGTAAACTTGAAGAAGAGTAAGTAGAGCATCTGAATCTGAATGGGCTATGAAAGTATTGTAGTAAAAAAGTCTCTTAGCATAAGTTATTAAAAACAAACAGAAATTCCAGAATAATGCAGCTTTTTAATAACTACTTTGTGCCACCATTACCCACTGAGCCTCAGATCTTTTAAGAACTACAACGGACTCTATTTCCAAAGAGAATTCAAAGCAGCCCCACAGCTTACACGTACCTCGTGATCAGCAGTACTCATGATGCCCAGTGCTGTGCTGGGAAGCCTTCTGCTCCTTGCAGCTTGCTTAATTCGGGTGTATGCACAGCAGGCAACTCCAAGTGACAGCAAGAGACTCCAGATACTTAAGTTCAGCAATGACACATTATGGAATGTACATTCTTTTGAGAGTTCTTGAAATATCCTACAATAAAATCTAAAATGACATTTTGATTAAAAAGGACATACTCACGTGATTCTATCAGATCTTGCCACAGGGAAATCTAACATTTCAGGTATTAAAAAACTAAATGAAATTAGAAGTAAGTCTTAGGAGCATTAATACACACATCAGCATACCTGTATCTGCCAACCCCCAACTTTTGGAGAAGTTTGAATCAGGCATTGGACTGAAAAGTGGGTTTTTTTGAGCAAAAGTATTGTGTGATAGAAACCAGCATGGCTCCAGCCTAGGCTTATAAATCCCAGGGGGTTCATGTTTAAAGAAATGCTTTGCTGTCAGCAGACAACTACTGAAATAATTGTTCTCTAGGGGGTGAAAAACACCAGTTAAAATGCAGACACACACCCAGTTCCTTATTTTTAGAGCATACTAAAGGTTTGATACACTAGGGACTGGTAAATTGATCAGGGATTCTCTAAGTCATACAACAAGCATTTCTCCACCATTTGAAACCAAATTTTGAGGTGATTACAATGCAATGTTAGAAAACATTACTATATACCCCTATTTTACAATGTGACCTTATGCAGAAAAGAACACAGTGGACAAATAGAATGTGACTTTATCAGATCTTCAGCTTCAGCTTCCTGCAAGTAACTTTGTGGAGGTGTCTCAGATTCACACTGGGGACATGCTGAACATTTAATTTTGGATGCTCTCAGTAGACCCTGCTGGTTAATGCTGGGCAGAGCTCTTGAACAGTTCAAGGAGGGTACTTCCCTGTAATTGCTGAAGGGCTGGCTCTTAGTGCTTGGAAACAGAGCTTTAACTCAAAGTTCCTATTTGGTCCTTGATCAGGTGATGTCCTGGGTACTGAGATGGCCTGAATTTTAATTACTTCTAATCTGGGACAGACAGATTTTCTTTGAGCAGAAGCATGGACAAGAAATATTTACATACAATCATTTGTGCAGATCCTGAGGCAAAATTTTACAAAATGTCTCTGAGTCACCATGAACACTACAAATAATAAAACTAATAAACTAAAATAATAAAACTAATAAAACTACTAAATAATAAAACTAAGGTATGATCTCAATCACTTGAGGGCGATATACTGGAGGGGTGATTGAGGATATTTTATTATCTTTGTTTCTGCTGGAATATTTCTTGCTCTGATCTACTTAGAACTGCTAAACAAATGGCACCTGGCAACCATGAACAACTTCAGATCATTCATATGAATAAACACAATGTTATCACAGGCATTATCAGACAACAGTATCTGGAACAGGAAAATGTGCTGTGATTGAAATGTCAAGGGATATAATTTTTGGTTACATATAACATTAGGAGTTATGAGTTTGATATCACTTCTGCTTTGATGACTGCAAGACTTCAACCAGTTTGTAACCAGTAGAATGCTTTATCCAATCCAGGCTGTACAGAAAGATTAAATCCTATTTCATGGAAGTCTAAAGTTATGTTTAAGTGTTTTTATCCTGTAGCACATTTCACTGTCCTCACCAGATGCCAAACTTGCAACAAAACCTCAGTCTTGACTGGCTGTGCCTGGGTAGGTAAGATTTCTGCTGGGATCACCTTAGCTTGGACAACTCACAACCCTAGAAGCACTGGCAAAGGTTGCTTGATGAGAGATTCAAAGGAAAACTGTGGGGGAGTCCCCTTGCTTGCAGCTAGCCCATAATTTTCTAAACCTAGTAGACCTACCTGAAAACTCCACTGAAAGGACAACCCAGTCCCTCAGGTGAGTCACTTAGTGAGATGTTATTGGGAAAGGCAACATACAGAGTAAATCACAAGAGTTTCTGTCCCCAGGGTTTAGAAGCCTCAGTAGCTAAACTGAAACTGCTTTGTAAGGAGGTTTTTGTTGTGGTGGTTGTACTGTTCCTATGTGCATGCTGATCTCCCTTCAGCTGCTCTCCAATGACAAGCTGAAAGGCTATTTTGGTGGAGTCCCAATGGGAATGACAAACTCATTTATCTTCTGAAGTGCTCTCAATCAGTAGCAGTCACCGTCATGGTCTCAGTCCTGTACCTGCCACTTCTTCAAGATGTTTTGATCTGTAATAAGGCTGGAGATAGCTCTTCCCTCCGACTAAACAGGTGGACAGGGAGTGCTCTCTCCCAGCACTACTTGTGCTGCCTCATCCTGCATGCACCTTCTAAACAGAGCCAGGATATCAGTGTGAGAGAAATCAGGGCTTCCTGAGGTTCCTTTCTCCATGCAAAGGGTTATCTGGAGATACTTCAGCAGTAACTGATGAAAGTGAGTGCAAATCCCACGGAAAGGGCTAGGAAGAATACCCACATCGGTCTGGGTATGAAAAGGTCAGCAATGCTGTCAGGAGCCTCATATCCTGATGTGATCATGGTAACAAATTAAATCCAATGCAAAAGAATCATCACATGTGAAATTATTCACAAAAATAGGCTCCAGCTGCATCAAGCAAGATGTTGCCTGCCTCTCCTCACCTGGGCCATACAGCCTGCCCACGCTGCAGCCCTGCCGTGGGCTGCTTCAGAAAGTTTTGGTGCAGAAACATTTTTGGCAGAGCTGAAGTTTCCAAACATGTATGAAAAATGATGTCCTCATGCAAAGGAAAAAAAAAAAATACTGAAAAAAATGATGGTGTGCATTAAGGCAGCACTAGAATACCAGTCCTGATGTAGATTTAAGGGCCAGAGGGGATGGGCTAGTCATTAGGGCCTGCTGGAAGTTTAGGGTGGGGTTAAGTTCAGGTTTAAAAGAGGAGAGGAGGAGGAGAGGGTTGACTGTTACTTTTGCTTCTGGAGAAGACAGGAATAGAAATGTGCTGGGCAGTGGTACTCATGCTGATGAAGGTAATACTTTTTATAGCTTACTTTTATTGTTTGTAGTTGTGTTAATAAGCATTTGTTCTATATCCTGACACTGACATTCTGGGTAAAAGGCTCAGCTTTCGCAATGTGTTAGATGGTCTTTAAGGTCTTAAAAATAAGCTGAATTTATGTTTTTCATGGCATTTTGGCACAAGTATCTTCAGACAATGAAGAGGTGTTTGATAGGTACTCTGGTTAATGAAGTGTTCTTTGATAATTAACTTGTCAGATTCAATTTATTATTTCATTTTTTAAAAAAGTGTTGGAAGTTGAGAGGTGTAAGTATCAGACAAAACTGGTAAGAACAATAAGAAATAGTCCCTGTGCATTGGTGTTAAAGAGTTTTAGCCTGAACGTACAGGGATCAATGAGTGTTTTGGTGTTAGATTCAGTGGTGCAGGAGGTGATCTGTGCAGTGGTGTAACTGTTTCTGATACATAAGCAGAAGAACCACTTATGTTTGGGTAAGTTTGTTTTGGGTGAATCTCATCTCAAGACTTGTCCTCCTCATTTGTGCAGCTGCAGTAATCTGTGGGCCTTTTGTGTGAAGAAGACATGTTGTTTGTACTCCTTGGTCTTCAACATCTTACAAGATGCTTTGCGGGGAAACTGCTCTTAGTAAAAGTAAGCATTAACAGGAGAAGCTTGCCATGCACTGACATGCTGTTGGGACTTAGTTTTCTGTGGCCTGGAACTAAGGGGAAGATAAAAAACACCAGGACAGCTAAGAGGTGGCTATTGTTACCTGAAGTGCCTTTTTTGGCCATAAAATACTAGTAATCTGTGAAATTGATTTTTTTTTTTTTTTGGGAGGAAAACACAGTCCTAAATGTAGTGAATGCAATGATGTTGGTGCTTAGAGTTGAGTAACTACAGCTTCTCCCTTGTGCTCCCTGCACATGGTGTTTTCAGGAGTCTTAATTAGATGTTAACTAATATGGAAGCTTAGACTTTTCTAATTCCTGGTAATTCCCCTCTCAGGCTTTTCTCTGGTGATGTGGGTATTAATAAGCCTCAGCTTGTTTGTCATAGTCGCTGACACTATTCTTAACAGCAGTCTGTTTCTATGGCAGACATGTAGAATTTCTTAAGTGTAAAGATATTTTCTGTTGCTACCAATACACGTGAAAGCTGTGATTAGAGATTTCCTCAAGCTTTATGGATATGTTCACCTGCCTTGCTACTTGAAGATGAAGGTATCTGGATCTATGTGGTTTAAAAAAAACATTGCTTATCTATGAAAAATGTTTGATTTAGTGTTCTTTCTCAGACAAATTTGGGCATAATTCCTAGCCATATTAAAAAGCTAGCCTTTGTTGATACACAAGAAAAAACAGAGTAGTTTATCCTGCTGCTGAATACGAACCTAAAGTGTCTGAACTGGTGGTGGTATTTGCCAGAAGAGGGATGGGTTGCAAAAGTGTGGCTGCTGTCTTTGGAATACTACAATTTTCTGCAAAAAAAGAGAAAAGTGCTGGCTACTGTATATGGCTTAAGGGAATTGTCAACCATATGAGACTTAATATGCATATGTGCATATATCTACATCACCTTGGTGTCCTAGGACTTTGTACTTTGTCTTCCATCACTACAGATGTTGAGCTGGATGTGTGGGATTGTGTGCAAAGTACAAAATCCAAGGGTGGTCTCCAGTGTTTTGTTATGGATTGTCATTTGTTTTCTTATATATCATCCTAATGAAGCTTATTGTTATGAGTTTAGTTCTGGGTTGTTTTTTTTCATCCTTGTATGCATTTGTCTTTGCCATCCATTTTTAATAAGCCCAGTACTTTATCAGGAGGAGATGCTGCATGTCCTCGGTGTACTGCTGTTATTTATAGAGTCAATATGTGAGAAAACAACCAACTATTTTCTTAGACTCCTGAATTTTTCCTTTAGACTCTGTGAAGACGAAAGCTGAAACTAATCTGGAAACGTTTCAGAGGACTCAGTCTGTGCTCTGACTCTTTCCATCACTAGATGGCACGCTGCGTGTAGGAATGAACTTCTGCCTTGGCTGGAGCTTGGAGACTCTGAGCCCTGCCAAGCGGTGAGTTAATTTGCCGAGATGCAGAAGTAACTGAGCAGTGACAGGCAGTTCACTTGGAGAAAACCTGGGTGAAAGGGACAAAAGCTGAGCAGACAATTAACTGTGAGGAGACGTCTGTGGCACACGCTGAATGGGCAGATAGCAGGGAGCGGGTGCAGATGACAGATGTCAGGCTGACAGCTCTTGGTTGGGTATAAGACATGGTCAGCACTGAATATTTGCTGTTAAAACCTTAAAATGCTGTGATTTTTAATTTTTGTTAAATACTGTTTATTTTTAATGTAGCTACTGCAGTTACACAATAGCTATCAACATTCAATTTTCATTCACTGTTCCAAATGGTTGTTATCAACTGTGTTCCCTGAACCACAGTAAAGAGGCACCAGTTGCAGTTTGTGCACGTATTTAGCATTAAAGTTATAAACAGAAACAAAACCAGCACTTGGGGAGCTTCAGCTGGCAGCAGACAAGCTCCCTCTCTGTGCCCCCTGTGACAAGCACAGTCCTGCTCTCTTTTGTTTCAAGGTGGAGTTGCTGCTTGTTCAACAGTTACTTAAAAAAAAAAAAATCCTACCACTGTTCTGGACCCTTAGACTCAAGCAGATGCTCTCACTGACTCTTTTGGGAGTGCTGCTAACCAAAACCTCTCTCCTTGCATGTCTGGATTTTGCTGTTGCCATGCATGGGAGCAGTGCTGCTGATGCTTTCTGTGGAGCAGTACTGTGACTGCTGTCTCTGGAAGCAATGTTAATTTGTCCTTAGTGCTTCTGTGGATTTTTTTTTTTTTTTTCCAATGGGAAGAAGGGAAGAAAAATGAGGAGAAAAAAAAAAGGAAATGCAGCATCTTGCTTAATCTTCCAGTTACTACTAGACATGATATGATTATGTGGAGATTTGCAAGGAGCCAGTGTTTAACACTGATTCAATGAGTAATGGGAACTTCAAAGAGCTAGGATGTCATCATCTCATCTAGTATATGAGGGCTATCAAAGAGTAACCTCTAACTGCTTTGAAGTTATCCACAATACTCTTCCCAATGATATTTGATGAAATATTGCACTCTCATTGCCACCACTTCTCGTGTTTTGGTTTCAACCACCTCCAGGAACAAGAGAGAACTGCACTGTCTTGTAATTGGGATGCTGTTGGGCAGTTGTGGAGATCTTAGCTAATTGCCTTCAAGATGTGCAAGTTGGGTAATGAAAGGAGTATTGATCTGTGTACCAGTGAAGGTTTCTCCTTTGAATTGAGGAGATTGATTCATGATACTTGAGTTTCCTCAACTTAAAGGCAATATAGGAGTTGGTACGTTATTCCAAGAAGTGTGACAAACCTCAGTTTTGTCAGACGTTTGTGATTCCTCTCGTGATTCAAAGGCAAAAGTAAATCTTTGATGGAGTTCTTATTTTATGTCTTCCCTCTACTGGATACATTGTTGACAGCTTAATGACAATCCTAAACTTAAATGTCAGGGGAAGACCAACTGACTAGAAAAGTCCTTTGAGTTTTGAGTGTTTCTGTGCATACTTGTCATGAAAACAGTGTGATATACTCCATTTCAGATGCCATTAAGAGCTCTTACATATTGTCTCTGTTTTAGGCAGCTGGATCAACAAAACCTTTGAAAAATGTGGCTGCAGCGGCAGTGTGACTTCTAACAGGCTTCAATAGTTTTATCACTCTTTGAAGAAAAACCCTAGCAGTGTAGTTAATCTGGGGCTTTGCTTGTTCTTTTATTAACTTGAATGTGACAAAATCCAGTTTCCAATAGAGAGAACTAAAATCAAAACTTATTTGTGATGCTATTCTGAAGCATGACTTCTTTTAGGATAGCTAATCAAAATTCTTTTTTTTCCAATGGAGTACAGCATTTATAGAAATGCAGATTTTTGGAAGTGCAAAGTGACAAAGAAAATGCTGAATGGATATCTTCAAATGGAGTTGTATTTGCAGAGGAGCAAGTGGTTCCTGCAGAAGGAATCTGAGACCTAATTCTCCCTTCTGACCCAGCAGTCAGGTTACTAATAGTACTGTAAGTTTTGACTGAAAGTGTTTTTAAAGAAGAAATATTCAAATAATAATGCACATGTTTAGACATACAAATTGTGAATGTTACCACTTGGGGGTTTTTAACAGTACCCCATTATCAGGCAAAATAACAAACTAATCCATTGGATGTGCATGGACTGTCCATCTGAGGTTTATTTATCCTAGAAAGAACTAAGACTTTTGTTTCTCTTCCTGTTTAACCTCTAATTTTACCTCGCTTTGTTTGTCTTAGTGAGCTATTTTAGAACAGTTACTGTGGAGAGCTAGGAACAAACCCCAAGTGTTGGAGTAGAGGTTGGTCTCTGCTTTAATTTTAGTCTGATGGTTCTGTCACTGAGAATCTACATGTGCATGCACTGAGAGATTGTCACTCTAAGTGCTCTCTTCCATCGGATCTATACCTGAGGAGGCACATCCTTAGACTGTTAAGGAAATTTTTCCTTTTGAATTAACTCTTGTCTAAAATTAGGTATTTAAGTTCTAATCCACTGAGCTTGGGTTTATATTTTTTTTTAAATGTTACCATAGCTATTTCTTACTCTCGTTACTTTTCCTATACCAGGACTGGTGACCTGTAACATCTAGGAGAGTATTCCTTAAATGAAAGTAAGGACCTCATTAAATTCCTGGCCATTCAAAAGGCTTGCTCAACTGGTGTACTGGAAATGTTCAGCTGCAATCAATCACTTCATTACTTTAATCTCATACAGTTCATTTTAAAATGTTAACATCTGATAGGGTTATCAAGCTGCTGCTTCCTCTGGTTATGGAACCTCTCAAGTGAGGTCAGGCACTGTTGTTTAATCACTGATGTTATAGCTGGTCCCTGATGTGACAATGTTGAGTCTGGCCCTTGTGCTAACCAGTTATTTTTCTTTGGCATTCAGCTTGTAGCATGCACTGAAACCAGTACTGTACTGTTTTACTTTCAGGTACATAATTCTGGGGACTTGGGGAGGGAGAGAGGAAGGAAATGAAAAAGAATATTAATTAAAATGTTAATTTGTTCGGCGGAGCTTTGGGAAACACAGAAACTTTCACTCCCAATATATTCAGCAGAAGCAGTGAGTGTCACGATAAATATGGCTGCTGTGGTGATGTATGCTGTTATTAGATAGTCATTACACATAAAAACTAGCGTAAAGACAATTTAATTAAATTACTTTCCTACTCCATGCTTTTCTCCAAGATGTGTATTTCAATAGAAAAGAAAATCATCCATTACAATGCACAGTACGTGCCTCGGCTCTTCATCTGTGCTTTCCAAGAAATGAGAATTGATGTGTTTTCCATCCATATCTGTATTATCTGTGTGGGAGAAAAATGCTGTGTGGTGTTTTCAGCAAGGACTTGGGTACTTTATTCTGAATATAAGGGTAGAACTTACTCGTTTAACAGATATCGCAATACTTGTTTGCATAAGCATGTTACAACGGCAGTAGGTCTTGCACAGAGACGAAGAAGGCAATGCTGGTGTTAAAAATCAGGAGGTACTAACTTTAAGTACTAAATAATTTCACAAGGAAGCTTAGTGTGAGGTCAAGAGACTCACGTCCTGAGCAACTGTCAGTTCTTTCCTAAAGTTATCTGCATAATGAGGGATCACTGCAACTATAAATCAGTAGAGCAAATTTTGGTATAAGAAATAGGTTTAAATGGCGAGTAAGATGCTAGATCAGGAAAGGGTTTTGTTTAAGGTCTAACGTAGACAGGAACACCTTACATGGAAATTATGTATATATTTTAAAAGGAAGACTAAAAGATGTTGTTTTTTTCAGTTGGAGAGTGAAATGATGGAAGCAAATCCCACAAAGGTTTTATGTGTCTATGAAACTTGCAAATCAACTGAGCAGATGTATTGTCCAAGATGTTTGAAAACAAGCTAGACAGAATAGGTCACAATAGCATTGATATCTACTGTAGTCTTGTATCTAGGAGAAATGAGTGATAATACTGTGTATCACTTCTCAATTTTCAGCCTAAGAACAGACCTGTTGAAGTAAATGGCATGAAGTGAGAAATGGGGAGGGAAGGAGGCAGAAATGAAGTAGGTTTTACTGGAATGAACAGTCAGTTAGATGTAGGCTTGGAAAAGTAGGTGAAAGCTTGCTCAACTACCTTTACCTGGTTTGAAACTCCATCTGCTTAAAATCGTGTGAGATGCTTGAGGTAATAGAATGAGGCTGAGTGCCCTGTGGAAAGAGGAAGAAAGTCCCTGTGATCTTACCAAAGCCAGCTGGTGTCTTGATCATCCAAAATTTAGTTCCACCATCTGGTTTTCCATAGCCTTTGTAGCAGGAGTGAAAAGTTCTTGCAGTAAACCCACCCTGGACCTGTGAGACAGTGGGCTGTGGTATATTTATACTAAGGCAGGTTATAGTGTAGCTCATTTATTTGAGTGAATATGCTGTAGGTTGCAGTTAATGACATAATTTCTCAGTAGCAAAAACCTATACTGTGCTTTGCTCTCAACTTAAACATTCCCTAAAGAATCAAATGAAGTAATGGAACATAATTGATGTCCTTATTTGAAGCTGTATCATCTAGTCTATAATTCCTATGAGCAGCTCTTTTATTGAGAAGTATTGCTGCTATCAATGCCACTTTTATATTAGAATCTTTTTATACAAGCATACAATTCAAAACTGGAAAGAAAAATGTAGTATTTCTTTCAGTCACTCATCCCTGTAAACCCCAATGACAAATAGCTGAAATTCCTAGGAGTGAGGCAGAAACATTTATCACTCCAAATTCTGGTAAATAAAACCCAGGAGATCAGACTGGTGTCTGAATGCTGAAAGACAACTGACATTATACTTTAGGGAAAAAAAAAAAAAGGAGGAAGGGTGGAATTTACTCGAGCTTTCACAGTAGAAAAACAGGGTGAAAAACATCGTGTTACAGAAATAGAGAAAATATGGGGTTTATCTGGGATTACTTCTTTTAAACTCCTGGGTGAGCTGAAGTCTTCCTTAAGAAATGGGTTAGGCCCTGTTACATTTTATTTAATAACTCTCAGTATAATACCAGGCTCTGATACAGCAGCTCATATACAGACACCTCAAGGCAGTGATATTTTTTTGCCCCTGTTTTATAGATAAGAGAATTAAGGTAAGAAAAGGTGAAGAAAGATGGCAGCAAGTGTCAGAAAGTGAGCCTTATGGGCTTTTGGGTGTAAGTTCATATTTCATGGTTCCCTGGTCTTATTGCAATTAGGCTACTGGATCTTATAACTAATAATGTAGTTCATGCTGGATTGATTGTTTTTAGTGTGGAATTGCTGAGTGGTGGGTGCCATTGACTAGGACAGATATATAAGGAGATGTTTAACAGAATAACTCAAGTCTTCACAGCTCTGATAATTCCAGTGAAAATACAGACAGTTTTTTATGACAAGGCAATTTGACTATTCACATTTCTTGGCAACCTTGATCACTGCAGGGAACTGACCTATTTAACTCCAGTTATCTTTGGAAGAGTCGCACACGTCTCCAGGAAAGTGGGAACAAACAGATCTTTATTAGATGGGCTTGGGTCTGAATTCTCTTACAGTTTCAGTTCTTGAGGCGACATGGTCCTTACTGACTTTTTTTTTTGTTCCACTGTCCAATAACCTGACTCTTCCCACACTGCATGTGCCTGGCTGCAGAGCCACCTGATGTCTAGAAATAAATTGTATTAACCCAGAATAACAGAGTTGAGATTTTCTATGTTTAGTTTCTCTTTCAGTTAATTGTCACAAGTGATTATTTTTTAAGCTGTCCTTTTCGCCTCTCTAAGATGCAGGTATTGTACTAGGGAACGATTTATTTTTTTTTCTGGGAACTGCTTTTGGTTTCATAATGCAACTTGTGAATTAAGGTTTTGTTTTAGCCTTTTTGCACCAGTAGACTATTCTTTGATATGGTCAAACACTTGAGAGGTGAGCCCTGGAGCATTCTTCACCGTGGGGTATAAAATATGAATTATTTCTTAAAGTAAAAAAGCCCCTATCTTTGAAATGTGTTCAGTGAGAAAAGTGTGCAAGGTTACTGCAGCCCTAGGGCAACAGTAATGTATGCTCCACAAGCTACACAAGTTTGACATTGTGGGTTGTTTTTAAAAGGAAAAGCTGCTGCAGAATAGAGCCCTGCACAGCACTTATCAGTGGGCAACTCTTATCAAGATCTCTGAGATACTGTGGACTTCATGGATTAATGCATCCAAATTAACACATCACGAGGGAGCTTGAAGTGTTGTTGCTCAGTGGAGAAAAAAAACCCAAAACCCTGTTTTCATCTGAGGAAAGGCTGGGAGAAGTTTTTTTAAGGGATGGAGTTTGCTCATTCTGCTCAGATGTACTGCAATGACCCTGAAGGTGAAGAGTGAGTTGTACTTATTTTTGGTGGGGTCCAATGGAACTATCATGTTCAGCAGTCTGATTGTGATTTGTCTCTCCTGCACTGGTCCCATGAAATGTCAAACAATTTCAAAACAATGCCATGTATTTCATTATTCATATGTTGTTGATAAAGAGGCAGGATTTGTTTCAATTGTGCCAGATGATTGAGTATGGAAATCTTCAACTTGCCTGCTGAAAAACACTGAACATCTTAAGAAATGGAATGTTACATTTGTTGCCATGCTGATCTATCCTAGGAGACTGGATGTTTATTTATGGTAAAGTCTAACTCTAATACAACCACCTGCATATACTCTCATTCTCCAATGCTTTCTTGTGACCCCAGGTCCAGGGACCTGAGGATGTATAATGCATATACTAGTGTGTAATTTATGGTGTCATAGTCTTTCCTGACAACAATTTGTTCAGAGGTGTCCAAGATGGGATTTCAGGTCCCAACCACACCCAGACCTCTGCCTTCCTTCCCCTGCTTCCCAATGTGGTAAGCATTTTGGGCATTGGAGAATGAGAGTATATGCAGGTGGTTGTGGAATGAACTACTGTTGATAAATGAAGTGCCAGATCTTCAATCATAATCTTTAATCACATGTCCAACTTCAGCTTAATTATTTATGGCTGCTGAAGGCAATCTTGAAATGATGTTCACTTTCAGGAAAATGCTTAAATGCAGTCTAAGACTATACATGTGTGATTAAATACCTTAAGTACTTCGTCTTCAGAAATGCATTTGGGGTCACATGCCTAATTGAATGGAGAGGTTGTTAGGAGAGAAGAGGAAAAGGCAATGTTACAAGAGGGAATGTCTTTTCCTAGTTCAGTAGGTAGCTGGAATGAACAGAACCAGACCAAAATTTTAAAAGAATGATGTTCAGTTTAGTTCTTCCAAGTATTGTTGAAAGCTGCTTTTGGTGGTGAGGTGAGTGGGCTGGATTTGGGTACTGTCTGTTTATTTGCATGGAGTCTTTTTCTGTGGGTACTTCTGGGTTTTGTTTGTTTTGGGATTATTATATATTTTTTTTTTGATATGTCTGAATAAATGGTGTTTTGTATGAAATGAACTGGTTTGGAGTCATTTGAAACACTTGACTGCCAGTCCTTGGAGCATTTTTCCCACAGCCAATGGTAAATGGAAACTGCAGTCCAAAAATGGGTTTTAAAACTTTTGACACTGAGCGATTCCACACAAGAATGACCTGAAAAGCAAATAACTAAAACCCAATTCTAGATGGATGATGGAAAGGTTGAAGTGTACCTTTGTTCTGTGTACTGTGTTTGAAAAAAAAACCAAACCAAAGTGCAATCAGGGTTCATAATTGAAAATGGCTTATCTTACAGGTACACAGATGCTTGTTATATATTAACCTCATAATATTGTTTTAATAATATTGTTTTAACCCCATATATATCCAGACCACCGTATGTAGTGTTGTCATTCCCTCCCAAGAAGACTGTGCGTGTTGTAGCACACTTAAAGCAGCAGCAATGAGGGGAAATTAGGTCTCTTCTAATTCTCTAACAAAGTTATGACTTGTAAAAATGAGTTTATTTGGTACCATTTTTCTACAAATTTTTATCCTTTTATTTGCTGTTGCCTTTGTGGAATAATTCCAAAGGAATTTATTAAACTGAGTTTGGAGAGGAATGTCATCTCTTGCAGAATGTGTTTGGTTGTATCGTCAGAAAACAGGGTTATTTTGACAGCAGAATAATGGAGATAGCTATGATTTAAAGAATGGGAGGAATTCATGACAGGAGTGGAGATCTGTCCTTGTTGGGAGTCTGAGCAACGTACTTGATCATGAGTATTGATTCAGCCCATCAAAATGTGTTGTAGTAAAGGTAATTTATGCTCTAACCTTCAGCCAGCTCTCAGCTGGAATGGAAAAACACAGTACAGATACTTACAGATGGGTCTACTTATCACTTACTGGAAGGAAATGCAGGATAGATGTACGAATTCAAGCAGCCATGCAGTCTGGAGTGTGAGGTGGAGGCAGAAAGGACATTCCAGTGGAGAGAACTTATGGAAATATCTGTTCTGTAGGGATTGCTGCAGGTAAAATTCAGCCTTAGATTAAAGGAAAGAAATCTAATTCCCAGAAAACAAGCAGCTTGTTCCCTTGTTCCCCTTTTCTATTATTTTTTTCTATTTTTTTTTTTTTTTACTATTATTTGCCAGGACTTTTTAATTTTATTTCTGTTCAGACCAGTTCACAGGCCTAGAAACTTATGCAAAGCTTGCAGGTGAGCAAGGTACAGAGGAACACAAAGTGAGAATCGTAGTTTCTATTTATTGCAAGGGATAAGGATTTACCTGAAGGAGCAGAGCAATGAGAAATGGAATTTGGAGAGCATCACTGTAAAGGCAGAGAAAGGAGCAGGATGTGACAAGAGGCTCTTCTGTAACTAATAGTAAATAAATATCTGTTGGCTATAGTTAGCTAACCTGAAGAGTCTTCACTTCTAATTCAGATACGATACATTTTCATACTGTAGTTGTATAAACAAGCCAACTGTAAGTGCAGAGTGGCACATACATAATGCTTGTGTGACTGTTGTCAAGAGTGATTGCATGTAGCTTCGGGCACAATTGTATTGTCTACCAGTACATGTAAATTAATATCAAGTGTCAACGTTTCAGATTACTGTGTGACAGTCTGATATGTTACAGTAGTAAGAATTTAGGCCGGCTGTGGATATTTGAGGATGGCCAGACAGGAGACAACTTACACTCCCTTTGTATTTGATTAAAAACTCTCATTCTTTGCTGACATACTGCCTATGAGAACAAATCGTTCCAAAGAGGTATTAGAAATCCTGTTTGTTTTTACCCAAACTGGTTTTCTACCTTTCAGTCAGGCTCCCAACATTATTAATTCAGTCACAGACTAATGGAGCTGTATCTTGTTAGTATGGTGTAGCGGGTGGAAAAGAAATTAGCCGCAGTGTTCAGAAGGGCCAGCATCTCCCTGTGGCTATACACTATGTTATAAGATGCCTGCCTTCTATATCACAGTGTGGGAGGCTGATGTATAAAACCTTATGTATTGAGGTGAAAAAAAGACAGATACCTATCAGATGGAGTTCTTGACTCAAATGGCTGGGAGGTTCAATGTGTTGGTAACATGCGGTGACCTTGGGACAGAAATCCATTTACACAGAGACCTTAACATGGTGTAAGAGCATGTCAAGTGGTGATCTGTGGTATGCCCTGCGCGACTGTGAACATTTATGAGAGTGCTTCAGGATGTTGTATCTGCGGAGGAACAGTTGCAAGTCCTACAGCACATCACAGGAATCGTGTTTGTTCCTCTGGAGGAAAGAATAAGCAATAATGTAAAAAAACAAGGAGGGTGAAAATGTGGAGAGAATGGTATTGTCTCATGGCCTGAAAATTCTGTGTTGCTGTGGTGGTTTTTTTTCAATATCTCAAGAAAAAAATGATTCAGACCCTAAACACCCTTCCCAGACAAATCCTAAACTAACCAACTAATCAAACCTCAGAAAAAACAGCCATCAAAATCTGAAGCTTCTTTGAAAACAAAAATGCAAATCCAGTCTCATAGCAAGGACAGAAAATGGTACATCAATTATTTGCCCTGACAAACTAATGAGAATACAGAAAGGTACACTCTCATTACCTACTTAATCTTCTGGCACTTTTTGGATGCAATACAAGTGATTCTATCATTCTAGAAACAAAAGGATTATTTTTGGGACAATTATTCAAGCTCAAATACTCTCAACATATGAAGTGGATTGATCTAAAAAAGCCATGTAAGGCAGGCAGTCTTCTGTTGGCACTACGTAATTTGTTTCTTTAATGAAAGATTGTCACACAAGCCTGTGGAGTCTTCTGCCAGATGTGTCTGCCTTTGCTGCACAGTGTTTGTGCTGTCTGTGAAGAAACTAGCTGAACTCCAGATGACCATTCCTACCAATTTTCTTTCACAATTAGACTCTCCTCACAGCCCAGTGCTCCAGGTGGTGTTATGGAAACAAGGGTGCAGTGGATTCCTCTGGAGTCCAGCTTCTGCATGGCTTTAATTCCCCACCCAGCTTGAAAAATACTGCTTGGTATTATTTCCCAACATTTCCCTTGCTTGGGCTGTAAGTTCTGATGCAGTGAAACTAAGATTGATTTGTGGAGGCAATAGGCATTTAAAAAAGGGATGTTGCTCCATTCTTTGTGCAGGAAATTTAACAGTCTCTTAAAAATCAGTAAGCACTTATGGGAAGCCTATAAAAATGAGTGTAGTTTCATTTATCTTGGTAAGGATATCATGTAAACTGCAAGGAATGTGTGAGTAAATTTGAGGCATTTACCCTTTTTGAGGTGTAAAAAGCTAAGCAGGACTTTAAGGTTTTAGGCTCATTTGTCTCATCTGAGCTGTACAGCCTGAGAGCAGCTCAAAAGGTAATGTTTTGCTGTCATGTGGCTCACGTGCTATGGATCCAGAACCATAGTAACCAGCTTAGAGGGTAGGACATCAGTCGCTAGTCCCTGCTGCCTGCATCCCACCTCCTTAATGGTACAGTGTTTATTGGTCTCTCTGCCCACAGCCCAGCCATTACGGGAGGATGGGGGATGACTGGTGGCACAGGTGGCTGTTTGTTTTCTTTCAGCACAAATTTATCCCAGAGGAGCTCTGAAATTCTAGACTGTTTGTACAGATAAATGATAGGAGTCTGTATTTCCTTGGTATCTGTTAGCCTTTGATGATTACATGTAGAAGTTGTGACCAAAAAAAGGTCAATATTGGAATTGTTTTCATAAGAGAAAATTCTGAATTAAGAGTTAAATTCTTTTCCAATGGAGTCTATGTAAATACTTTCTGAAACACTAACATAAGCTGTAAAAGTATTTGAAAACCTTACAGGCAGGGTGCTACTTGGACAACTGTAAAGCTGATCGTTTCTTTCAGTTCCAGCTTCACTGATTTTAGCTTTTTTCTCTTTTGCCCAGCTATCTCTGAAAACCATCAAAGATGTATCTGCTAGGAATACATAGTTTTAACAATCCAAGCAGGTTTGGGTGACAGTGCAATCATATTAGCATGAGGTTTGGTTTGGGCTAATTATCTCTAGTGAAGAGGAGGATGACTTGTTTTCCATGAAGACTGACAGAGGTGAGGACTCTGGTACCCAAGCTAGCTCCTTCAGAGCTAGCTTAAATGACTGTGAGGCCATCACTCAGCATCTGAGTCTCCCCAAACTCTTATTTGTCTATTATATATCTATGCATATATAAAAGAAATACACTGAAGAATAAATTTATAAGCATATAAACCACAAAATAAGGGTTTAGGCTTTTTGGAAAGCTGTCAGCTCTTAGCCAAGCTCCTGATCTTACGACATCCATTGTTCCCTTCTGAATAATTCACTACATAATGTATGATGTGGAGTATACCCTGGATCAGGCAATATTTGCCTGTATTTTCTTTTGTGGTTTTTTTTTTTTGCATTCATTAAGGGTTGTGGATGAAGGGAAATGTAAATTACTTTTCTACTCTGACACTGATGCAGATGTAGGAACAACCCACTTCAAGCTCATATCTGCCTCAAAGTAGCACTGAGCTGGGGATCCTCAGCACTTGAGTATTTTGGAGGTTTTTTTGTGCCTACTTAAACACAAATGTTATTTACACACAGGCTTTGTGTTTAGGTTAAATAAGTAGTCCCACTGCAGATCCAGGCAGCGCTACATCTTGACTGTTCCATCACTAATCTGGTGAAGGGAGAAGAGGAAGATCTTGGGCAAGGGAAATCTGTTAATTGCACAAATTGTCTCCAGCTGCTATGGGAATAAACCCTTCTTCCCTGTAATACTTTGAGGGATTCATGATATATGTCACCAAGCTAAAATCATACATATTTACTTACCTTCACCTTTCTGTGAAGGACCACAGGGAGCTCTCCCAGGGACCGAGCCCTGAGACTGTACTTGAAAACTACAGGTAGTAGGTACAAATAAGCAGTGAAAAGTGACTGTGAAGCCTTAGGCTAGCATGACTTTAGCTTCAGGAGCTTTGTAAGGGCTTTTCTGGAGCTCCTGCTAGCCTCTCAGGGAGCTCCTAAGCCAACCTTAAGGGAAACTTTGAATTTAGACCCTCACCTGGATCAAAAAGATGGATGAAGAATGGGAACTTATATCCACTTCACTCGAAAGAAAAAGATCAAACTAAATGATATATTTCTTGATATTGATTAAATAATAAAATGTTATAAGAATGAAACGTAAATTCCAGGGTGTATATGTCCTAGGGGGTGATATTGCCCACATTCTGTTCTAAAGGATTCATGATACCAAATGGATGCAGTTTAGAATTAAATAATACCTGGCTTAATTATTTATTCATTTATTTTTAGACAGGACTTGGCCACGTGCCTTTGAGTTATTAGAGAAAAATATTTAGCTCAAGGTGTTTCATTCTAGTGAATAGTATGTAAAGGACTTGCCTTCCTGGACTTGCATTCCTGTTTTCTTGTAATTACTGCACATAATCATGCCAACATAATTTAGCTGAATTCCTAAAGACTTCATTAAGGAAATCTTTCTGCACAGGCTGCCCAGCTGAGATACACAACTGGCTTGAAAAGTGACCATGTTTGGTGAGAAGTGTTTTAGTATGTCCAGAAGAAGTGCAAAGTTGTCTGTACTGCTAACTGAAGAGTTCAGCTGGTTAAGGGAGAAGGACTTCAAATGGGACTGGAAACTTGTATTAGAAAGATCATAATTAAAACATAGGGAACAATGAGATCAGTGTGACCGTTCTCCCTGAAACAGTTTTTAAGTGTCTTGAATACTTTCTGATCTTCATTCCACCCTTCCTAGTGACTTAGTCAATAAGAGGAGTTGTTTGCATTAGTTATAGGAGATTTTTGGAAGCACTTGTGCACGTTTTGGTACCCTGCCTTTTTGTTTTACCTTGTGCATCACTAAATTAAACACCTGTTGAAGGGAGTAGAGGGATGGATATCAAATTACTTTTGATTTTAATGAATAGCAGTTCTCACTAAAGAAAGGGTGACAGCAGGCTGGAAAGACAGCTGGAGCATGCCACATGTGGCAGTGGCCTGCTAGATGATCCTTATCCACAGGGCACCCTTCTCCTTGCTCCTCTGTGTTGCTCTGTGTGGTTTTATTTGCTGCCAACTTCTCTGGTTTCTCTCTGACAAGTCTCAGTTTCCCAGGTGAGTTTAATGGGAAGAGGAAACTGAAACATGGTAAAACTTCAGATTCACCTGATGGTCAAAGTGGATCACAGCAATGAGGAAGCACCAAGTGATGCTCAAGTTTGCTGTGCAGATTGCAATAAAACACCTGTCTGGCTTGTAATTGTCTGTGGGAGACAAATAGCACATTCCACTGCAAAGAAATAGTTTCCTTCTTTTTTTTTTTTTTTTTTTTTTTGAACCCAAAATCAAGAATATGACTATGCTCAATATTTGATGACACAAATTTTATCCTGGGCTGTTTAAACTGCTTTCAAACTAATTGGACTGCGTGCAAATTAACAGCTGGCTAAAATACAGTCCTGAGGATGAGCATTTTTATTTTCTTGGCAAAGCAAGTTCTTCTGTACAAACATTAATTTTCTTCTTGAAAAGCCTTGTCCTGCAGGTTAGGCAGTCTTTAGTCACTTCACTGGTAGCAGCATATTAACCACATAGCATACCCAAACTGTGAAATATCACTGAGGATGGAATCCAGTACAAATGCTGAGACCTAATCTATTTGTTCACTCTAACAGCGTAAGAGAGTGTGGAGTAAGTCTATGCTGCTGCCCAAAACATGGACAAGTCATCTTAAGATGCTTAAGAAATTTGAAATAGAGGGCACAGTTTTCCAGAATCAGACACTCATAGGCTTCTGCTTGAGGAGTTTGATGTAAGAATTGTATTTCAAGGTTGTTTCAGTTGCACGATTGGCTTCATCATCAGGAAAGGTTTCTGCCTACATATGGGTTAATGGTGGTCACAGGGACTGGAGCAGCTGGGAGCCTCCAGCCTTTGTGCCTGGTGGGTTTGGGACAGGCTCACTTTAAAATAAAGCACAGTATCTTTTGTTTTGTTATATATGAGACTGCCATGTCTGGAAACAAGGGTTGTTATTACCTGAGATCTATTTCTTTCTCTGCTTTTGGTAGGCATATAGCTGTTGTTTTCTATTTTGCTGGAGTTGAAATCCCCTTGTATTTTTTTTCTGACAAATGGCATGGGTAATCAGTGCTGTGCATGTGAATTGCTCTGGAATTAAGTTTCAAGTGGAACAGCACAGTAGCTATTTCATTATCTCTGAATTTGAGAATTACGCAACAACTTCAAATTTCATTTTCTTGTGTAGCTTCTTGAGACAGCACTCATGACAACCCCAGATACAGTATGAGCTCTTAATTTAAGGAAGCAGGTATTGAAAGGTTCTGCAATTGATCATGAATACATGTATATTTGCATACCTTAACTAGAACAAATGGATGTCAGCACTTAGCCCTGGGTTTTCAAAGGAGCTCAGGAAGTTGCTTTTCTCTTTGAACATCCTAAACTTCAGAGGAAATAGCTTTCTTTCTGCAGTGACTCTGTAGTCATAACCATCAAGAAGAAATATTGATTATATAGTAACTCAAGTTCAGTGCCTATCTGTGCTTTTTTAGCCCATTTCCTTGTATTTATCTCAAAGACTTTGTTCTCTGCTGTTGTGTCCCAAGTTTGTCTGTTCTTCAGTAATATTTCTGAAATTCTGTACTTTCTAAACAAATGGTCAGCATCTTATCTGCTATCTTGACTGTTGTGACTTCAGTCTCCCATCCTTTATCTCTCAGGCTTCCTTCTAGTTATCTTTGAAGCTGCTAAGGTCATTGCTGTTGTCTCTGGCACTGACAACCCCATCAATTTCATATCCCTTCACTGATCCTCTTTCTTCCCACTGCATAAAGATAAATCTTTGCTTTTATTTCCAAAGGCTTTATCTTTGTTTTCTGCCTGGTGTTGGAAGCACAAGGCTTCCTGCTGTTAGCGCATCCCTATCCTGCAGGAGCCACAGCTTGCTTACACAATTAGAAAAATGCAATAATCAAGATGATTGACCAGATTGAGTTAGCACTCCAAGTTGAGCACAGTCAGCCACCCATCTCTCCAGCTGGATAATGTGGGCTTGGGAATTGCAGAGTGCCATGGTGTCTCCTCTGGTGCACTCAAAACATGCTGTCCTCTGAAGGAGCATGGAAGATACCAAGGAAAACTTGGTGGTATAGGAAGTCCCGCCTTTCCTGGTCAAGTGCTCATGCCCTTCCTGCTGGGAGGGCGATACTTTTTTTTACAGTCCAGAAAGCTAGACAATTAAACTAACCTTTTTGATTGTGAGGTTGTTTGATCTTCCTGCTGCTAATTTTCTGATGGTTTTGTTGAAGCATTTCTGTGCACCAACTTGATTCCTTTATTCCTGATGAGTTTCATGCCTCTTAAGACTTCTCATCTCATTTATTCAACAAAAAAGCGCCACTTCTTCCAATAAAACCATTACTTTTATCTCTTTCACTTCAGAATGATCTCTGCTCTTATGGCATGATGTGGAGTTTGAAAACTTAAGCCTTGTGAAATATTGAACTTTTATGGAGAAAGTCCTGCCATCTTTTTGACTCATTTCCTCAGGGCACAACATAAAGCCTCTCCATGTGAAAGAATCCACCTCTTATTTTTTTACTGCTCACACTAAAGTCCCCCATTGCTCTCTCCAGCACAGCACAGTCTTCTCAACGGCCTGGGGATATGTTAATCAATATGTGCATCCTTTCAACATAGTCCCAATTTCTTAACCTGTTTCCAAGGACAGTCACCTGCAGTATGAGAGCAACACTTAAGTGAGCAATCTGGTTTGTTCACATAACCACAGTGTATAAACAACTATTTTCTTTTATGCCATACAACTGTTTTTTAAATGTAGTCATTGCAAGATAATTAATGTCACTTGAATATTGTAATGTGCAAAGGTGCACTTGATCCCATTCCTCCGAAGACCTGATTATATTATAGTAATGAGAGTTTGCTGAGATGCATTGTTGTCACAAGAAAACTTCTCTCAAATTCAGTACAGAAATAATTCACTTCCTTTGATCAGAAGAAATGTCAATTGCTTTCATATTTGAGCTCTGAGATCATATAAACAAGTCTACTCCTTTCAATAGTGAATGGTTAACACGAAAAAGTAATTAAAGTACTTCAATAGCATTCATCATAAAGCCTATGTAGAGAATAACAACAAAGTACAGAATCTTACTCGGCTCCGCATTATCCTCTGGGTTAATAAAAGATTTTCTGTGTCAGTTTCATAGTATGCATACTCAAACTCCTTTTCTCCCCATCAATATCAAAGGTTTTTCTTTTTCCACCATGTCCAAAAGGAGAAAGGCATTTCTGTAGAAAACTCTCTCTGACCAAGCAACAGAGGAAAGTCGAGAAAATATGGTCAATATTCGCTCTTCTCCTCTGCAAAGCAGTAGACATGTGGGTTCAGTGACAGTGATGCACTTTGCTACACAATTTCTCATTCAAGGCACATGTGGTGATGTTTCTAGTGCTTAGTATGAGAGTACATGGACAGAAATGACTAACTGGGCTCTAGTGGGAAGGACCCTGGTACAAGATATCTATCCTGCCCTGAGGAGAGAAAAGATGACTCTGTTATTATTCAAATGCAATTGCTTTAGTGCTGTACGACACATCTATCTCATCAAGTACACATTGCTTTGTGTCACTGGCCAAAATTTTCATGGTCTGCTCCAACAGATGTACTTACAGAATAATAAACAGGGATTTTGTATGTGTGACTGCAGCAGATACTTGTTGAAGGTAACGGCTGAATTTCCTTCAGAAGGCCTGCCAACTTTAATTAACTAAGGTTTATTCTGAAATGCAGCGAGATTAGGAACTTGTTTGCAATCTGTTTGCATTGTAATATACAAATCAGAACATGGTTCTCCTAGTGTCTAACTGCAAAACCTGTCACCTGCCTTTCCACAAGTGAATTTGAACTCTGGCTATATTCTCTGCTCCATTTAACTTCTGCTTTTTTTTTATCATAGGTTTGGGGACACTCACCATTTGTGAACAGTTGGGGAGGCAATGATTGCTCACCAGGCTACATACGCTTGTCAGACCTAACAGCTATAGAGTTCTCAATGTTTCTTTTCAGATATGATTGTATCATATTTTAAAGTTTTTTCCACATCACTTTCTCTTCATGTCTTCTGACTCAAGGACTAGACTCCAATATCCTTGAGGCAGAAGTTGCCTCTGACCATAGCTGTACAATGCATAGAGTGTAGAGGGTTGCTCCTGGGGTGACTGTGTATCCATGTTGGCTGTGTGGACTCTAGTGTAACTACAGCAGCGTTGAATAACATTTCTTTGACAGGTATTCCATAAAGCTCAGGAACAAGTTCTTACAGTATTTCACTAATGATTGTTTTATCTGCAGACCTGAAATGCACTTGGACAGTCAGCAAGGCTTTGGGAGAGATGCTGCTGCATTTTCTCCTGCTGTTTCCACCAGTACTCACTTAAATTTTAAGCAGGTTGCTGAGAGCAAAGTTTTGGGTTAATGAAACAGAGCAAAGTACATTGGCACTGGCAGCACAACTGGCTAAAATGATAGTTCCCACCCTGACTGGGACAGAGATTGATGCTTTTGTGCTTAAGTGGAAAAAAAGCTATTATAGTGCTGGGGAGAGAAGGGAAAACACTCTGTTAATGGAAACAAAGGATAAATAAGCACTACTGCTAAGTTCATTAGACGATTGTGCTGAATTGTTTTGGACATGATTTGCTCTTCTCAGGGGAAGGGAGAAGCAAAGTTCTTCACGTCACCACCATAAAACGGCCTGTGTAATTTTTATGGTAGTAAAATTGGGTTTTAATGTTGGTATATTTTGACTCATCACTTCAGATTTCAATGTCATATGTATTACTGAAAACCATAATTATCTTTATGAAAATGTTTTCATAACAGACCAGTTTCTCACAGAGGAAACCCATCATGTTCTATCAGAACCTTTCCACTGGTACTGAGTGCTTTATTTATTTGTTCTCTGTGCTCACATCATGCAAAAAAGGGCGTTTTACCTTATGCCCCCTTAATAAAGTCTTTATCCCTCTGCTGACCTCTTGATGCCATGCTGCCATCCTCCCACCTCTGGGAAGGAGAGGGCTGAGCCATGTATCATGTAATCTGCTGGGAGGAGGCTAGTTGCTGCTAAAATACTGCTGGAAAGGTGGCCTTTGTCACCCTGGGTTTACAGTAGAGCTCTTTCATTTCTTCTGCTGCAAGCTGGTGTCTGGGTCAAGTGAACCACTTAGCCAGTAGAGAGCCTTCCTGACTGTGTCTGCAGCTGGAGGACTCAGTCCTGTTGCACCTATAAAAGCTCTGAGTGCATTTAGCCTGTGAAAGTGGAAACGGATCTTGATGGTTTTAAACAAATCTTTCTTGCCCGGAAAGGCAAGAGACAGTAGCACACTAGCAAAGTAGCCACCTAGTCATGCTCTTAGGTGTCCTCTCATATTGGTAATGTTTTGAGTTACTGCCAAGTATCAGCTACTAATATTATTTCATATAATGGGTCCCTTTATGCTTCTCTGAAGGACCTTCAGAGCTATAATCATTGCCTGAAGGGTTTTAAAATTTCTAGTATTTTCCCTCGATAGTTTTGTGAGGTTTTTCTTTGAAAGGAGTCCTGCCACAGGGGAACCTGCTCTCCTGTCCGTAAGCAAGTGTATGCTAAATCGTTCTGACGCTAATGGGAGTGTTGCCTGCGTGAGGACCTGATAATATATTCCATATAATAAACCTCAGTCTCAAGAATAGGAAATGCAATGGGAAAAAAGAATAAAAAATCCTAAAAGGCCCGATTCTGCTCTTGCCCAACATCAGTTTTAATGTAACAAAGTCAGTTTCCCATGGAGTTGCTCCTGCAAGTGAGCCTTGTAATGTAAACGGATTGTTTCTTGGATTTCTTTCTTTCCTGCAGTCAGTCTTCTTCACTCTGAGCAAAAAGGCTTTGCAGGTCCTTCTGGTTCATCACCCAAACATCGCTTGAGGGCAAGCTGCTCTTACCTCTGTAGCTTCTATGTCTACTCGTGCTGTGGCACCATCCATCAAGTGAACAGGTTTGAGGAAAGCACGGGAACTGTCTGAGCTGCCAACCTGAAATAAATCACAGTGCTGAACAGGACCAGCTTCTCCCATTTTTTTTTCCTGCCTCATTACTAAGTCAAAACTTATTGTCTATCTGTATAGCACTGGAAGAGGTGGCTTCAGTGCCATCACTTTCTGTGCCAAAGAGGCTTGCACTAGTAGTGAGGACTGCAAGGTCTGAGTCTGCTTCAAGCATTGGGAGAAAAATATCATCTATTGTTCAGTCTTTCCTGTGCTAGCTGGTCTTGGAGGATATCGTCAGAAATTGAGGGTTGGATGATGCTCATCCACAGAGAGTTCTGATTGTACTTATCTGCTTCTACCAACTTATAAAACAGCCTCTACATCATTGTATGTGATCCATATCCAAAGTGTGGGAATGCTGTTTTCCTTTCCTAAATGCTTCTGTGTGTGGTGGTACCATTCAGGAGTGATTCATCTTGAGTAATATTTGAAGAACTTAGTTTGCAGTTGGTTCATGACTGGGACACATAATGTAGGGAGAGCTGATTAATGTATTTGCAAACAGTAGAAGACAAAAACATGGGGGGAAAAAAAGGAAAAAGGACATCTTTAGTAGGTCTGTTGTCATTGCTGAGTATTGGAAAATCAGTGGTAGAAGACCTGTAGAAAGAAAGGATGTAAGAGGAACCCTTTCCTTTCTTAACAAAGGAAAAAAGACTTCTTAGTTTTGAAAACATGCTTTTATACAATGAAGCATGACTGATGTAGCTTGAGTGATGTTAAGTAAAGGTACCAGTGCATTCAAAGTTTAATTTATCTAGTTTGAAAAGCATGTGGACCTTTCTTGAAGCTGTTCTGCTTCAAGGAACAGTCAGTGATTCTGGACAAAATGGAATGAAATGATTAATAGTTCTGTAAACATCCTTGATCATGCTGCACAAACATACACACAGTTGTGGTTTGCCTTGATGCAGGATAGACACAAGCTCCTCAGAGCTGGAGCTTAGGAAATGCTGCAAGCAGATTGCATGTCATGGGAGAGCAAAGCTCCTGTCAAGAAAAATACAAAGTTAATTAGTAGTACATTATTTTCCCCAAAAATAGTTTGAGTTGCTAAAGTTGGCTTCTAGATATCTAATGTAAAGTCAAGCTACTTTGTTTCTTTTTTATATTTATTTGCTTTACAGGACTTCATGTCACTCATTCCTTTGTACACTGCTTAAAAGTGAACTCATGGTTAATATAGAGAACTTTAATTTTCTTTTTATTATTCCTTTTGATAGCACACCTTGGGATACTTCTTAGCTGCACACCTTAATTTAAATCATGTTTTGAGAACTGCCTCTATATTATTCAAGCAATTGTGGTGGAATAAATAATGGAAATTGAGATTTGTCCTTAATGGGTCTATTTCCTGTGGAGGCTGAGATATAAATGTGTCAGGTTTCGCTTCTCGGTTTCTAAACCAAGACTTTCAGGTGTGTTAGGATTTCACATGGTGTATGAGAAGATTTAATACGTTTCTCCTATCCAGATCTGAAGTTGCAGTAATGTAGGCATTTGATTTAATACACCATCCTATGTGCACTCTAATAGAGGTCATTATAATGCATGTTTTGAAAGTAGTGTTATTGATGAGCAGCTGCTCCGCAGAACCCAGATTGCCTTTCCAGTGTGCTTTCTGCTCATAAGTTGTTTTCTCTGTGGGAAATAAATTGTTTTCACTGTGGGAAATGTTAGTTGTTTACTAATAAGTTGTTTTCTCTGTGGGAATAGATTTTGAATGTTAAGATAGAAGATAGTACTTTGGGCCATTGAAGGAAATACAATATGCCAGAAGTTCATGAGCTACTGGGACTTTTTAAACAGAAGATTTATAAGGTCCTGTGTCAGTCTTGCACCCAGTATTCTTTTAAGAAGACGTGGGGAACTGCATCTTAATAGCTGCTCAGAATTGGACGTTTGTGTTGTGGTCAAGTCTGAACATTGCAGGCTGTCTAAATTAAGCCTGTTATTGATGACGAGGATCTGCATCCTTTTCAGGGTAAATAATCTGTTTGTAGGTGGCAGGTAGCCTGAGATGTCAGTGCAGCGCAACTAAATAGAGTGTGTGTGTGTGTGTATCCTTCACAAGCAGAACACAGATTTGTTAGGAATAATCTCCTCTGTATGGTGGTGTGATGGCTCAACAGATATTTATTTCTGGAAGTGTTTGGCACTGATTGCCATAACAAATGCTGGCTTAAATATATTGAGTGGAACAAGTATTTTGTGGCTAGAAGAAAGCAGCTGCTTTCTTCCCTCTGGATTTGTAGTGATGTAGCTGCATGTCAGGTCCATGCTCTGATTCTGTATGCAGAATGTTGATATATTTCCAGCTCCTGGCAAATTAAATTCACAGTCCTTTCAAAGGTGATAGCTGAGAGCTACATGTCTGTATGGCTTCTGCAACTTTATAAGGCTTGCAAATGCTAGTGGTACCTTATGAAGTCATCTGGTGCCTCCTTAAGTGTATTTGGAGTGGCATCAGATCTCATATTGGTCATCCAGGCTTTCCAGACTCTACCTGTCCCAAGCCTAACACTGTAGACAATAAGTTTCCTAACTGATGTCAGTATTTCTGTGACTGATTCCCTTTTCCCCCAAAGAAATAACTTGGATGGCTTGTAACTTGTTCTAGATCAATGAACTAGTTACACCAACAGGACAGTGTATTAAGATTTGACTGCTTGCCACATCCTAAAACCAAAAACCCCTCAGTGATCAGAGTAAGATCTTCAGAGAGGGTGTAGCATTATTGTTGGAGTCAGATGCTCGTCTCCATGCAGCTTGCTATAGTAAATCCAGATGGAAAGGAGAGCTGCCAGCTTTAACAAAGCCAAGCCTACAAACATGCATTGCTGATGAAATGCAAGTGCAGAGAGAGTATGGGTGACTGCAGTAAATTAGCCCAGACTGACGTACACAGGGAGTGAGCTGAATAAAACCCATCTCATTGAGGCAATTTAGAAATATGTTCCTCTCCAATGTATGGATGGAACAGATGGGATATGATTGATAAGGAAAACTAGAAAAAAAGGGGGAAAAAATAAAATGACCTTACTAAGGTTCATGTAAAGGAGATATGAGGAAGCAGATCAATGGGGAGTGAGCAAGACAAAGCCTACCAATAGTTAAGTTAAGGTCATAGGCTAATTAGCACAAAAAAAGAATGTTGTGATGAAAGATATAATTTTAAGGACTGATATAATGGTAAAGTCAAATATAAAGAAACATCAATTATAGGAGTAATGGTTGTAAAACTTTCCTCTTGCTTTGCTGAATAAGTCAGCCTTGAAGGAACAAGCCCATAATCCAAGAAGTAAATCAGCGTAGAAAATAACTCATTGCTCTACAGAATGTCACTGAAAGCATGGGTGCAAACTGCCACAGGTTCAGTCAATGTTGCATACATCAAAGCCTCACAGTGTCTGTAGGCACAGGAGCTTAGGACCTAAAAGTAGAAATACCACGCAGGTCGTGCTGGTACTCACCAGTTTGGCTGGGGCTATAAATCACAGCTTTGCTAAAAAGGTGACAAATAAGTTAAATCTTAGTATAATTAGAAATGAACTTTTCAGTTTCATATGTTAGTAAAAGATTGTTGTTTTTTTCCACTACAACTACAGAATACACACTTTGAAACAATTTATGAATTGTGTATTGGTCTTTAAAAAGAGATCTTTAAAAAAGAGGTTAAGAGGTAGCAGTGCTGTGAAGGAGCAGTAAAGAGGAATTGCTGTAGTTTGGGGCTGTCTGGCTGGTTACTTCTGCATATTCCCAAAGCTGCAATTATAAGAAGGATCATGTTGTTTCAACTTTGATTAATTTGTGAGAAGCATTTATAAGAGCTGCTTTACTAATTTTCATAGCTGAGCATCCACAACTGAACACCTTTGAGCATGGAGACTTTGCCCCACAGCATTGATACCAAAACCTCTTAAAATCAGTCTATTTAAAGATGAAATAATCCTAGTTAGAGAAGCAATAGAAGAGTAATTTATGCCAGTGCTTCACATTAAAACTCCAAATACAACTCTGCTTTTCAGTTTTGTGTGAAATAAGCCAGGTTCAGGATAAGAATTCAGATTCTTTGTGTTTCACGGACTCATCTCCTACTCCATATATCTACTGGATGTCAGGGAATTGCCAGACCACTAGATATAGTCACCAAAAAGTCCTTAAAACCCTAAGTTCTTTCAGTAGCAGTGGCTACTGTGATCCATTAAAGTCCATAGACTATCTTCTGCCATATAAAGTCATTTTGGGCTAAAGGAGAAGCAGGTAAATGGTATACAAGAAAGCTCAAGGAAAAGATGTCCTGCATTTGAATGTTTCTACTTCAACCCCCAACATCAATAACAAATAGAAATCATCAAATTATGCAGTTTTGACTCCAAATTCAATATTTCATAGTCAGGATATAATTGCTTCCTTTTTGTTTCAGGCAAGCATTAAGATATATGCTGCTGCCTAAGACAAGTAGAAGGATCAGTTTACCATATTCCCAACCCTAAGAATGCTTTCAAATGAGAGGGAAATAAGTAGAGCTTCTGGATTTATTTTATTAAGACCTGAAAAAAGAAAAGTAAATCAAGAATTTTTATTACCATCCTTTCTCACCAGTGAGTGGGTAATAGCCTTTTGAAATTGTTCCATTTGATTCCTTCCAGTGTGGTACTAGTAAGCCAGAAAGCGAATTACTTCCTTGTACACCCAAGCTGATAAAGATTTCTGTTGCAATAGGTTTTCCACTAGTAACTTAAGTTAGGGAGAAACCTTTAATTATAGCTTTCTTCCATCCAGGCTACAAAGTTGACAAGATTAGTTATTTGCTACCCAGAGTGAAATGATACTGTATTTCTGAGATTGCTGTTGGTTTGGGACATGTTTGATTAAAAAAAGTTAAAACCTGTGAGGGGAAAGCAGTTTTTATTAGAAGTTTAGCACAAGAAACAGATACAGAACTTGCAGCAAATAGCTGAAATGACTTGGTAAGACTTAAAAAGGCTGTTTGTGTAGTGCAGCAGGAGCGCTAATAAAACCTGTTAATTAACCCTGAAGGTATTTCTGGAAACCCATTTTCAGCATCTCCTGTGTGTCCAAAGCATTCACCTTTTGGCCTGAGATTTCCACTGCTTGTTCTATAATCCAAAGCAAAGGTATTGGGAGAAAAAAAGGAAACAAATTCTTATCAGCAGCCGATGAGCAAATAGTAAGAAGTTTTTCCGTGAAACAACTTCTTTTATGTATTAAATAGCTGTCTGTCCCAGGCTGCACTCAAGGAAAGGGAAAATTTGACTTATCTATACATACATACACCTGCATAGTCTTCCAGGCATGAACTGCACTACTTGACTAAAAGAAGATGAGGAAGTCTATTTCATCTTGGTGTGATACAATAAATGTAATACAACAATTTGAGTTTGTTAGGGGAAGCTTTTTTCTAAAGCCTTGAAGTTCAGTATGTCTGGATAGACAGAATCCTGTCAGCTCACAAAGATGTTCTGGAACTTGTTTTGCTTTGCAGAGATCAAGTAGCTTATGTAGAACATTGTATATGTTTGGGTCTTGCAAAATGTCACTTAAGAGAGGTCTTTAGTCATGAATAGTGATACAGTTTCATACTGAGTGGACTACGGTCAGTACAGGGTGCTCTGCTGGGGATACATTTTTCTTGCTAGCAGCTGAACTGGATTCATTTTGTGGAGGGATGTTGCCGGAGTTGTGAGAGGAAAGGGGCTACTCTGACTGCAAACTGCTGGTAAAACCTCCAAACCGCTGCTATTCGCGGTGTGTCACAATTACCACCACTGTGCTCTTAAATGTATTCCTTGGATGCTAAGTTAGCTTTGGTGACCATAACACTAAGGACTTGCAGGAATAGCTTATATACATTAAAAAAACCTGTGTTGGAAGTTCATTATTTTATGTAAACTCACAAAGTTCTGCTGTTGACAGCTTGTGTTGCTAGATTTTTTCCTTCAAGCATTAGAAATGTTGGTGTTTAGTAGATGCTATGAATTACAGCTGCCCTCCCTCTGTGCTGGCCTGTATGTCTGAAACTTGATTAGGTCTCATTCCACATCTGAAAGGTTAAAAGAAAACATTTCAGCAAGACAATATGTTGCCAATTAAAATGCTTGACCCATATCCTCGTGCACTCAGAAGAACAAACAGAAGCACCTGTGTGCTTGGTTTACACACTGTCTTTGTTTTCCCCTAGGATGTGTTTGGCTGGCTTCCCGAGTGTTCTAGGATGGAAATGGTACTGAAAAAGTCCATGGCAATAAAAATCATAGTTTAGGGGAATAGCCATCTTCCTGACTGAGATGGGACTTCTCGCAGTGCTGGGAAGCAGATACCTAATGTTGGCAATCAGTGGACGAGAGTAGGTTGCAGGACTTCAGAGGTGCTGGTCCAGTTAGATTATTCAGATTGCAAGAGATCTTGGAATCTCTTCTGATTTGTGTGGCTGCAGCCAAAGCCTAAGCAAGAAGCATTCAGTCATCTGCAAAGGGGGTTGGAAGGAGGGCTGAGACAGATTTTGCTTTACATGGCTGCAGAGCAGTCCCAGCAGAAGGACAAGAGTTATGTTGCCCATCTGTCTCTGACACGTTACATTATTTCCCAACCCAGAAAGGACCTATCTCTTTTAGCACTGCTGAACAGTTGAGCTTGAGTGGGTTCAACAGTTTTCTGGATGTTCTTAGGATGTCTCTTTTGATTTTTATTTTATTTTTGCTACTTTGCAGCCTTTTCCCCAAAGATTACTGCACAGCTGCTAGCCTCTTGATACTCTCCCAGTTCTGCCAGCTAGCTCTATGTTTCTCTCAGATGTATTAAGGATCAGCTGAGCTGCCTCTGGAGCACTGACCCATCCTATGGTTTGGAAAGCAAAGCTATATCTGCAGGATACAGGCAATACAGAGCAGATCACTTCATAAGACCTGAAATGGCAAAATCCATTCCAGCTGGAAATTGTTCTAACTTTTTAATCCATTCTATGAATCCATTTATTACATGAAAATTTCACCTTCTTTATTTAGCTATTGGCCTGAGCATGATTTCTAAACCACCATGCTGAAATGCATTGCTACTCATTTCCATTTTATGCAAGTTAAAGATAGTTAAAAAGTCTTCATTTTTTTTTTAATACATCTTGAAATTCTGCTGTTATGAATACAATTTTTTTTTTTGGTCACATTCTAGCCTGGAGCAGCTCTTTGCAGCTTAGTTGCTATATAAATCCCTTGAAATAGAAGCTGTCCTGGAAATAGAGCTTAATTGAGATGCTGCTATTTCCTTAATTGAAGAAGCACTTATAGGTAATTTTTGGGGGGAATTATTATTTAATTTCTAACAGAGCTCAAATAAATCACCACTTACTCTCTCCTTATGGCAAAAACTCACTAGTGGCTTTTTTTAAAGCTTCTGAGCTCCCCATGTCAAGTTTGTAGACAATTACATAAGATTTGAAGGACATAAATGGTGAGGCAGTTGTTCAGACAGAAATTACATAGCTATTTAGGCTTTTAAAATATACTTACATCATTCCACTTAACAACACATAAAGTTGTCCCATAGAACTTCTGAGCATTACTCTGTATGAAAGCACACTAACACAGCCTTGATGAAATGGACTGATTCACAGAATCTTAAGGGTTGGAAAGGACCTTGAGAGATCATCCAGTCTGACTGCCCTGCCAGAGACTCACCCCTCTCATCATCCCCCCCACCCTGTAAATCTCTTTTCCCACTTCAGCATCTGAAATCAATGTTCTTCCAGCCCTTTCTGGTACCCCGTGGCAAGCTGTGCATCCAGCTTTTGTCTCCACAAAACCTACAGCAGTATTTTTGTATTAATTTTTTTTCTTTTCTGATAAAATTTGTGTTTGAGTGGATTAAAAAGAGGAGTCTTTCATGATGAGCATGCCAGGGGGAAGCAAATATTTCTAAATGCATCTGCAGCACTGCCAAAACAAAAGAATATCTGTTTGTACCATAACCTGCCATCTGTAACTCTCTTTCTGTTGGCTTGACAAACAAAATAGAAAAAACTAAGGGGAGGAAAAAAAAGAGCAACTTGTTTATTCTGCTAAGAGAAATGATTAAGCCTTAATAAATAAAATGAAAGCACAATTTAAGGTTGTTCCTCCTTCACAAGGGAAAAAAATTTAAATGGGATGTGTAGTTCACAAGAAATTCCTAGAAATGGTCTTGTCAGTACAAACGGAGCATTAAATGACCTTTCTTGAAATGTCTTTATCCCATTTTATTCTCCAAGCAGAGAAATGATATTACAATTTAAATGAAATTTACATATAACATTAAGATAAGAAAATGTTATTAGAGGCCCCTATAATCTGCTTTTCCTTTGTCACCCTATCCGGTGCATTTCATTGTACTGCGTACACGTAATAGTCCCCTTGTTTCTAGTAAAAGCTTCATACACAGAGCTCCATAAACAATACCCCTTGAGAAACAATCACTATGCAAACACTTCCAAGCGTGGTAGGTTGGTGTGGTAGCAAATCACAAAAAAAGCTTGAGACAAGATCAGTTGGTGTCAATGCTCTTGTGTGCTGGTGCTGTGTAGAAAGAGGGCAAAAACATCCTGGATGGTGTTTAATAGATTTTTGTCATTGTTTTGACATTGCTGTCAAAATTGTTTATTTATCAAATATGCCTAAGGCAAAGGAGCTCTTTGGGAGATAGAAAATCTTGATGTGCAAAGGTCTCCCAGGAACAGATTTCAAGCAAGGCAGGTATCGTGGGCTTGCTGGGCTCTGTGACAAAGTATGATCTATAGGCATGATCTTATCCATTTATATTTCTGTAGCTATGGTCAAGGTGATGGAATTAGCTCAGAAATATCTGTAACAGCTCATCAGGGATCTAAAGACCTTTGAGTTGAAAGATTTTTCAGTTCATTAAGAAATCAAAGTAAGTAAAAGGTAACTACTAAATAATCACTTACTTCTGAGGACAATTTGCCATCAAATTAAGTCTAATATTCAGAGGGAAGGACACTTAAACTTGAACTTCTATAAAGGTACACTTAAGAGACGGGTTTTTTTCCTATGTCAAAAAGCATACATTCTGTTTTAACTGGATGCCCTAAATCATCTTGGAATCTTTATCTTTTGGGATAAATTAGGAAGTTTTTTTTCCCTCCTGTGTTTAATATGAGAGGGAGACAAGGGAGTTTAGACGTGTAAGATGGCTCCTATGGAGAGCAAGTGGGTTATACTGGCTCTCATTTATTCCTTTGAAAAGCCACCTTCAATGGAGACAATTTATGGTCATAAGTTTTTGTAGGCCATGATAAATTTGTAGCAGTACTGGATGAAGCTGCTTGACTTCAGTATTGTCTTGTGCACTCTCTTAGGGTGTGTTTCACAGGTTTTTTTGGTCCTGTAGCAAAGTTCACTTGCTTACGTTGAAGGATAATGTATCATGAGTCATACCATGGAAGAGTCTATATGCTGCTGAAGTGATGATATCTTCCTTATCAATGAAGAACTGTTGCCTGTAAGGAGAAAGCTGGGTAACAGAGGGTAATGTACTTTTCGGGAGGATCTTTTGTTTTGCTGGAGTCTCCTTTCTTGGAAGTCTTCAAGAACCGCCTGGACGTGTTCCTGTGCCATCTGATCTAGGTGAACCTGCTTCTGCAGGGGTGTTGGACTTGATCTCTAGAGGTCCCTTCCAACCCTACCATTCTATGATTGCTCTCTGAACATAAGTAAATTATGACCTTCTGAAATCAGAAGTCCAACTGTTAATTCATATTCTCAGTAACATGTTAGTAGCAGCATAAAGACTTATGTAGTAAGATGTTTATTTTGCAGATGTGAAAGTTGAGCCTTTTTTCCCCTGGTACTTCCATGTGGTCAGGCATAGTGAATGAGACTAAAAGTTCCCCTTTTTTTCTCTATTTTTTGTTAGTTTCCCTGTGTTTCTTGTACAGGACTTCAGTGTTTTAGGGTAAATTCCATTTCTTAGATACTTACAGTTGCACTTATCTGAGTTTACTGAGCTGTTGCTCTCTGAACAGGATTAAATGTCAGATTAAATAAGTACCGGTGTTTAATTGCATGGAATCAACTTAACTATGGCTCAAGAAATTTTTTATATTAATATTCTAGTTATAAGAGATTGGTTTCAAATTCCCTTCTGATTCCTGCAGATACTTTAATTTTCCAAGACATTTACTGATTAGCAGTGAGGCACATGGAGTTAAAATAAATCAAGGTGAAATATCTTTATATTTATTGGAATTTAATGGGTTCTGTGCTCCTTAATTTCTGTCTGTTTCCTAAAGTTACTACAACAGTGAAATGATTTTTTTTCAGTCTGCAGTACTGTTGGTGATAAGATTTGTGATGACCATTTTGGGATAACTTATTATATATTTTTGCTGCATTAGTCTATTAACTATTAATATTGATAGTTAATAAGTTTAATTAGTAAGTTCCCAGGAAAAGAGGTCTCTGCTTCCTCATGTTTTCAACCTCATATTTAAAGCATTCTTCCAAGGATAGCAGTTTTGTATGGCTCTGCTGTAAAGATGTGAAGCTGAGTCCATATTAAATTCACCTTGGGCATCCCTAGTCCTGTCTGCCCAGGCAAACGTGTTGCAGGTAGCCTCTTTGTTTCATCTTCCTTATCTACCTGTCACAGTAGAAAGGTTAATACTTATTTGGGGATAATCCTTGTGTTCACTTAAGGAAAACACTTTGCAGTGTATCTGAGCATTTCAAGTGCATCTTGACAGCTTGTCTCCATTTAACCTCCAAGACTCAACTATTTTTAACTGCAGCTATTTCCATGGTTGCCTCTGTTCTGTGCCATGTTTCTTCAAAACTATGAAATCCTGTACAGTTACCTTAGATAGAAACTCACCTATTTCTAAAGTATAAGCCAACAAATATTTCTGTCTTCAGTTTTTATCTCTGGCTTATTCCACATGGATGCTCTGCACTTGCCATGCACACTGGAGCTTTGGTATCACAAGCCAGAGTTGTCTCATGTTAGTGATTGCTTGCAGGGCTGGGTACCTGTAGCTGTTAAAGCTTGAAATTCCTACTGGATTAGCTTTAAAGTTGAAGATTTTCTTCCTCATCAGCATCCTTTGGGTTTTTTGTCTGCCCTTGGAGACTCAACTTTGTATTTTAAACCTGAGAATAAAACTCAAAAAAACCCTAAATGTAAGGTGATTTATCATAAATTAGTGTTTCATCACTTTGGGTGAAGCTCTGGAATAGCTTACTAAGCTCACTGGAAAAGTCAATCGAACTCTGAATTTTATTTGCACCAGTATTTTGTGCCTCTAGCTCCTTGTAGAGTAGATTTGTCTTGCCTGAACTAGATCCTTCTATTCTTTAAGAGAGTGGTGACATGGACCCTTCTGGGATGTAATTCAATATCTAATGTATTATATATTACATCATGTTAATTATTACATATTGTTAAGGATGGGAACAGGGAAAGAAACCCACATAGATTTAGTTGTTACTCCTTCATTTAGTTATTATCACTTTTCTTGACATAATATTTGAATATTCTTCTGAATCTAAGTGTTTTCACTTCAAAGCTCTGTGTTTTGTTCACCTAATGAGCTGCTTTAGTATTATTTAGTCTGAGTTTTATATAGCTTACCCAATTCTTGATATTCATCACTAGCTGCAATCCCAAACTGAAGCACATCAAGCAGCCTCTAAAATGCTGGAATGGGTATTTTTACACACTTCTGAAAAATACTGAGCTGTTGATTAAAGAGATATTTTTATGAGTAGGAAATGTTTCTGAAGGGATCATTTACAGTGAAGCAGATCTGATTGAGTTATATGCTGGATGTGTATGGTGCTTTTGTTTGTTTTCTCCAAGGGAAATCATAATAAAAGATGGGACTGAAAATAGGCATCCTGTCTGGCAGTTATAGATGTGTTACTAAAAATAGTGGGACTTCTGTGGGCTTTTTGGAAGTTACAGTCAAATCAATCTTGTGATAATTATTCTACTTCAGAGAAGCTGAAACATCAGCTTAGTACTTTTTTTGCTGTAACAAGTAACCTGATAGTATAATAGATATTATGGAAACTATTCAGCATCTTACAAGTGCATTAGTGATATAAGCTTAAATTTGATCTGTTCCCAACACTGTTACAGTTTTTCCTTAGATGTGAGTCCTTCTGTGGATGTAAGAGATGTAAGAAAGTGTAGTTCATCATACTACAAGCAGCAGGCCTGCTTGTCTTGACATTTTGGTTTGCTTTGATAGAGAAGTACGGGGAGAGTGACTTCTGTCTACTTTACCTTGTTTTATCTATGTAGTTGTATCTTAACATACCCAGCTCTCCTGTAAATATTGTCTTAGTAAATGGTTTCAGGAGGGTACTGTACATATCTGTGGTCTTGAATTTTGTGTGTCTTAGGTATTTTTTTATGCCAAAATGATTATTAAAGTATGAGGAGCTTTTGTTTTAGGGAAAAAAAGACAACCCTTGATAGCATTTTAGATACACCTGCTCAACATCTGAATGTTATAGAAGAAAGGTGTTGTATATCATGCACAAATTGGTTATTAATAGGAAGATATTTTCAAGCCAAGTTCCTCCACTAAATATATGAGAAGTTTAGTTTTCATGCTTGGCATTGCTCTTGAGTATGGTGCACACGTTTAACAGAGAGTACGAGCAGGAAGAGATGTTGTTAACACTGTATGGTTATATTACTGTTCTGATTCAAGGCTTTGGGGGGTTTTTGGTCCAATCTACAGGACAGTTGCACAGAAACATAATATGTTGGATAACATAGTGGGCTGAATGTAAAAAAAATCATATTGTGGGTGGTTTTAAGTACTTCTCATGTTCTGGCTTCTGCAGGTTCCTCCTTGAATCAGTCTCGTAGATGTCACTGAAACATTTTTGTGCCTAACAGAATCAGTGATCATTTATTTTATGCTGAAGAAACTGTTAATCCATTTACATGCTTTATGTACATATAGATTAATGTAGAGTGAAGGCTTCAGTGTGAAGCTTAAAAAATGACTTTTCTAACACCTTTATGGATATTAAAATTATAGCATTTGGGTCCAGCTCTGTCTATAGATAAGGTAGAAATAGGTTCCAGCTAGAAAACAATTTGTCACTAGCAATTATTAAAAACTTTAAAGCTAAATCCAAGATGCAGCCACCTTCTTAGAAACAGGGGAGTGAATTATTATCTTAGGTTTCATCTGGCTCATTTTCAAACATGAATAAAACATTTCCCCCCCACAAATCGTTTGTCTCTGTGAAACCTTCTTGAAGGGTTGCAGCAAAGGTGAAGATGTTCATGCAGATTTCATGGTGATGGAAAGCCTTTTCAGAAACAAGAGTAGAAAGCAAAATGTGAGGGGAAATACAACTATAGGAGAGCAAAATGGAACGTGTTACTCAAATGACATCCTGACTCCAATTAGTCAGACTTGGGAGGCTTATTTTCAACCAAATATGTTCACTTGGATATCAAGAGTGTCTTCGTGAGGAATTCTTGCTCTTCGTAACATCAGTCAAAGACCAATCTTCTTGTGTTAAAATTGCTCTGCAAAAAGGTGGTTTAAAGCCCTTCTTGTACTTGTTATCATATTATATGTAAGGGTAGAGTCAAATATATAAAGCTTTTTCTGAATACGACACTTCAAAACTAGTATTCCAGTAAATCACATCTCTCAGTCAGAAATTGGAGACATATGAACCAAAGATGAAGATCTACACTTTATTGCTGTTTTATTTGTGGCTGTGCTCATCCTATCTACTTTTAATAAGTATTGCTTAATTCACCCAGTTGCCAGGTTTTGAAGAGAAGGAAATCTATATTACATCACAAAACACATGCTTACCAAAAGCACAGGGATTAAGCAAAAGGATTCAATTTGAGTTTTACAGTAATCGATATGGCTCTTAGTTATCTGTACAATAGATAAAAATCTGAAAATAGTTTAAACTCGGGAGGTTATCAGGGACCAGACCAATGCTCACCCTCTTATCTGTCCTTTGATTTTTCTGGTACCATCTGTCTAGGACAAGAGTTGAAGATGAGAGCTTGGGTTAGGTAGCACTAAGTCTGAACCTGTATGGATATTTTTAATGTTCTTGGACAAAAACAGAGAAAAAAATAATTGATAAAGGAAGAATTCACTTTTTTTCTTTTGGATGTTGCTGAAGTCTGGGTAAAATTAATGTGTCTGTATCTTGGGTCTCCATATACTTGCTCCCATGGCGACCTAGATGTCAATAAGCAGCACATCATGATTTCAGTAGTACATAAACAGAGCTGTGCACCTTACTGCAATAATTATTAATAAAGTCCACCAAATAAAAGACTAAAAAAAATCCTCCTGCTAGTAAATTGAGTGATGATATTTCTGTGTATGTTATTCCATTTGGGCTTTAGAGGGTTTAATTTAATGTGTCTGAAGCACCACAGAAATGCTGATTGTATTGAAATTACTTTAAATGAGTCTGAAAAATGATCTTTTACAGTCGAGCTCCTCCTTGCTCATATTTATTTCTGTGGAAGAATTCCTTGTCCCTCATTTGCAACATGTTTTATGTTCTTCTGAAGATGTTCAAGTTGAACTTCTGGGGTTTCAGCCTTAGTGCAACTTGCTATGTTTTGATTTTATACATTTGATTACACCGTAGTTTTATATGTCTGGTCTGGGGCTAGAGAGAACTATGCTTGTACTCTGGAACTTGCAAAAATACCTCTGAGATTCCTGGTATATAAAAAGAAGTTTGTTGATGTTCAGCAAGTTTCCCACAATGTGGTTCTGATCCATGGAAGTGGTTGAGGTTCTGGCAGAATAAGTCAGGTACCAGCAGTATGGTGGTGGTTCTAGAGCCTTGCACAACTGTTCACACTAACATGTTGAGGTATGTTACTAGATGCAGCAACATACTCACAGCATTATTTAAGAATCATACTGGGATGTGGAAGAAACTCCATGGGAAGTGTCAATGACCTTTTGGCCATGATTTTATCTGTTCTTTTTTTTTTTTTTTTTTCTAGCTGTTGCTCTAGAAGCTTCAGCAGCTGAAACAAAATGAGGTATATGTTGATCTTCAACACATAATTTTAGTCTGTATTCATGAGTTGTCATGCAGATATGTCAGTAGAGTTGACAGATGTGTGGGATACTGAGGGTCTGCTGTTTATCCTTAGGTATTCTGTGATGGATCATCAGTGTGGTTCAGCTGGCAATATCAAATTCGTTTTACAACAGTAATCTGAAATCTTAATTCAAGCCTCTCATTCCAAAACCCTAGTTTTGACAACTCCATTTTTTTTTCCATTGGTACAATCTTCCTTAATTGCTGTGTGTATGTATAGGCATTGCTCTGTAAAACCTGGAGAACTGTAGTCCATAGCAGCCAATTAACACTACTTAGCAGCTGTTAAAAAGGATAATTGCCTGATGGCACCTAACTTTATTTCTAATGCTTATTACTCTGAATTTATTATTCTTAAACTCACTCAGCTCCAGGTACCTTTTCAAATCAAATGGACTGATAACAGAAATATTTGTGTGCTTGCCAGATAGGGTCTGTGTAGATGGAGTGTGAGAGTTTTGTGACTGCACTGGTAAATCAGAGCTGAATGTGCCTTGCTGAAGTATCATCTCAGGAGTGCATGACACAAACGCTTTCTGAATGTAGATGTAGTGGTCTTGCATGTTATGCATTCCCTGTGGATTTTAGTATAGGATTGAAAAGCAAGAAGAAAACAATCCACAAAACCTTTCACAGGCCAGCAGGTAGCTGAATCTTTTGTTAAGATATTTTGTGGCAAATTGTTGCAACAGAGTAGTTCTCGCTCTTGTTCTTTATGAACTTTATCCTGTAAGCCCATAGTCCTGTTCACTCAAGCCTTCTTGACTTCACTGTGAGTTCACAATGTGGAGAGCTTTTAAGATTACATCTCTTATCATTTTCCTTTCAAAATCCAGCCTCTCCTATTCCCGTGAATTCCAGAGGGCTGGTGTTAAAGAAACGTTTTAGTTTCATTTGCTCTATAACTTCCTGCTAACAGAAGTCTAAACTTTTTCAATTTATATGAATGCCTCATTCTTCTGCTTCTATACAGGTTTGTGTACTGAATACAGCAGCATAAATTACCCATTTAGAAAAGGTCTATTGAATGTTAACATTTTACACCCCATATCCAAGTGAAATAATTGCCTTAAAGGAAAATGCCTTAAACGGATGATAGTCATTGAAAACAAAAACCATCGTTACAAATAAAACTAGATAGACAGTCCTTCAGAAGCTGTGGTAAATGAATGGACAGTTTACTTGGCAAGTGGGGATTTATTAGCTTGTGTAGATTGTGATGAAAGATATCTGAGAAAATAATTGTTCTCATTTTTGTGAAAATAAGGCAGTCCATTAAAACTGCTGCACATAATGATCAAAGGAATACTAATTTGTCTTTTAAATTCCTGTGATTTTTTAGCACTACCAAAGCCCGTCTAAATTCCAGCCTAGAGAGAATAATTCAGATCATCCGTTGTGTTTTGTTTGCTGATATATGTAGCTGTGGAAAGACACTTGTGAACATGTATGCAGATAGTAGAAGCCCCACCTTGCTGGCAACTCAGCCTTTAGTAGCGTCTCATGAGGTTAAAAACACAGGCCCAAGTTGTTAGCTATAGACATCACTAGTTGGTGTGGAGTACTTGCAGCTGATTTCAGAGGTGAAATATCATTGCGGAAAAGGGAAATTTGCCTTTCAAAACTGTCTGACAGATGTAGCACACTGCCTTTCAACAGACCGGAAAGAATTTCATGTTTTGAGACTGTACCTCTGTCCCTTGTTAGGACATGTGGAAATACGATGTCTTCCCATGTGTTCTTGGAGATGCAGAAATGATTCAGAGTGAGATGTGACTAAAATATGTCCTTTGTTTTCAGGAAAGAAATAGGTAAACTGACAAACTGCTAACTAATGTGGAAAACAGAAGATGAAGAAATGCTTTATTGACAGCAATGTATTTTCTGGAGGCTTGACAGAGACAGGAAAATACATTTTATCTTTTTCAAATATGCTATTGTATACTTAGATCAATCATCAAAATACAGTTAACCAGGTCTACAATTAATCAAAACTTTGAGAGATTAATAGAGTATCTTTATTTAATTTCATTAATAAGTTAGTGCCTCCACAGAATCTGCTCTGGAAGGACTTTTTTCAGTGCTGATTTCAGAATTGTTTTCAAAATGAGAAATCATCTACCATATGGAGACACTTCTGAAAGTGCTGCTTAAATGCTCAAATACTGAAATCTTTGCATGTTGCATCTCCTGCAGGGATAAAGGAACATGAACCTATAAAGCCCAAGTGCCAGATACTCTAGTACAGAAAAATGCACATGGGGAAAATCTGAATGAGAAAATAATCCATAATGTTGCACATTTTTCTACATGTTTGCAATCATAAAAATTATTCCATAATAAGAAACTATTCCCTTTCCCAGCCAAGCCAGAATCTTTTATACTTAATTTCTGCGTTTTATTACTCTGTGGGAGAACTAGATTTTTTTTTTTTTTAAGTGAACTGCCTTTTAATATAGAAAAATCAATGCTTGGGCTTTCAAAGGACTCAATGCTTTGGAAACCAAATGACCTTGACAGAAAGCACACCTGTAAATGCAGAACTGCTAACCTCCTCAACACGATGATTTATAAACCTTCATGTTTTTTCACTTGGACAAAAGAAAAAGGGGCTTATTGCTCTCCCAGTTTTCACACTCTGCTGTGGTTGGACAGCTGCTCTTTTTCATTCTTGGTGCCAGGGAGACAATCTTCTGTGGGTGAAATGAATTTTGAACAAAGGATGGCTTTCTGATAGGCATAATCTTGCAAAGCAAAGGATTCTGTAATTTGATGGCTTTTGAAGAATCTTCTTTGTCATCCTTGAAGCACTGCTTTCTCTGTATGGGAGTATTTGTTTTTGATGTTCGAATTTTCAGAGCTCAGTCTTATCACACACTTTTCCTTCTGTTCCTCTCATTACTAATATTGAGTGCTGGCAGGATTTCATGGGACTACCTGTATATGAAATGCAGTGCAAATCTGAATCTTTCATCAACAAGATTGAGACCTACCTTATCTTTCTTTCCCTTGCATCTAGTAGTTTTCTAGCTCAAGATATTTCTTGCCTAGGTAAAGCTGGTGTAGAAATTAGAACACTTTTATTTTTAATGAAAATTCAGATGAGCATTACTGTAATGTGTTCCCAAACTTGAAGGCTTACAGGGCATGCGTGTGGCTGCTTGTTAGTGTACAGTAGCTTGCTAGATTACCCAGGATTCTAATATGTAGATTATGAAAGTAAATTAGTATTTGTTTTCCAACCTAAATCTCTTCCTGTAGTTTTGAAAAACTACCCTACTGTCCTTCAAACCTTCTGGTGCTGCAAGGTCTTCATCGACCAAGCTCCTTTGCAAAGGAGAATCATCACATGCTGCAGTTTTTAAAGCTGCTCTCTTTTCAGTGAAGCATTTCCAGTCTGAAAAATCTACCAAAGTAGCCCAATTTATTTCTAAGTGTTTGGTATGATGGCTCATGTAACAAGAGGCTGTTCCTTGGAAAGCACCTGAAAGCATCTTGTCATCTTACCACTGATCTTTATACTTTCAGAAGTGAATCTTTCAGCTCCTTTGTTCATTTACATTACTTATAATGATGATTTCTGGTTTAAAGCCTCTGGTAGTTCCCAAAGTGCAGTTGAGAGCATATTGGACAAAATCAGATGGAGAGTTATCACTACTGCAGGTCGAGAAGTGAAAATGAAGGAAATTTCCTTTAAAGATCAGTTGTGATTGCAGCCTCACTTCTCATGGAGGTATCGACTAGCTGGCATGTGTTGGGAGGTGGCATAGAAGTACTTAAAACCTGCTTGGACAAAGGCTTGAGCCCACTGGCCCAATTTCAGCTCTCCTCAGACAGAGTGACCACACAATCCCTGAAGATCCTTTGCAACCATTGTGTGACTCCATGCAAGATTGTGAGGTGACATTAGACAGATCAGTGCTGACTTCATAGGGAAAACTTGAGTGATTATGGAGGTAAAAAACCCCCAGACAAACAGCCTTTGACTCTGGATTGCATCTATTTTAGATATCTGAGCACAAAAATGTTTTCTGATTGTATTTTTTGCAGTTGTAAAATATTTGTTGAAATGATATTTTTAAAAATAACTCCAAAGAATTAAAGTTTCTTAGGTAATGAGACTTGTTACATGAATTAATAGATTCTTTAAGATGAAAATTTACTGTCCTGCACATGCCAGTATCTGTTTCTCTTGTTTCACTTAATCAAAGGGTGACACCTCTGGCAGAAAACTTCAGAGTCCATTACAGAGCAAGAAAAACCTCAAACTGAATTTGAGCTCAGCATCCGAAAGTGGAGTTGTTTGAAAGGTCTTGCTCTGCTCCAAAGACCCTGCCTGCTTTCCAAAATGCCTGTAGCAACTCAATTTGTCACCAAAGCAAACGGGCAGAAGGTTGAACTCGTTGACAGGCACAGAGGAAAGAAACAAGATGACTGATGGTGGATGTGCCTCAGTTGAAACAACAACCTCTTGTGAGTAGGGCCAGATCCTGCCAGCTGCTTGGGGCTTGTAAAGCCATTCCCTTCAGGCCTTGAGAACGGTATCTGAGAGAAAACCTGCAGGTATTTTAAAAGGAGGTCATTTGAATTAAGACAAACCTTTCCTGTAAGGAAATAGGTTGACTGTGGCAACTGCTGATGCTGGATCTTTTCCCTAACCGATCTCCTGTGGGCAAATGAGGGATGTTATAAGCACTGCAACAGATATCCTAAAATCTGGACTGAGCAGCGTAACTTCTCAATTGCTTCAGTGTGTTATTTTATTCTCTCCCTAACAGCATTACAATGGAGGAAGGTCACCTGATATGCAGGAGACCTGAGATGAAGGGAGGCTTATCGATCAATCTCTCACTGAGGAAACTGGTGATGTAAGCAAATACAGTATCCCAAAGTCATTTCAAATGATTGCAATAGTAAATTAGTAAACAACAAGAGCTTTTTACAGCACAGAAGTTAAATGCTAAGATACTAGTATGTGTTTAAGCTGGACCCCAATATTTTATTTATGCTTTACTCCTTCAAATGTATCACAGAGTCTTAAGGGTTGGATGGACCTTTAGAGATCATCCAGTCCAACCCTCCTGCCAGAGCAGGATCATCTAGAGTAGGTCACACAGGAACTCGTCCAGCTGGGTTTTGAATGTCCCCAGAGAAGGAGACTCCACAGCTCATCTGGGCAGTCCCTTCCAGTGCTCCAAGGAGGAGTGATGAGAAGAAAGAACATGATGTAATACTGTAATTCCTTAGATAAGTTCTTTTCCAAGGCTACACTTACTATTAGCAGGAGCACAGCTTTTTTCCATGCAGTACTGGGTGGAAAATAAGCTGGTTTTGTCTTGCCTTGACCAAACTACTTTCCCAAGTTGAGTTCAATGTAGTTCATGGTCAAATGCACATTGCAGCTGATAAAGCGTAAGCAACAGCACAGAGGAACTACCTGGCAGCTGATGCAGTTACCTGCCGAAGAGCCCTGCTCTGCCTCTCTCCAGTCTGGAGCCAAGCAAGTCAAAACTAATTACATTATCGTTTAGTATAAGCTTAGAGTAAACAACTGAACAGTGATATAATGTAAAACAGAGCAGAGCAGTGAGCTCACCAGCTTCTAGACTGTAACAGACTGCAGGAAGACATGGACTAAAGAATGCTAAGTGCAAAGCTGGTGTGTGGTGCTGCTGTATGCTGTTCAGGGCAGTTGCAAGTAAATTGCCATGGTTTTCCAGCCTTGAAATTCCAAAGCACAGAGAGTGAAATTCAATTCAATGATATAAAATCTGGAGAGGCGGCCCTGTGTGTTCTTTTGATGACTGCTAGAGTTGTAGTCTTTTAAATTGCTTAAAATAAGGGAACTGATGGAAGTGAAATCTTTCAGAGGCTAGAAGTGCTGTGAAGCCATAGCGTTTCTATTCTTTGCCAAATAATAACTGCGAGTGATGAGTATTACTGATAAAAATAACAGAAGAAAATTAGGTTTTAGGTTGTGACCTCATCTGTACACCAATATATTAAAGTATTTCCCTTTGGGTGAAAAAAAAACCCAGTCTTTTAAAGGTTTTCTCCCATTTCATAGAAGCTGTGCCCAAGACAGTCTTTATTAAATGCTATATGTAGACCAACAGCCCCAAAATGATGCAACCTCCATTTTACTTCTCTGCTAATACTAAAATATGTATATTAAAAACACTCTATCCTCTGCCCTCTGCCTTGACATCCAGGTGTCTTGTCTGGGATTAAATTAATTACTAAATGTATTTTCTGTCTGTCAGGGATTTTAGACTTCAGAGGTGAATAGGTTTTGAAGCAATTCTGTAATAGGCTTACAAGGCTGAGAGGTAACAGAGCTGAAAAGTGGAAAAATCAAGAGGCTGCACCATTAATACCTTATTGAAAAGTTAATAAATTCATGACAACAGCCTGGAATATAAATAGTGTCTGTGCAGAGGAGTTTGTGTCAGGTCAAAAATTCATCCCATGTCCTCTGGTATGCAATATTTGTATAATTATGTGGTGTGTGCTAAATATTTGTGGTTAAATACCTCTGTAATAAAGATGTAATACGATTTTAGGCTTTCCAGAGTTACTGGAAAAGAAAGTGTGAATGTTCTCAAAGAGCCCCTCCAAAGTAAATAGTCACTGTCTGGCAGATAGGCTTGTATGCCCTGAATTTAAGGATCTATCCTGTATTTTGATTCAGTGCTGAGATGACCAAGACATGACTGAGTCCAAATACCTAGGGGAGATAATGCTGAAGGACTATCAGTGAAGACTGAGGTTGGTTCTTCTAAGCTTTGTTATTGAAGATGTCAGTGTTGATGACAGTGGTTTCAGTGGTGTCAAGAGAAAACAGAACATGAGAGGGTCTCTGGTGGCTTTGAGGAGTGGGCAAGGGGCTGCAGGAGTTCAGATGATATCTGGAGAAAGACTAGAGGTATGTGGTTGCATCAGAGGAGGAAAGTTATGGGGATAGTGAAATATGTAATGACAAATGAGAGAAGAAATTCAGGGATGAGAGAAGTTGTGTGATAATATTACTGAAACAAAAAGATAAGAGGAGGATAAAACCAATATTGCTGTAAGTCTCCAAAGTAGTTTGCAGAAACTGGTAAATACTGGTGCCCATCTGCAAGAAACTGATGGTATTGTGTTTTTCCTGTTGACTAGATGATTACATAGTAATTGAGTTTCCTGAGGGCCAAAATGCATTTATTTGTTTCCAGTCTTTCATTTTAATAGCTATATATACCTAATTACCAGTAGCTTGGAAGCAGAGACAAATTGAGACCTTTTTACCATGAAATGGCTGGAAAATTCTAAGAGTGACTAAATAAAACATAAACATCTGGCATAGAGTAATACTTCAAGATATTAAACCTTAACAGCAATATCTTTATGTTCTAAAGTACGTACATACCTGACTATGAGGATTTTAAGAAGCGGGATATCTAAATCTGGCAATTTAATAGATGTTACTGAACCATTCAACAGTGTTAAAGAAGCCAATCTGGGCTTGTGATATGAATGCAGTGACATATGTGCCATTGAATTTCTTCCCTATGGGCACAGTTAGAAGCAGCAGACAGCAGTTTATGTGGAGGGTGTGTACTTCCAGCCCACATTGGCACCAGGGTCTCGCTGCCTCCTTACTCACCACTTGCCACAGTCTGCATCTTGGCTGCATGCAAATCACCTGTAATGACAAACCTTTTGGTAAAATTGACATTGCAGAGATTAGTGGGAGCAGGGATAGAAGGAGCTGTTTGTATAGCGGGATTTATGGTGCCCTCAGCTCCAGGATGTTCCCTTGGTTTTAGTAAGGCTGAAGAAATCTGTTGACAAATACACTCCTGTTGCATTATCAGCTCCTAAATAATTTCTTTGAGGGCTTGCCTTCACAGAGATTGCAGATGAATTAACCAAGAATGTGTTATCTACAGCCATAGATTTGCATAGGGCAGTGACATCAAATGGAAACGAGTATGAAAGCGCTTTGGCAGAGAGTGCTGCTCTTGAAGGAAGAGATGATGTTCTGCATGTCCACAATACACCTCCTGATTTCTTCCCCAAGAAACTGATACCCTCTTCTATTACTTGAATAAAATGCTTCTCTCTTGCCAAGTCAATGGCGCAAATTGTGTTTACCATGATGGTGTGGAGGGGGAAACAAATGAGTAATAGGGACCAAACAGCAGTCACAGAGGTGTAGGGGTGGAGATGCAGAAGCAGCTGTATCCTCAGCACCAGAGGATGGCTCCTGTAAAGCTCCTTCTGTTTGAGATTGCACAATGGTTTCAGAGATATCCACTCTGAAAGCAGAATATGGACCCTCCCTGAATTGAACACTCAGTAATGAAGGAAGTAATGAAACCAAGGTTTTGATGCAATTATTACTGATTTCCTGAAAGATAATAAATCCTCCACAAAACCATCTGGAAATGCACTTGCATTTAGCATTTCCCAATAATCAGTTTAGAAGTTCCCCTACTTAGCATGTGACTATTATGGATGTTATTCATGGGACCTGTCTAACACCTCCCTAAATAGTAGCTGAAAGTTAGGCACACTCTGAAGCTATGAGTTTTTTTGTGGAGTGAAGCGTGGAAGCAGATACATGCAAGTTGTGTGCATCAGTTCGAAATACTGGCTTGCCTAAAACCTCTTTTGTGTGTATTTGTGGAATTTGGTCTAGAACAGTAATACTGATCCTCAAATGACCCTGTCTTCATGGTGATTTAACACTGAGATATATATTCATGTGTTCGGGTTGATGACAGGGACTTTGTTTCTAGCTGAACAGGTATCTCAAAGAGCCTGAATGCTGAGGAGAAGCATTTCACCTGCTCTTTGGCTTCTCTGCCTAACATCTTCTGACCTGTCTTGTTTATACCTGTGCATGATATAATCCTAACAGTTACTGGAACACAGATTATATGTCCTTTTGTGTACCAAGAGCCTTCAGCAAGGGTATGTAGTCCAACAGAGCAGGGTTGTCTTTTAATTTTCTAGAAGAAAATGACATCTCTTCACTGCTGTCTCGTGCTTTTCTCCTCAGTTTCTGCTAGCTGGTCCACTAGTTCAGTGAAAGGTAACATATGCTTTTTGGATGGCCAGCCTGAAGCTATCTGTAGGCTGGGTGGCCAGCTGGGTAGCAGGTACACACATTCACAAGGGCCAGCTGGGAGGGATATTCAATTTTGGCCATCTGGCTGCTGTCTCTTAAGAGTGAAGAAATAAGTCAAAGACCAGAATACTGGCAGCTGGAGGGCCTAACAAGTGGATGAGAGGCTGCATGTGGAAAATGAACTTTCCAGATCTGCTCTACATATTGTAAAAATCTAACCAAAAGAATTTTCTTTCCAATGGGGAGATTTTGTCTTGAATGTCTCATTTGCTGACATGGAATCTATGGTTTTTACACTTTTTCAACACTTTAACTGGAAGAGGAAGTTATTTCCTTCTCTTGATTTATGACAACTACACATTCTATGGCATTTTAAAAGAAGTTAAAGGAAATTATCACTTCCTACAGATGGAAATATTATTGTTCTTTTCTGTTCGAGAGCACCCGTGTGGTGTAATACTCAACACTTTGATCCTACATTTCATTTCACTTCACTTTCACTTTATTCTTGGGCTACAGCAGATATGAATAGTGAAGCTGTATGTTTGTGGAGAAGGTTTCATCCACAAAGCAAAACATTTTGGATATACCTTGCAGTATTAATTTATTCTGAACTAAGATGATTTCCATGTTCAGTTTAATAGATGTGTATTTGACTATCACATGCTTCAGACACCTATTTTTTATGAGTCTGCTGCTTCCAGGGGTGTGCCTTTTGTCTATATTATCTATTATTTTCAGTACTGTCTTTTTTCACTACTGGCATTTTTTTTTGGCTGTGCATTAACTGTTGATTTAGAACCATACAAACCAATGCTATCAAATACTTAGGCTGTTTCTATACAGGAGCACAGCTTTTCTTTTCACTAGTGTTTTGTGGAAAAACCACTAGGAAACACCTGACCCCTTCCAGAAGGCAGCAGGACTTCTGGAGTTGGTACCTGGTACCTTGCTGAAGTTGTTAATACCAAGGTACCTGGTACCTTGCTGAATTGGTGGGTACATGTGCTTTGGCAGTGGAAAAAAATCCATTCCTATATATATTCCTAGCTGTGGTACTGCCTGATTACAAACTCGGGTTTTAAGAGTCTTGCTTCATGTTTTTATTTCTCTCCTACTGCTTTTAATATCTGTTAAATGATCAATATAGCTCTTCATAGTAAGCAGTTTTATTGAAACAGATCTCTTAATGAAAGTAGTGTGATAACACAATCTATGTGTGCTGATACTGCTGAATTCAGACTGAACAAATGTGTTTATAACTTTTGTCATAAACTTCAGGAGAAATTAGTTTATAGGTTCTTTCCTGAAAGGTCAACTGTTCTCTCTGTTTTTGTTTATCCATGTTGGTTTTTTTTTTGTACAGTTTCTTGTCTGTGTTTCTCCAGAATTTTTATGCAAACCTTTAACCATCCTCACTATTGATTATATCCTTGTGGAAAGAAATTCAGTGTCCTCTACACGATGGACAGCAAGTACAGATTTAGCATTTGATTTGTTTGAACTGATGTTTCAAAAGGAGCTGGATGTGATGTAAAAATCCTTTGGTGTAAGAGAGCCTGACTTTAGCACGAAATGTATCATAACTGTGTTGTTATGGCATGGGCAGTCTTTCCCTGTCCTACCCATGTCCTAATGGAAGAAATGGGACTGTACTGTTGTCGTTGATTGGTGAGGAACAAGCTGTTTGTTGATAGTGTGATGACAGTTGGTCTAAAGCTAGAACTCTGACTTGGTTCCTTGTCCAAGTCTAGAAAAACAATATTTTTCTTAACGAAAAGAATAAATAAATGACTGAAATCCTTACATATGCCTTTAAAAGGTAAGGAAACTTTAATGGAAGTTTTCAATGAAAAAGTAGGAAATGGCAGTGGTTGTGCACGCTGTATGTTCTACTACTGCCTTCAGGAGGTAGGAAGCTGTGCTACCTTGCAAGGTTGTGGAAGATTAGTCTCAGACCCCAAAACACAAACACACTTCTGCAGATGGCACATGGAGTATGTTGCCTGCACTGTGTCTATAGAGCTACACGTTTTAGATTAGAAGAGAGGGGATTATTGAGAGAATTGAGGAATATTTTTTGTTAGGATAAAATAGGTGGAGCATGGACAAGATGGACATATGGCACTGATGCAGGTAAATCATGCAGATAAATGATAATTTCCTTGTCCATAAATTACCACATGGTATTCCTCTTTAATGTCAAGTTTTGATTGCCTAGCTAAGACTATAAACTAGTTTTAATTTATAACTATTGTCGATTACTATAACAGACCTTTGTCTTCTGCATCTTCACAGATCAGTAGTCATTTATCATCCTCCTAACTACATACAAAAAAAACCCCCTCCTTTTCAGTGTTGAGCTAACCAGGGAAGTATTTTCTTCTTTTTAATTCTGAGGATATGAGCTGCAGTGGGGAATTTCCACTGCCTTCTCCTGTCTAAAAACCAAACCATACCTAATGACTCACTTGTGTTTAATGAAAAGGGTTTAAACACAAGAGCATTTAAGTCAGAAAGACCAAGCAAGGATGATTCACAATTCAAATTTGAAATTGCCTAGTCATTTAATGATATAAAACCAAAATGCATTCATATCCTTTTGGCTGAAAACACTTGCTTTATGAATAAGTGTGTTCTTGGAGCTTTGCACTTGTTTTACTGTGCAACTGTCAGAGCAGATGTCCCTTGAGGAAAAGTTGCTGCCTAGCTCTGTACCCTGGGATTTTTCTAATTAAAGGTTACCAAATGCTTTTGAGAGAGTTTGCAAGCAAGTAGCTTTTCTGGGAAGAATAAGGAAGTAAGAACTGAGCTGCAATCCTTCAGAGAAAATGGTGCCAAGTGTCTTGGTGATCTCATTGTAGGTACCAGTCTGAGGTTGCACCTGGAAGCTGAAGGACTCAAGGAAGATGTACATTTGCAGACCAATGCTTTTAAAGAAGGTTGATATCTGTGTAAAGATCTGGCTGTTTTCCTTCAAGGGTTCTGAGTGGGCTCTGGGAGTGCTTCCTATGAGTGAAATCCATAGCTATCTTGGAGATATCTCCTTTTTCACAGACTCCTCAAACACATCTAATGCAAGCATTTGCTCCTCAATGCTACCTAACCTTTCTATGTGTCTGAACTTAAATCTTGGAGTTTGCTAAAGAAGAACTGGTATTGATAGATAGTGAGAGGTCAATTGAAATATTCCCAAAAACCCTGTTTCTGTCCTTCTCAAATGATCCTGTTGGAATCCCAGTGCTGGGACATGTCCTTGGTACAGATTATAGATGTACTATGACTCTCCTGCTTTATATATGCCAGAATTCTGGTACCATTTTCCATGTAAAACTGGAAATGCCAATTGCCTAAGGAACTCAAACCAAATAGTAGTTTGTGGAAGTAACTGCTGAGAGAGTTTTCTCATTTAGCAAAAGCTGGAGCTGCAAAGAGTGGCCATATGCCAGCTCATAAATGTAGAGATAGCAAGCAAATAAAAACCCACCCTGAAGCAGCAAAGGACAAATAAATACGGCAGTAGGCAGATTCAAGTGGGAAACCAGGAGGTCTAAGGCTTCAGGGGGAAGATGGACAATAGCTGAGTAACTCACACTGTGTCCATACTGCTGTGTTTTGCAGACTCTGTGTAACAGAGTGGAACATCTTCCCATCAGGTTTATCTACCAAAATTTAGGATGGGAAATGAGTCCCTGGAGAATGGGAGGGAGATGCAGATGCATACTGCATTAATGTAAACTAAGTCAGTCTAGTACAAAATTAACTTACTAACATACACTAATCCCATAGTTTCTTACAGGAAATATAATTGAGGAAAATTAGGTACTTGGGTCTTCTATGCAGAGCTAACTTCTGAAGTTGTCAGTTGATTCAATGGCAGAAAGAGAGGCTTCTGCCTCTATGTAGCCATAATACTATCCTTCAGACTATATTAATACAAATAAAGACCTTATTTGTTTGGATACTTAGGATGAAAAGATGTCTGTGGATGAGGACCACTGGACTGAGACCATGGGCTTTGTTGCCTCAATACAATTTCCGTAAAATTTTTGTTCAAAGTGAACATTTATTTTAGAAATAGCACATACTTCTCTTTCATAGCTATAGAAAGTATGCATATATCTAATGAAATATGAAAGGTTCTATATCTTATTCATGAACACTGAAAGTTGCTCAGCAGCAATCTTCAAATACACCTCTGCAAGTGTCTAACTCTACAATTTATGTGACAAGGAATGACATGCTAACATCTTTGAAAGTTAAGTATTTGTGTTAATTATTGAAGAGAGACATTTCAAGTGACAGACTGAATGAATATTCTCTGGAAAGCTACCTATCTTCTGTTGACAAAAAAAGAGAGGTATGGAAATTCTGTGAAATATTTAACTATAGAACTTATAATTTAGTTCCTATGTACTACTCCTTTAAATGTGTTGGACTCTGATGTTTGATAAAAGCAGATGTCATTCTATAAACAGAATTCGTGGCATGTTACAGAAGATACTGTCTATAACACCAGACTGTGCTGTGTGCTGTCTATAAAGACTTTTATTAGTGGCTTGTATTCTTTTTTTCTAATGCTTTTCCCTTGCTAAAATGGACTGTCTGGGTTCTGACAAAACAGTCGTGTGGAAATGAAACTATTAGAAAATCAACAGCTAGACATAAAGGCTCCCATGCGTGTGTTTTAGGTTTGATTTTTTTTTTTTTTTTTCTTTTTGAGATCAGTAGCCGCCTCCCACCCAACAGTACGTGAACAGCCAGATTCTGGAGAGATCCTGGGTGCATGAAGTTGTTTAAGTCACAACTTTATTTCCCTTAGTCCCTCTGCAGATTGAGCCATTTCGCCACATGAGCTGGATCACAGACTACCCTGGCTCAGTCCCAGGAGGAAGCAGAGGATGGCAGAGGCAGCCCAGGCCCCTGAGAATGATGAACCTGCCTTCCTACTGCTGCTTTGGGCTGGGGCCTGTGGCTGCTGCTGTTACAGATCCCTGTTCTCTGGTCACCCCGATCACCCACACCTGAGATGACTGTGAAGAAGTAGGTACATGACCAGCTTGTTTGCAACTAATGGCTGTTTGCCTCAAAACATGTGAGGGGATGTAGGAGCAGGGGACACCAGTCATACTGGTGTCCCAGGTCTCACAGTGATGGCTGAAGTAAAAGTTCTGGTCAAGCACTGGGTGATCTCTGAAGGTCCTTTCCAACCCTGACTGTTCTGTAATTGCCTTGAGCTGATTGTACTAGTAGGTGCTCAGGGTTTCTCTGTGTAACAGCTGACCCCTGCATCACTGCATATCACGGCATCTGGGGCATTTGCTCATGTGACATTGACTTGTACTGCATTTACTTTGTGTAGTTTCTCAACTACCCTGGTAACACATCTATTTTTCACAGTTACTGGCTAAACATTGGTCTTAATTTATATTTTACCATTGCTGTTATTGTTACTCAGTGTTTTTTTGTGCTATGTATAAATATTGATGGTGTCTGGGCTCTTGTTTCAGCCTTTCTGCCGGTGTGTAGCACAACGTGCCCCCCGCAGGGGGAATTCTCATGCAAAAACAGAATTGAAACCACCTCCATAAGATTTTTTCTTTTCAAGTTTTGATCATTTTGTGTAACTGTAAAGGAAGTTTTTGTTTCAAAGGTCTTATCTGCCTGGCATTAAAATTCTTTAGGAATAACTATATGCACTACTGCTGTTTCATATCATTTATATTCCAGAAGGCTTACTCATGCTGCAATATTCCCAGAAATAATAAATCAGAATAGGGAGGTCTTGTATGGGAAAAAATTAAAATCTTAGAGCTTATTTTTTTTAACTCATTTGAAAGTGTCCTCTGTTATAAACTGACATACTACCCAATGTGATCTGTATCATCTTTCATATCGCCCTGAGACATGGTAAAGGAAAAGTAGTGTCTTTTTGGGAGAAGACATCCACTGGACACGAGATCTTTCAGGTTTCTGTAGGAATACATTCATTTTGGGAACACTGTCCTCATGAAGATGCCATAGGGAATGTGGTTTTTCAAACTGACCTTTGTTCTGCTTCAATGCTTTCAATGAATTTGTCACCCTAAACTGATTTGTTACATGCTCGTTGTAGCTGCAAGCTTGATTCTGAACAATGTATGATCTCGTGGTGTAAGTATTAAGGCAACGTTAAGTAAATTTCTGCTTTAATTTAAAACTGTAAGTTGCTTTATCTGCTGCCTTGTGTTTAGTGATAAACATCATTTCCTTCATCAACACCACTCATAAGATGGGTAGGCATGTGGTAACAATTTAGACTCTTCATAATATGTATGGAAAGTTGATTCAAGGATGATACTGTGCCAAGCTTGCCTGAATATGTACGCTTTGTCTTTTCCTTTTAGCTAGTAGTTTTCATTGCTTAATATGTGAGACTCTTCTACTCAGTTTCACGTTTGACTTCAGTGTCAGTTCTTTTCCTAAACATTAGAACCAAATAAATATCTTTAATTTTCCAAGGAGCCAGTCACTCACCTGTTAAATATATCAGCTGATGGAAGTGACAGCATTTATGTGACAGTTCCCCATAAAAGAACTTGATAATTTGACTTAGGGCTTTTCAGGGAGCTGAAGCAGGGTCCTTTTGTACTTCTTTCTTGAGAAGAAGTCTATCAATCTACATCCTTACCTTGAACTGCTGTGTGTTCATGACTATAAATGCACTTTTTTAGTCATTCCCTCTCTTTGACAAAATGAACAAAACTGAATGTATCCCTTATGGGGATACAGTGGTGATAAGTTTTTTGTATGTGTTTATATACATGCAGTTAAACATACTTCCCTTGCAGTGTCATAAGAAAACACTGATCATTTTTGCAGGACTGTGTGTCAGTATTATCTTTCTGATAGTCAGAATTATGATATTGATTCACAGATATCTAGAAAAAAAAGCTGCTGGTGCATGATTTAGAGATGTTTTAATATTAATATCTCTTGTTGGATGAAGTACTATGCAGAAGCAGAACATAACCTGATTCCTGTTGAACCAGAGCAATTTTAGTAGATAGAAGAGATTTATTATGGTCATAGAAATCTTCCACTGTTTTAAGGTTATACTTTTCATTTATTTCAGTGAAAATAAGGTTTCCCAAAGGAGCCAGACTAACACCCTAGGAGAATGAAATACTCGGCCATAAGAGTAGATAGTGCCAGAAAAAAATAACTCCATACTGAATTTTACCTTTAGAAGAGAAGCTCTTGTTAAAGCTTTAGCTCACAGGAGTGTGCTGTACAGTGTGTGAGTTTGAACTCATAGTAATTTAACTTTTTATATACTTGCAGTGTCATTCATGCTGGAAGGTACTCTAGATTTCTTCTGACATCCTCAAATCCCACACTTGTCAGTCCTAAACTATACAGTTTTAAAATTCCTAGGCATCCCATTAACTCTGCCTTTTAGTGGAGTTACATGAGATATTCTTTATCTAATGGACTTTCTCAGGACAACCCTACCAAACTAGGCAAATTAGACTTTGTACAAAATACAGTGAGATGAGAAAATTCACTAGCTAGACAAACCGATTCCTTGTATTTAGTAGCCTTGTTACTCGATAATTCACATCTACCTAGAATGGTAAATGATTTTTATTGTCTATTAATTTTGTGTCTTTAGCATTTATTGTTAACATATACCCCCCTTCTTTTGTGATAAAGTTAAAAAAAAAAACAAAAAAACAAGAAGTTTTTGCCTTGGCGGTATTCAGAAGGATTCTTCTACACTTGGTAATCCAGCAAAACCCACTGGTGTTTTCCTACTAACTTTTCCTAACAATTTAAACCAATATGTGATATTTTCCATGTATCAATCTCAATTATTCTGCATTTAGTGAGTTACTGAAAACTAAACAAGGGGATTATTCTGTTCTTTAGTTACAGAAAATCTATTCTGTAGCTTTGTTTTATATTGTAAAGAAGATAGTCAGTGCTTTGTTGGGTTTCAATAAGGAACTGAAGCTACAATTGACTGTGAGTAGCTGATATATCAATTTAAATATATTTGACCATTAATTAAGCCTCATCCTTTCTGCATGCAAGTAGATTTCTCTCCAGGGAATTAATTACAGAACAAATTTCAAGCTAATCTATCTTTGCAGTCCAATGTAATATGATGCTATAAAACCCAATTTCAAAATGAAGTCACTTGACATTTAATGAATTGCTGTCTGTTCTTTTGGAAGGATTTGGCATTATACAGTTAAACAAAACCAAGGATCAGACTACAACTTACTCTTCAATGTACTAGTACTGTGCAATGGCACTGGCTCATATGATTGCATTAGAATTTGAGAGAAGAACAGTTGCTGGATTCAAAGAGGATTGCATCTTTTCGACTAGTATATTGAAATTTGAGTTAAATTTTATTAAACGTAACAGTATTTTTTTCAATGGAAACAGAGATTGAGACACATACAAATATTCTTTTGTTATACCATATGCTTTTTCAAAAAAAGCAAAAACATTCCTTCTACTTAATTTGTGATTATTTCTCTTAAGACTTGAATATCCTTTCTATCAGGAATACTTCGTCTCCTGGAATGAAGACTAATAAGCTCTGTACCTTTGATCCTGCAAAGCTTTATCTATGCACTTATACTTGGTAATACTTAGTAATGTCAGTAATTAAATCTGATAGTCTGGAGAATAAACAACTGAAGAAAATAGAGGTTGTACTCACTGGTGCAAAACCCTGGCAAGCTGAAGTGTTGGAGCTCCCCAGTGCCACCAGCCATCCCCCTGCCCTTCAGTGCACAAGTCTAAAGGACAGGGATCGTGTCGGATCTTTTCTTCCAGATAGAAGACAAAATGCAACATTCAGTTGTAACCACAGTCACTTTCTCATGTTTTGGATCTAACTGATCTCATTTGGAAAGCTTCCCTTATTTCCCATTTGATTTTTTCCTGTAAGTGTTGACCTTTAGGCAACTTTATTAAATGGAATCGCTATTCATTGGATTCCACTTCTTAACAGCTTTCTGTTTTACCTGAATTTTCCTCCCCAGGAAAGGTTAAGTAGGGCTGACCTCAATCACATTTTCCTTATTCCCCACTTCACTGTGATCTGGCATATCTTTTCTGTAAGCTTGGAGTTACTATTGTTTGAGCTCATATCTCCACTTCTCCTCCAGGGAAGAATTTATCATTGCTGATCTCATTGGATTTGTGTAATAACATGAACTCTGTTCTTAGTTAGCTCTTACTCTTTCATCTCCCTGCTTTTCCAAACTTCAGTAATCCTATGTCCTCAGTCACTATCATAATTACTTCTAGAACAATGAATAACACAAAGACTTGTAAGTCTCTACTGTAGCATGGTTCATGGCAGTTCAACCCACACAGTCTTTTGTGACAATCTTCTTTCATGTAGTAGTTCATGGAGTTACAGTTATTCACCACCATTGTTATTTACGGAAATAAATGAGTAAATAACAGCTGCACAGTAATGCTCTGATTGCTTTAGCAGTGTGCTGTTGAAAGCTCATGCTTAGGAACTGTAGAGGAGATTGTTCGTTTCTTAACTTTTCTAAAATAAAAGCATAATAAAGATCCTGCACTTATGCTGTAGGGCAAAGCCACCTCAAACCTCCTTCATAATAAAACCAAAGGGACAACATAACCTCTGCATTTCACTTGCGACAATATATTTTGAGCACCTTAAGACAGAAGTGAAAGCAAACAACAAAAACTTAAACCTACACCTTTTCTAGCCTTGAAGACATAACTAGCTCATAGACCAATCAGAAGGCTGTTAGAAAACTGGGATTTCATCAAGAAAACAGAAAATGTTGAGAGGACAAAAGAGATGGTGCCTTGGTCAGAGAAAAACAGCATTTCTTTGGGACATTTTTGGTGTGTTTTAGTCCTGGGACTAAGCATCTAAACTAGGGCTTAAAGTTGTGGTTGTGATACAAAATAGAAAATAATCTTATTAAAAAGATAGATACATATGATTAAATATGTACACATATACCTATGTATTTGCCTCGAGAGGGTATGAGTGGAGATAAAACTGATTTACTATTGGTCACCAAATGCAAACAGAGTGAAACCAAGATTTTTGTCTTTGCAGACCCAAGAACAAAATGCAACTGCAGTGTAGTATCTAAGTGAATGTATTACAACTTTCCTAACAGTCCTGATTTGCTGTTTGAGTTCTAAGCTGTCGAATGGGCTTTAAAAATGTATAGCTGTATCCTCTGAAAACTGTACTAGAAGATCTTTTTGCAAACTTGGGCAGCGGGGAGTGAAAATGGTGACAGGAGAGAAAGAGATGGGCAACTGTTAAGAAGCACATTGATTTTTGTCTCTCCTTTGTGACACTCATACATGGGATTTTGTCCATTGTGAAGAATTGCTTTGCTTTTTTTTTCTCCTTTGATGTAAATGTTGGACTGGTTTTGCGTGGGCTGCGGGAGGAAGGAATGAAGGAGCTTCTTGCTGGCAAACAGCTTGAATGCTGTTAAACAGAGAAGCCCAGCAGAGAGGAGAGGGATGTACTGACGTTCATAGTGTAGCAACTGGCAAATAATCTGCATCAGCTAACCAGAGCTTAGAGCTAGTACCGTGGCATCTTCTGCTTAGAAAATAAATTGAGTAGGTAAGTTGAAAAAGAAAGCCAAACAAAATAAACCTAAAGAACGTCTTCTAACTAGAATGTGAACTGCTAGCAGATGTTGGTTATTGTAGGTGCAGAGCAGCCTGTGTTTGGGGAACTGTCTCAATATGATCTGAAATTAAATTACATTTGCATTTTTAAATAGTTTAAAGAACCTGTGTATTTCAACCAATATGAGAATTGCCTTCTAATGCATAATTGGGTGATCTAAATAAGACTTAACACTTCAACAGAAAGTAATGCTTCAAGGAGGGCTTATTAAAATTGCATGCTACAGGAAAATTATCTGACAATATACCTCATTTAGGAGAGTTTCTGCTGCTATCATGATTCCTTGACTATGGTTTTGCACTGAGAGAGAGATTCTGTTTCTTCTTCTTTGGCCAAAAGAGGTACTACAGGTAGAGTATCAAACACAGAGTGAACAACATGCTCTTAATGTGCCTGTTTTGAAAACAGACAAGTAAAATTGAGAGATCCCTCAGAGCTCTTACATTTTAAAAATGCTCAGAATGTGAACTGTAAAAAAAAAAATATAGCAAACACACTTAACACTAGCTTTTCACCACAGAACTTTTTATTGTTCTTTATATATACATACATTTCATCTTTTTAAAAGATCTCTTTGTTTCTTCTACTCTGTTGCCTTGGAGGAACTGAGATCATGAATGATATAGCAGAAGATTGCAAATTTTTTATGTAGGCTTTGTACTTGAAGGGCAATGGATGGTTCAAGGAACAATGCCAATAGCTGCTTGAAAGGAAAAAAAAAATCATAAATAATAAGAAAAAACTAGGTGAGAGAGACATCCTCCCCTGTGAATCTGTCCTTTTGATTTAACTGGAAGAAAAATTGAGTTCTTGTGACAGAAGTGAAAAGGGCTTTGAATGACTCTCAGGTGAACATCAGGATATTCTGTATTTCCAATAGTGAATATATGGGATGAGATAGAAAAGCTTGTTGACTGTTAGAAATTATTTTCTGTGGGTTTTATTTTTTTTTCTTTTAGTAATTGCTGATCTTTGTTGTATTTTCTTTCTTTGTGATTTTCATCAATAGAAGCAAGATGCAATTACTCCTGGGAAGAAATCATACTATAATAGGTTGGAACTTGAGTATCTTCAAGAAATTCATACATTAAATAATTAGGCATGGTATTTATAGGATTTACCAAAACACCTGTGCAGATTAGGTACATAATTGCTGTAGTTTAATGTCCTCAGAGCTACAGCAAATGAGTAGTAACGTTTCCTTCAATCATCCCTAAACACACGTACAGCTGATTGGTTCCAAGCTATTTACCTCTGTAAGGATTTCCTTGCTTTGGAATTTTAGATTTAAACTTAGATTTTCTTGCTTTTTAATTTTAGATCCTACATGATGAAATTCAGTACTGTTGTGTTGACTCTCTGTTAATTGGCATTGTTTGGCTCATCAGAGGCAGACCAGAAGTACGTATGTGATGTTTTCTAGATACAAATACCATTTCTCACCCTCCTCACTGAGTTTTGGTGACAGATATCCAGGTTATGCATATCAGTGAGCACAGAGTAACCCCCTACCTTTCTGCCCTTTTTCACTACTTTTAAACAAGGATCATTTTATTATAATAAGGGCAATGACATTTCCACTAGCCCTTTCTAAGCAGACACTCTGCAGGGAGCTTCAGGATATTTGATCTAGGGCTTGTCAGTTTGTGCTCTTATTTCCTCATCTTTGACCACTTGCTTCTAATTTGGTTGGACTCCAGTTGCGTCTTGGACCAAACAATGTGGATTTTTGTGACAGCTGCATTGCTGCTCTCTCTTGACTGTTTGTCCAAACATTTGAGTGCACTTTTGCTTCGGTACAAGCCACAAATGAAAAAAATATCATTAACATTTCAAATCAGTTATGTCATTTGTAATATATGTTCACATATCCAAACACCTCAATTCCTAAATCAAACTCTATTAAGCAAGGTATGATGTGTGTTTTATGTATATTAAACATTTTAGATCTGCCCCATTCTTCAATTCTATCATTTGAGAAATTAAACCTGAGAACCCGTAAACTTCCAACAGAGTCACTGATGCTTTTAACTCTGTCTCTCCCACCACGACAGCTGTACCAACCATCTGACTTGCTAACTGTAGCAAAGGCTTTTCTTTTCTTTGACTGAATATTTTTTACTGTCTCTATAGTCCTTAAAAATAGAATAAACCTCTTGCACTGATCTGCCTCTGGTATTGCATAAAGACGACAGAAGCTGGAATATGTGCATTTCTATATGAATAGCCCTTTGCAGGTATAAGTTGCAACTTCAGTTTGCATATGATGAGAACCCAAGGAGGATATGATTGCTTGTTGAATATTGGCCTCATCTCTGAAATAGTTAAATATTTTAGTGTTCCTGTTGATGGAACTGATTACATTTGAAGAGCCTGCAACTGCTTTGTACTACATTCTGAATTTCTTTCAAAGTATCAGGGAACTAGTTTGTCATTCAGATTAATTATGCGAAATCTCCTTTCCTTTCTCCACCCATATTTTATATGCCTCTTGTTTCCTTCTGATGATTCAAGTTATCCAGGCATAAGAATTGAATGTCATTATGGTTTAGCTACAGGAGTTTTACATTAGACAAAATAAGAAGAACAGATTTATAGTAGCTCATATAAAGCCAGAGACTGTAAATTGTATTGACGTGTTGTGTTTAGGGAAATCTTTCCTTACTACTGTCCGTTTGCACTATGTAAACTGCTTCTTTTACTCACCTCTCATGAGATCTTGTTCCATTCAGGGAAATACATTAAAGCTTAAATTATTCAGTGTACTTTGCTTTTAATGTTCTGAAATCAAAATCAAATATAGCAAATAAATTCCTTCTTATGTATTAACAATGGAATAAATATGAGTATTTTTCCAGTAGAAATAATGCTTCATTTAGATTTTTCTGTTAGTTTAGTTTTAGCTAAACAATGGAATAAATATGAGTATTTTTCCAGTAGAAATAATGCTTCATTTAGATTTTTCTGTTAGTTTAGTTTTAGCTTTTCAAAGTGAAGTGAGACTTTCAGTTTTCAGTGCATTGTATCTTCTGTTTAAGCATGACTCTTCAGCTTGAGCTTAGAAAGATAGAGTCACTGAAAGAGCACGTTTCTTTGTCCTGATGTGTCTTCATGATATGTGTTGGAATAAAGAACTTGATGGAAGAGAATAATATACAAGTTTCGTGACATATTCTTTATGGTGGACTCAACAACAGTGTTCAAAGGAATGGGAAAAAATATGAAGAAAGCTTCTTGACTAAAGGGAGTTATTTCTTTGTTGTCTGAAGAAGTCACATTGCTACATGGAAAAAAAAACTTCTACTGTGCTCTTTGCATAGAAACGAATTTGAACTATGCATGTAGATGTAAAGCTGACCTTTCTATGCTGATTAGCTGTGTGTGAGTAATCAAAGGTCCCTCTTTCTAGAACCCAGCAGGTATCTGAGTTCACCGTAACCGTATTGTGTTACTGCAAACTGGAGGCTACTTGCAAGAAAACACATAAAACTATTTCTGACTTTTCTAGAAGTATCTTTAATGGAGATAATAATTATTTGCTGCTGTTGGTAGATCTGAAGTAATAGCTAGGGATAGACATGACAACTTGAGGTTCAATCCTGCTAGAGCATGCACCTTGAATACTAGACAAATTATACAAAGCAAGTAGCATCTGTGAGCTTAACAGCATCACTGCTGTGTTGGATTTTTCAATAATAATCAGCTAGTTTTACAGGAGAATGTGCTACAGAGTGCCTGCTGGATAAGGAGTGTGACAGTGTCCAAAAGGCAGGGAGGAGTGACACCTTGTGTGCTTCCAGATCAGAGCTGGTGATGCTGTGGCTTTGGACGTCAGCCTTCAGCTGTAGATTTGGAGATTTCCATAGGCATTTCTAACCTTTATGGATGCAGCTCAGGCTTTGAAAAACTGAAATAAGTGTGGGTTTGTTTTGGTTTGGTTTTTCATCTTCCTTGAAGACTTGCAGGAGATCTTGAATCTTGGTGTCTCTATTAGCCAAGCCTCAACAGAGAGCTGTGTGATGGGAAATGGAGATTATTTGTATCCTGCCTGTAGTATGTTACAGTAGCTTTGAATGAAGGAAATTTTGGAGTTATCACTACAGTTGTGTTTATTTCATGGACAGAAGTACTGGGATATTTGAAGGGAGGGTGCTGGAGATGAGTGTTCTGCATGTTGCTGGATTTGCTGTAATGACTGCCAGTTGCTGTATTGCTTTGTTTGTTTGGGTTTTTTTTTTTTTCTCCTTTCCCTATTCTTTCATCTAAATAAAATTTGCTGCCCTTGACTTCTGCAAATTGGTGTTTTCCTGTCTAGATTTAAATTCCTCTGCAGAGGTGACACTACTGACTCATGTGGTGCTTGCGTTAAACAGATTGTTTGATGTATTTACCTTCATTTACTTGAGCCTCTTACTGTCAGTTTTTATCCTTCTCTGACCTTCTGAGAGTTTATTCATAGTTTCAAAGCTAATAATATCTGCTAAAACAGGCATCTGCTAGAAATCATATGCTGTGCTACAAATCACTCTAGAATAGGATTGAATTCAACTGGAAAATTGAGGAACCACTGTTAACTTTATGCAACCTATTAACTGTCTTCTTATAAGAATAAAGAATATGTTGACTTTATTGGACTGTTAATGATCACCTTGAAGGAACAGCTCAAGGACAGGAAGTCATTTAAAATACAGAGTGATGGCAACAGGCTTCTGGTTTTTGTTGCTTAGTTTTTTCTTCTCTAAATCCTAGACAAAGTGTCAGATCAAGACATCTAAATTAAAAATTGGCAGGGAGAAGCAGCTACTGCAATTACATGGAGAACGTGAAAAATGGTATATACTGATTTTTGGCACTGGAGATTTTAGAATGATCTAGACTTTAGTGGTGATCTAGACCTTGTTTTCTTCAGTTTAGGAAATGGAGGGAAAAAATACTTTCAAGACACTGATCATGTTTATATGAGGATGAATAAAACATGTAGATGTAGACTGTGTTTTAATCAAGACTTGACACTATATTTGGAGATAGAATTCTGATGAAGGGTATCTTCCTCTTTTCTGTGCTGTGAGAGTGTGCTGCTTTTGGCTGGGATAGATATTCTTCGTAATAGCTGGTATAGGACATTCAACCATGAGTTATTTTTTTATCAGTATCTATAAGACAGAGGGAACCTTTTGTTTGATAAATTTACATTGAATTTGCCATTGATCAGGAGTTTTAAGTGCTGAAGTGATTAGTGTACCCTCTGGTTCATTGCTATTACAAAATCCATGAAAATAGATAAGTAAAGTGGTACCGGATGATTAAAACAATGAGAGCTCCCATTCTGATCACTAAATCACAAGCAAAAGCACTTCTTGGATTACAATCTGTTTTCTGCAGCTGCATTTTCATTTTCTTTTTTTCTTAAAAAGCAGTGTGTTTCTTTTTCTCTTCTTTTCTTCTTTGTTATAGTTTCTAGATTACAGCTAATAAATCTCAAAGAAATGATCCCCTGTTTCCTTTTGCTTCAATTTAGTTAAGGGACTATCTTTTTTTTTTTTTGCTTAAGATGTTTCATGTCTCTTCCTGGATCTGAGGTAAGAGCTTGTTCTACTTTGCAAATGTACAAATCCAGAATAATTCATATATCTTCATTCACTTAAATTGAATCTGTTTTATAATGTTGAAAAGTCTGACGCTCTCTCTGATGCTGGTAGTGTCAGAGTCACTAGAGGAAAATAGATGGAAGGAAGTCTGGTGTAAAAATGCAGTATTTGAGATTTGGGGTTAGAAGAGCAGACCCCTGAGAACTGTATGATAACAATAGCTACCTTCTCACTGGAGTAAGGAGATACTTGAGAGAAACATATTGAGTTTGGTGCCATGTACGCAAATCTTTTGTGATGAGACTGAAAAACATGATTCTTACAGAATTTTATCTAGCAAGCAGTGTACTTCAGTGAGAATGGGGAAAGCATCTCATGTGGGAAGAAATACATTTCATATGGATTTTATTCTCTTTACCACCTGTGTTAAATTCACTATATGTTCAGTATATGATTCTGCACCTATTTTTGTTGTCATGCAAAATCTACTTGCAAGTATGTTTCTGGAGGAAAGGGAACCTTATCTGACTACAATTTCTCTTCTCAAATGTTTCCTTTTCTGGCTCCAGATTTAATGGCATTTTTCTTCCTGTTTCATTTATTTATTTATTTGACGCTTACAGCTTTTTTTTTTCTCAGCCAAATGGGTTTTCAAACGAGATTTCTCTGAGCTGATAGTTTTTCCTCTTGACGTTACTTTCCTGATGACTTTTTGTTGCTGATTTTTCCCCTCTCCCACCTGCCCCCCTCAAGCACAAGTTCCACAAATTCTCTATTTTCCAATGAAATACTCTCTCAAAGAAAGATCTGAGCCAGGACTCCAGAGCTCTTCCTTTAGAGTCTGAGTCTAAAGAAGAGATTATTCCTTGGGCTTTTGTAAAGATTTACATTTCTTTCTTAGTCTGAGTAGGTCTTGCAAAACTAAACAGTGTTCCTCTTCTTGTGCTTGCAGTGTACTTGATGGAGAACTACTGAGATCTGACATGATCCATGCAAAGGCTCCTTACAAAGGGATCCTGTGGATCCCAACCAACCTATGGCTAGGAACACACAAGATCTCTCTGACAGGAGCTCAGTGACCCTGGAGAATCAAGGCCCCTTGAGTAACAGTTTGCTGGCAACTGTTGAGGTGAGGGAGCACTAGAAGGGGCTGCCCAGGACTCTCCTTCTCTGGAGATATTTCAAATGTACCTGGATGAATTCCTGTGTGACCTACTCTAAGTGGCCCTGTTCTGGCAGAGGGATTGGTCCAGATGATCTTTCAAGGTGCCTTCCAACCCTTAAGATTCTGTGATGGCAAATCACTACATATAAACCTCCAGTACTCTGGAGGACAGGATACAAAAAAGACCTGCTGGGTTACAATGAACGTCTGTGTGTGGAAGTTACTTTCTAGTTTACTCACTAGGGACCATTATTTGTTTCTAGATTGTTACTTCTGCCAATAAAGAAGTTCAAAGAGCAAGATATTAGGAAGAGCTGCTGAAATACGTTAGCCCAGGCTGTGTATTAAGCTCAGGGATATGTATAGATAATTTCTGAAGTACTGGCACCGTGATTACGGTATGTGAAGCTTGCTGTGCATGAGCTGCATGAATGGTCCTGTGCTAACACAATAAATGCAGTGCATGGGAGGAAATCTCTGGGATCTTACTGATGTTTCACAGTCCATTCTGAACTACTGATTGAACCAGGGTGTATCCCAAAAACCCTTGGCTAATGTGAAAATGCCAGTCCAGGGAAATGTTTAGTGGAAGAATAATGTGTTCAAGGAATTTCTGGAAGTACCAGTGAGTGAAGTAAAGTTGTGTTTACTTCACATTTCTTCTTACGATCAAATCAAGTTCCCTCAGTGTTGAAAATGCAGTGGAATACTCTTGAGAGTTGCCTTTGAGACACCATTTGTTCTTGAACTGATTCATCTGTGTCCATTTAGGACTCTAGAGTACAGCTGTGAATAAAAACCCTGCTAAAATTCCCTTTCAGTAAAAAAAAAAAAAAAAGAGTAAAGCAGTTCATGGACTTAGCTGTTGCAGTCCCTTGCAGTTCAGGAGGGGTATGTGTGCATTGGGAAGAAAAAGTATCTCTTCATTACACATAGAAGGAACCAGTGTAGCTTAATATTGACAGGGTCAATTTGTAACTTGTTCCAGCAGCATCTCGTTTTCCCCCTGCTAAGGGATTATGCTCTGTCCGAAACATTACTATGAGTCAGCAGCTTCCTCCCAGCTTACAGATCGTGCCATTTAGCCCAAGGAATCAAGGCTCATGTTTCACAGCAAAGCAGTGACCGGAGCAAAATGTCACTAGCACTTGCTCCTAAAAGTCCTCACAGGTTTGGAATGTCTGTCTTCTGGCTGTCTCTCAATAGCTTTAGATTTGTGCAACCTTTTAAAGTGGAAATTAATGGTAAACAAAAATAAGAGGGAGGGGAAGATTGGGTTATACATTACACTCTGTGATAAAGACAGGTTGAATCTACTGTGCTTCAGAGAACTTACTGAAGAGCATTCCTAATGTGACCTGTGATTCTTGTTTCCTGACTTATATGAAAAAGAGACATAGAGTAGCATTTTCTTGGTCCTGTTTGCAGCTATAACCTGAAATATAACATTCCCCAGAAAACTGCATTGCACAGATGTCCATTTTTACTCTCTGGTGTCAGAGGAGACACGTTCAAACACACTTATTCATACATAGCTGTATATGTATATTTAACCCCTAACAGGTACTGCCTTTCTCTTATGATTTAACATGTGCATGGATAAAGTCACTTCCTGATCCAGTCCTCTGTCTTGCTCTACGTGTTTCTCATTAAGTGCTGCTATGTGTGTATTAAATGCAACTATATACTGCTACACACAGAGCTAACCACTGCTGCTGTTACCAAATGTGTTTCAACAAACATTTAATTTGTAACAGCATGAAAAACTCTTCACCAGCTCTTAATTTACACAGCACTTGTTTTATGTGCAGATATGAATCTCTGAAAGATCTTAAACTACATACAACTTTTGTGGTGCCTCTTAAGGAATTATCAGAAATTTTTTCACGTTCCTGTGTGACCTGATCTAGGTGGAGCTGCTTTAGCAAGAGGGTTGGACTAGATGATCTCTAAAGGTCCCTTCCAACCCCTAACATTCTGTGATTCATCTCTGAAGTTGTATATACTGAGCTGTGAAGTAGGCTCCCATCTGTTCATGATAGCTGTACTCAACTGAAATTAGGTTGAGCACTAAGGGCCAGCAAGAGGCACGTTGCTGCAGACTGTCCCATTTGGGCTCTCCCGGATGATCCAGTCAAGCAGGGCAATGGATTAGAGTGACTCTTTTTTTGATCTCATACAGACCTTTTTAGGACAGGCCTTTAAACAGACGGTAGAGCTGAGACTTCAGCATTTCCAGTCCATGTGAGACTTAATTTCTGTATTTTAGTCTCAAATCAGGGCAAGAAGTTGAGAAATCAGGAAGTTTTAAAGACACTGATTACTTTCAAAGTTTATCCAATTCTGTCAAAATGTTTGATTGAAATAAAATATTTTGACATTCTTCCAGTAGAAATATTTCATTTTATTCAACTTACTGAAAATGCTTCACTGAGTGAGAACTTTCATGGGTTTTGAGCCCTGTAGGGAAAAACATCAACCCACTCAAGTTCTAGTCATAACTTGGAGCTCTGGATGTCTCCATTTGGTGTCTAAAAATTCTCTTTTGGTACATGTTAATGACACATTTCATTCTTTGCTGTTTGGTGGAGGAATTGTGAGGTTTTGCCTTGGAAGTGGAAATGGCCAGAAGGTTGTAGGGTGACAGTGTTGACAGAAGGTTGTAGGGTGACAGTGTGACAGAGAGCTCAAGCAGGAGACAAAGGGAGAGCTTTGATGTGAGACTGAGGTACCTTAATGCTATTTTTTTTCCTTTGGAAAAGTACATTTTCTATGAGGTCTTTTCTCTGATGACATATATTTGTTACTGTAATTACATGAGAGGTTTGTTTTACTGCAAATATTCCGGGAAGCAGTGTTGGTGATTGCTTGTCTCCTTGCTGTCTTTTACCCAAGGTAGTTAACTGCAAAAGTTCCAAGGCCCTCTGGTGTCCACCTGCCACTCAAGCAGGATTTGGTATTGCAGGGTTATGAGACTTTTCACTACATAGGCTCAAAACTGTGCCCTCATGGGCCAATGGCAGCCTGGGATGCATCAGGAAGAGTGTGGGCACCAGGGCTAGGGAGGTTCTCCTCCCCTCTACTCTGCCCTGGTGAGGCCTCCTCTGGAGTCCTTTGCTCAATTCTGGGCTCAATAGCTCAAGAGGTACAGGAAACTGCTGGAAAGAGGCCAGTGCAGGGCCACCAAGATGGCTGGGGGACTGGAACATATGAGGAAAGGCTACGGGACCTGGAGCTGTTCAGCCTGGAGAAGGGGAGGCTGAGGAAGGATCTCATTAATACTTGCAAGTATTTGTAAGGTGTACATCAAGAGGATGAGGCAACATTTTTTTTTCTGTAGTGTCCAGTGCCAGGACAAAGGGTAATGGACAAAAGCTGCAACACGAAAAGTTCCACTTAAAACTATTTTACTATAAAGCTGAGGGAACTCTGGAACAGGCTGCCCAGGGAGGGTGTGCAGGCTCCTTTTCAGGAGGTTTTCAAAACTTGCCTGGATACATTCCTGATTGACCTGATCTAGGTGGAGCTGCTTCTGCAGGGGGCTTGGAATGGGTGATCTGTTAGAAGTCCATTCCAACCTCTACCATTCTGTGCTTCTGTAAAACAGGTTGGCACTCCTTTACTTGTGCTTAGGGCTCTAGCATTTGGTTGAAGCTGGAGCAGAAAAATGATTGCTCTAGTGTGTCTGAGAGCACCAACAATGCTTCTTCCTGAATGTTCCTGTTCAGTGCAGCTCCAACTTTGTTTCAGTTTGTTGGCAGTGACTCTGTCAGCTGATTGTGTTCAGCATCATTCCCCCTGTTTCTTGAGTTACATTGATGCTTTTTAATTTTTTTCTATGCTTGCTTTTTTTTTTCCCTCCTGTGCAACATCTGTTTAAGCAGCAAGTTTCTCTTGGCAGAGAGGTGTAGGGATGTAGGCACTAACCATGTAAAAGCAGTGTCATTGCCAGAAGAGTGAAAATGCAGTGTTGTTACCATTTACAGTCATAGTAAAATATCCCCAGAGCATTGTGAGCATGAGGGAGGGTGCTAATAGGAAATCATACAGTAGTTGTGTAATGAAATAACAGCCAAGTGAGGGATGAGGAGGTACAGCTGGTAAATGGACAGAGATCATAAGAGACAGAGATACTAGTGGTGTAGGATGTCCTATGACATTAATTGATCAGTATTTTCCACTGTTGTGTATGCACCATGTATTTATGATTGCTGTGCATGAGAGCTATTGTCCCCCAGTGCAGGCGAGTGTCAGTGCTACAGGTGTGAGAATTACTGCTACTACGAGAAGACTCTGCCATCCAGGAGCATGAAAAATTCCTCAATGGGATTAAGGACAGCCCAGCAGCTTTTATCTGGCTTTAGTGTTATTGCTGAAGAGAGGCTTTTTTCTTTTTTGGTTTAATTCTTGACAGCAAGTTTGATTCAGCAGTGGGCTATAGATGTATTTGCTGTAGCACTTTGTGACTGCATTTTGGTTTTATCTTGATTATTGCATTCCCCTAGAGTCATTTCTCTATCTTGTTGCTTCCAGTACTGCTTCTGTGGATTAGAAAGTTTCTTTTCATCTCTGTTTTCTTTAAAGAGTGAGCAATAACATTGAAAAAATGCTAGCAATGAGAGACAGTGCTGCTGTACTGCCCTGCTTTCCCCATCTCTACCACTCTCACCCTTTGGGGGAATAATCTTGTCATATTTTGTGATGGTTTGCTCAGTTAAGAAAAGGTAAGCCTAAGCCTTGGACTTGGATCTAGTTCCCTATTTTCTCACAGATTTTGTTTGATTTCCAGTTGAACATTTGGGCCCCATCAATGAAAGTAAGACACAAACTCCTCTGGGGAGCTTGGCCTTAGCATGATATTCCTAGAAATAGCAATATTAGCCCATTTCAAAGAGTTTTGAGAGAATAGATGCATGGAGAGATTTAAGATACTCACATACTACAGCAGTGTGAGCCATACAGGAGAACAAAATAGGCTTTTAGGTGTTTGTCTCAGCTTGTCTTGTAATGGATTCCTGATAATTAGGTTTCCTATTCAGCTGCTTTTTGTTAGGTTTATTACTCACCCATCATTCTTCCTTTTAACAGGCATTTTTTGCCTTCTTTATTCCTTCCACATCTTTCCTTTTGCCTTCCCATTGTCACTTAGTTACCCATTTACATTGTGTCTTTTGCAGAAATTTACTGAGGAATTCTTTGTAATTTTTCTTTTGTATTTACCTACCATTAAATTGTTCTTTGTTTGGTGATTTGATCCATGTTAAATTGTTTGATCAATACGTATTCTTTGATCACTCAGTATCTTATGAAACGCTGGGGTATTTTGATTATATTTAGCAAGACCAGCATGCTAAGTTTTAGATTCCTACCACAATCTGTTTTTCTCGTCTCCTTGGATTCTCTTTTTCAGATGTCTTCTACTATGGTGATTGTTATCTGTTTCTCCCTTGTTTATTAACTGCCCTCTCTTTGAGTAAATATTTTCTAAAGACTACAGTTACACTAAGATTTTTCTCCAGGAGAAGTCTGGCATGATGAGACTGTTCATTCAGTAGAGAGAAAGACACAACTTCATTTTAGTGGGGAAAGGACAGGACAGCTCAAGTAAACCTACATCTGAACTGAACTCATCGTTTCTGCTGTTTGAAACTATTTGGATGTGTCTTCCAGGCCTCTAAAAGGAAGCACAACCAATGCTTGGTTATCATTTTAACGTAGCCTTAAGCCTTTTGTTCTTTGCCATTGTTGGCAATACTCCAGTCTTCACTATTTCAGTTTAACAATACACATTTCCAGCTTGTGTTCTGCCTGCCAGAGTGTCCCATAGCCTGGTACATTCATTCTCAGGGGTATGAAAATGACAAGTTGCTGCTCCAAAGACTGTCATTTGTCTTCCTACATGACTTCAACACCTCAGTGAAAGACAGAGGCCCTGAGTCCATCACTCTTTTGGCAATCATTGGTTTTGCAACTGCAGAAAACTTCAAAAACAGACACCAATTTTTAACTCAAACCATCTTCCATTAACTTTTTCTTCCATTTCTGCAGCTTTAGAACATCTCTGTCTTACTCTAAACTTCTTTTAAAAAGTTCCTGTTGAAAAGGAAGAAATCCTCAGGCTCAGCAACAAAACCTAGTCCTTTATTCACTGGCAAACCTACTTTCTTATGGCCAGCTTGAATCATCTGCAGTCTTCGGGAGGACTTGATCTCAACTAACCGAGCCCAAGACCCTGCTCCAGCAATGCCACTGGAAAAGGAAACGAGTTACTGTGTAAAACCCAGTGTATGCATGAAGTTTTGTCTAGTCTGTCTTTGCAGCCTTTGTGTTTAGTGAGGGAAGCTGGCAGCATCCTATGATGGGCAGAGCAGCAAGCTCATGAATCCTGTGACCTTTCACTGTCTCTCAGTGAGTATTGTAACATCATTTTATTTTCCTTCATACGTATTAACATGAGAAGAGCTTCCCTTACAGTGCTGGGGGGGAAGTTTTGCTAACAGCTATGCAGCTTTGAAAAAAGAAAACTAGAATCTTTCTTTCTTCAAATGTATAACAACCCTTTCCAAATATTGTCTTAAGGTTACATGCTGTTCCCAGTTCAATATTGCTGTGTCTGTGAATTGGACCTTATAGTTCTTTCTAGTTCATTTGCTGCTGTGGGCAATCAGACTGTTGCATTTTCTGACTTTTTTTTTTTTTATGAAGTCTGTGATATCTTGGCCTTCTTTGTGTTCTTATTCTGACAATATGATATTTGTCCTTATGTTTCTAGAATGTCCCAAATTGCTCATAGTCATACTGATATGGTTTTCCTTTCTATTCTATTCCATATTTATTTCCTTCTTTAGGGCACTGTTATTCATGCTCACAGGTTTTAGTGTTATGTTTTTGCTGACAACTCCCAAATCTGTCTTTCAGTACCTATTGACCTAGTGCTGACTCTCCCTTTGCTGTGTGATTGTCTTTATGACATTCCAGCTTGGAATGGGTGTCATCAAACTTTCTCAAGTTGAATGCAGACAAATTGTAAGTTGACTTGTAGCTCGAAGAGCTTGTCTCTCTATTACTTGCTATCTATATTTCCTATTTGCCATTGAGTGATGGGTACATGCAAAGTCTTACAGCCTTTACTGTGAGATCTGTAAATATCATCAATATATTATTGTTTCTGTTACATCATGGAGGTCTTAATTGCTATTAAGTGTTACAGTAAATAGTGAATAATCATACATAATAGGGCCTTATAATTCCTACAATCAAATTAGTGAAGTTAGACAACTGGAATACATTCAGTGGATGATGATGCTGACCAGGCAGCTCTCCTATTAATAACAGGAGTCCTTTGTAAAAACCAGTTTCATATAAAATCTTCAGTAATGTTTCGGAAATCTTTATGGGACCATAGACACCCAAAGTTACATTCCCAGTAGTTTCTGTGGATGCCAATCTCCCTTTGCCAGCTGGGAACCAAGAGAGAGTGGCATCTGCAGGGCCTCACAGGATTACCAGTAATACTAGGAGCACTGAGAGGAAGCATCTGACCTGCCATCAGAGAACATCACAGTCAGACTGGTTTCTATGGAAGCATATTTATGGAAATATGAAGTACTGGTGAACATGCTTAAGGTATGTAACAATTAGTGGAAACTTTGCAAAGTGTCATGTAAAATTGCCTAGAGAGTGCAAATCACTGGGATTTGACATTTTAGGGAGAGAGAAGGTGGCTGGTTGTGTGTCTTCATGCATAACCATTTAGAAAGACAGAGAGCTTTCACGAATGCTGCTTTTTAAAATATCTTCCTTTAAGAAACTCCACAGTTTTAGTTTGTAAGGTTGAGGTGATTAAAACAAGTTCCACTTTATGATTTCCTGTGTGGTTAAATCCTGAGTAGACAATAGTTTTCTTTACATTTTTAACTTTGCTTCAGTCTTTGCCCTTATCTTTTCTTCTACTCATCTGTCTCCTGTATCTCAAGTCTGTATTGTTCATGAAGTAACAGAATTCCTTATCACACCCCTATTGAGAGATCTCTGTTGAATTCACTGAAAAGAGGACTGATCTAATGTTTATACCCTTTGCTTGCATAGTAATTTGCTCTGTCTGGGGATTCTGTTTGGTTTCCCAAGTCTGAGTTTTACATTTAGCTCCTTTTCAAAAGGAGCTGTCACATTCATATACTTTGCTTCTTTGTTCTTTAGACATGCACCTTATACTTCTGAATATCCAAATTGAACATTTTTTTCAGGCTTAAAAATATTTGAACACAATCTGCAGAGCAGCTTTAAATCAATCCACTGTTGGAAGGCCAATGTAGGCCCATCCTAAAAATTTTTGTGACCAAAGAATTGTGCTTAAAATTAAGAACATCTCTGCCAGTGGTTACAAGTTGAAGGGAGTTAGACTCAAGAGGTGAGAAGGTTAAAGTGATGTTATGGTTCAAAGAACTGGCCTTGTTATTTTCACCAAACTCTGAAATGTTGACATATGTAATCAGATGACTGGGAGGTGGAGGAAAACCACTGAATACATTGAAGAAGCTCTATGGAAGAGCTTTTCTTCCACCCGTACTTGTGAATATTGTCATGTAGGAGATGTCCATGTATACATGGACAGAGGGAGGCAACTGGAAAGGGACACAGATCACGGAGGGGTTGCAACATACAGGTTTGCAATAAGGAGGTGTTACTGAACATTGAGCCTTGTTGATGACATTCACATCCTCCTTCTTTGATTTTATTCTTTGGATATATTTTTATTTACTTTCTGTCTCCTGGTTTGTTTGTTGAGTTTTGAATTTTCATTAAGTATTCCCTAGAGACTGTCTGTAGCTGCATGTTGTTTACGAGGAAGATATTGAGCATTGAAAGGTGGATGCCTTTTACCATCTTAACCTTCATTTCTTGTGTGATCGCTTGCATTGTTCTGGTGTTAGCTGGTTAATGAGAGATCTTCAACCACACAGGAGTTCAACTTTCATCACTTAGGATTGAACTTTGACCACCCTTGTGAAGCCACAGTAAGATAGACGGTTCTGGTTGTTTTGAGTAGATTTAGGAGTGGAAATCTCTCATAATGGTAACAGTTGTTCTTTTCAACTTTGCATAAATTAATTTACTAGTGTACTTAACTCATTACTTTCTCTGAGATAAGTTATAGCCCCTCTATTTTAAATTCTCATTAATTTACACTTTACTAGAATATAATAACAATACTGAACATTTGGTTGCTGAGAATATTCTAAAATGTGTGCATGGTAATTGTTTGTAAGTCCATGGAATTTAATTAAACTGTGTTTAAAAGTCTTAGAAACTGATGACTGAAAATCAACTAAATAAAATGTTTACAAATGGGCACATAAATCTGCATCCACGGGTAGGAAGCAGGCTGTTTACAATGCCAGGCTCATCTGTTTGCAAAGGCAACATCCAGTACAGCATGTCTCTGATAATTACATTTGGGCTTAATAAACAGAAATGGGAAGGATGCTTATTTTTAATTATGATAATGCTTTCTTTTTTTGATGCATCTCACTAATATGGTGCATGGAGAAGATGTTTAGTTTTATTTCAGGGAGAAGCATAATGCTTAGATTTTTAGAAATGAGAATATTAGAAGGAAGAACTTTTCTTCCTTTGAGAAGATGTAGGATGCATTTCAAACCTGCCTTAGCCTCCATGAGGTTTCTGAAAGGCACATGAAATCAACTGCACATCGGGACGATGTTTTACATCTATTCAGCAGCTCTAATTCTAAAAGATTTTGCCCATACCAGATTACTACCTCAGTATGTACTTGTATAAACATGTATGTATGTGGGATATTATTTATAGCCCAACAGTACATCTTTGGCTGTGTTTATACTGCATTTCAGGGAAGTGGACATCAAAAACTAGTTTTTGTGTCTTGATTATGCATGGATGAAGCAACACTGATTTAACTGAAGCAACGATCCTCTAAGCTTGCACTGGCCCCTGTGTGCCCCTAGACAACAAACCTGATCCCAAGTCTGCACTGCTATAATTCACACATATTATTCATTGACCATTTCTGCATATACTGTAGTCATTTTGAAGTGGTGACTGATGCACATACACCTCTCTGGTTTAAAGCTCTTCAACTTGGTTGAAATTTTGCCACGAGTGTGTGATAAGGGCCTGGATCTAGCAAACAATCTTACTCTTTCTTCTTTCTTATTTTTCTGTTGTCCAACACGTTTGTAAAAGCTGGGGAGTCAGAACTTTACACATGTACAAAAAAATTGTGGGTTTGCTAATTTTTAAATGCTTTGCTAAAAAATCCCCAAACAATAAAAAAGACACTCCAGTAGAGCAGGACATTGCCAGGGATTTAACTGTGAAAATTGGCTTTCCAGGTTTAAATTAACTTTGCAGAAATATCCCACAACAATCACAAATAAAATACAGTTCTGTTCCAATTAGACAGAAAGACATTTAAATCACTTGTTTCAACATGAAAACAGTAAAAGTAGATTTTACAGTAAGAAAAATCAGTCTTCCAAAACAGCCTGTAACAGTTTCCATGAAAAGAAAATGAAAGGGAGCACAAGCTTCTTCCTGGTGAGTTTAGAACTTGGTTCTTGGATAATGGATAGTTAGATTGATCAGTTCAAGCTGAGTTCTTGGAACAAATGCTGGAATCTCCATCATGACCTATTTTTGTTCTCCACTAAGTTTATTTATAGCTGAAGTAGAATGTTGCTATTCTGCAGTTATAGTCTTTCCTTTCAACATGTGAAAATAAGTAAGCTGTAGGACAATGAACGCTGTAACAAAAAGAGAAAGTGCATTGCCCTCCTGTGCAGCAGCCAGAGTAATGACATGAGAAGAAGCTGTAGAAGCATCTACCATTTTTTTAGCTCTTCATTATTATCATCTGGCATCCTTCACGTTCTGTTGAGGTTTGTTGTTATTTCTCAAGCTGCCAGAACAACTGACTAGGCTGAAGTTCAACAATGACTGTAAGTGCATGTATGTGTAAAAGGACAAGGGGTAATGGGATGAAGCACAAAAAGTTCCATTTAAATACAAGAAAAAACTATTTCACCATGAGGTTGACAGAGCACTGGCACAGGCTGCCCAGGGAGGTCATGGAGTCTCCTTCTTTGGAGGTCTTCAAGAGCTGCCTGGACATGTTCCTATGCCATCTGATCTAGGTTGACCTGCTTCTGCAAGGGGGTTGGACTAGATGACCTGTAAAGGTCCCTTCCAACCCTACCATTCCATGATTCTATGATCCTGTATACAAAGATACTTAGAGGACACCATTGGCTTCCTCACTTGTCTTTCCTGTGTGGTGTTGTTTTATAAAATATTAAACCAGTTCTGTATGTTCATATATCAGTTTTATATTTGAGTCATGTCCAGTCATCAGGAGTTGCAGAAACCATGTTTAATATATCAATGTATTAATCTATTAAAAATTGTTTTCACTATCCATCAATCTCTTGTACAAAATGAACAACTGATAGCTGGAGTGATGGAGAAAAAGGTCTCATCTCTTCATGTGTGGCAAAGACCTGAACTTCTATATCAGGACTTTCTGTATTTTCAGAGCTTCAGTGAGTTCATTGGTCCTGGACCAGAGGCTGCAAAACTAGGACAGTTAGAAGGCTGGGCAAAGGTTTTGTCAAATAACAATGGGTAATTCTCTGTTTGCTATAGATCTCATTTTCAAATGTATGCACAGGTGGAAAAAAAAAGTAGTTAATAATAGGGCTATTTCTACATTTTAATGAGATTCCTTGGGGGCACAGCAATGCATAGTGGTATAACTCATTATCTCATTAGACGACTTCAGTTTATATCAGGAGCAATTAGGATTAAACCAATGTGCTTCTCTGAATCAAAGGACGTGGCTTCAGCAAATACTGAACAGAAAAAAGTTTTCTTGACATTTGTTATTTTTTCCTGGGTGAGGTAAAAATTAGTTTCAATTAGGAAAACGAAGCTCATGCAGAACTAGGGATGAACGATGCTCCCAACATGCAATCTGAGGCTATTTATACCTTTACACTAATTAAGAATGCAGGAGATTTCTTTGTTAAATAATGTATGGGTGACAAAAAGGTGAATTTACAGAGGTCAGAATATAACATTCATAGCATTATGCCATGAATGAGCACACTGCAACATCCACAGGATCCCGAGCAACTTTCTAAAGCATTTCTGGCAGATTGAAAACATCACAAAGAAATGGAGTAAAGAATGGAAAGCAGTCGGGGAGGAGAGGGTAATTTTAGGAAACTTTTTAAAACTTCTGTTTGACTGATAGGGATAAAATTGGTTTCAGTGCAGGGCTGGTGGCAGAATCACAAGGTGGGGAGTTAGTGGGTGAAGGTCCCTGAAAAAGAGTTGAATATGATTATTCTGACAGAGAACCTGATTTGATGGAAGGATTTGAAGGCCTGCTCTGAACTTGAGTTTCCTGTATCCCATAGTATCTGTCCTGTTTCTGTTCTCCTCTTCTCCCCGTTTGAGGATGGTACAGCCAATGTTGCATGGTAGCCATCTCCAGCGTGCCAACAGGACACTTTGTGGATCACAGCACTTGGAAAAGCTTTTCATCACAGCTGGGGATAAAATGGCTTCTCCTGCCCATTCTAATTACATGGACTGATGGTTGCTTTGTGGTAGTTACCAAGTCTTTAGTCTTTCATGGGCATTTTAACTGATTTGCCTGTCACTGTGAGGAAATGATGCTCTTGAATAAGCATCAAATGTACATAAACTGGTGTAAATTGGCAAGACTGTTGGTCTTAATCCACCTGTGTTCATTTTCATCCAATAGTAGACTGAAAACAGTTAATGATGTTGGGTTGAGTTACCATGGGATTGCCATATGCCAAAGACTGACTTTGAGATAATTATACAGGCACGTGTTAAAGTGTTGGGCAGTCCCAAAACTGTACAATGATAATAGCAGAAAGTGGAATAGCTTTTTCCCATAAACTTTTTGAGCAATGTGAGGTCTGACTGGCACTACACCAGACGCTGTGGAACAGCCTGTCTAGTGACAGTCATGTCTTCTGTATTTTGAAGGAAAGTTAATACTGAAGTCAATGACAAATTTAACTTTAAAATAGATGTCACAGCTTGTTATGAGTGAGGGAGGCAACTGGAGGGATTAACTGAAAAATATCTATTTGGTGACATACTTGATACCCAGGTACTTAATATCAACTTCCATGGTTTTTATAAAATGAACAAATCTAGGAAATACTCAAGGGGAAAAAGAGGGCATTGCCTCTGACCTATCATATTAGGAAATTATTTTGGTTATTTTATATCATATGCAGCTTTCTGAGAATAGTATTTGATTTCAAAATATAGGGGCAGTGTTTTCTTGTGGGCAATTCCAGTTCATCTCATGATATCAGGTCACTAAAAAGAGAATAATACATGAATGTTCATCCTCTACAAAAACTTCAAAAAGTTGGGTTTTTTTTTTCCTCCTTTCACCTTATAAATAATGGAAGTCTTAATCCTGGCATCTGTTAATCAATAGCGAAGGCTCTCAGGCCGCTTTTTGGACAGCAGCACCAGCTACAGTTTAGAATATCACTGCCCTGAGCACCGTTCTGATTTATCTTGTGCTAGTAGTTAAAATGAAAAATATTGCCTGCTGCTATTACTTGTCACTCAGCTGGCACCTCCTTATCTTTTTTCCAGTCTTGCTGATACATTCTATAGCTAATATTCCTTCCTCTTTATTAAGTGGTGGCCACTGAGAAGCAGCTGCTGTAACTACACCTTGTGTTAGGATGCAGAGGTTAAGTAGAAATCCTTTAGATGACTGATGAAAACAAGTTTCTTTCATACAGGCAACTCTTAAACATAGCTTGGGAGGGAGAGGAAAACTTGTTCACCTTGTATGGCTGATGGTGGGTACTGCTTAATATGTCTGATAGAATATGCTTGGGAGGGGGGTTGTTTACATAGAGAGAATTTTTATCTGTTTCCAGCTGAGAATGCTGTGGCATAAATGTGCAGTAAACAGTGGACTGTAAACAACCTCCTGTCCCTGTCTGCTGGCTTTTCATTCCTGAAAAATTGCTCTGATATGTCAATGCTAAGAGTGAATACAAAGAAAAAAATATGTTTACCCTTTTAGTTTGCTTTATCATCTCTATTGATTTCCTGATACAATGTTCCTAAGATCCCTTTTACAGAGAAAGGGAGGCTCACGTTTCAGGAGGCTTTTAGCATGTGCTCTGCTGAAGCAGGTTTCTCCTTCTCAATACCTGTGTATTTTGAGGGCTGTGCAGAGGTTTCAGTGATAGTCACTTGTGCAGTAGACAGCTTGGTGTGCATCTCTCTGTTTCAAACTTTACTGTATCTGTCTCTTCTACTTAAATGCAGGCAGGTGAATGTGTCTTCTGAGCTCCTCTCTATTTGTCCTTTACATAAATGAGACCGCGTGAGTTTTGCTACTCCAAACTCTGTTGTGGGTCTTGGTCTCTAAGGAAAAGGAAGGAAAGTGGCAGATTTGAAGGTCTGGGATTTTATTCTCTTGCTGCTACAAGCTGCCTTGTACAAGCATTTTGTCGTGCAGCAGCATGCAATCAATTCCCATTTCATTTCTCCCTCTCCTCACGCTGCTGGATCTAAAAGAAATGCTCACTGCTGACCACATTAACATGCTTTACCTTCTCTTGGCAGCTAAGAGCTCACAGGAAGATCCATCTGTAGAAATTTGAGTCTTTGAAAAATATATCCTTTCTGAAAAAGGTTTAAATTAAAGTTTCATTCCTCCTTACTGTGCATACACATTGAGTGTTTACTGCTGATTGTATATAAAATGATAATCCTTCTTTTGTTTAAATACTTTAACTGAAAGAAGTTTTACCAGACAGCCAGGTATGGATATTGATATTTTTTAATTTTGATAACATTTTCCTTCCATGACACTCAGACTTTGTAGAGCACAATTTTTCAGATGGATTTTCTATGAATTCAAGGACACCACAAGTATTTTAAAAACCGTATGCATAATAAAAGTAGAGCTCCCATCACTAAGATGCTGCTTCCTTCCAGGTAGAAAGATAACAGTTAGAAAAGGCATCATAGCATTTCAGAGGAGAAGAAAAAGCAGGCATTTTGTCTAGTGACAGCGGACTCAAGGGAGCTCAGACTTACATTAATAAATACTTCTGAGCCTTGCTACCTGGTAGTGAAACTCAGAGCTGAGGGTCACATTGAACCCATGTTTGTTCAAATATGCTCTCTTGCTATGAATATCTAGTCCTGACCCCAGTGAGTGTATAAAAAAGGCTTAAAACTCACTGACACAGCTTTATGCTGCCGATTTTGCTCTTTTCTTTTTTATCTTTAAGAATTTGCAGTATGAAGATATCAAGATCCACGTTTTATAAACACAGGTTTGGAGCGGTGGGTTGTGGGGATACCTTTGTGCAAAGATCTCTTTAGGATTCTGCTTAGTGGTCCTTTTAAAAAAACAAAAAACTCAAACAACAACAAAAACCCCTTAAAAAGCCCCAACAAACAACAGAAAATCCCAATGCTTTCAAAATCATGGTGGAAGTTTCTGATGTTCAGCGTTGTGTCCAGGTGACTTTGAAGGTTTTAATACTGCAGCATTTGTAGTTTAGCAACTCTCATGGCAATAAGAAATCATGATGAAATTAAAGTGATTAACATTATTTTAATTTGGGTATTTTGAGTTTTCTACATTTACATCTACAGTAGATATCTTCTGGGATCATTCTCATAGCCTTTGGGAACTCTCATCAAGAGGAGTCTGATATTTCCATTCCGTGTCATTCCTTTTCTTGACTTCAGTGTCTCAGGATCAGGCTATAGAGATTGTAGATAGAAGCCCTGTGATCCTGTGTTATTTTTGTCAATAGCAATCATGGGTAATGAGATGTATCTCTTAGTTTCATTTGAATTTTAAAAGACGTTTAAAGTTATTTTTAAAGCTTTATCGCCAATGTCTGAAACGGAAGATAAGACACTAAATGTGGGACATCATTGGAAACTCTGCTTTGGATAGACTAGATAAAGGGTCTGACTGTAAGTGGAAGAAGGATGCTAGTGTCATGCTGGCAAGTGAATTAGTAAATATAAATATGCAGGCAATTAGACTTCTCAGTGCTATTAGTTATTTTAGCATCTCTCTCTGCAATATGGGAAAAAAAATGTATTGCTTTCACACTCAATTTCAATTCTGCCAGTTAACACCTTGCCTTCATTGCTTTTCACTGAGGATAGGTACTTACTGTAATAGTTTTCTACTTGCATATTACTGGGCTTTGTGAAAAGACTAACACTTTTCCTCATAAATTGTCAGTTGAAAATAGTCATTGAGCTCTTTTAATTGTATTGTTGTTAGTGTTTTAATGATGGCAGATATACTATTGCCATTACTGGGAAAAAATACTTTCTAATCCAGTCAGTTCTCTTAAGCACACTTAAATTTCCTCTGGAAAAGCCTTTGTTTGCTCCTGCTGAGCTAGGTTTAGCCCTCAGAGCCATTGGCATCTCTTTGCCAGCGAGATATCTTTACTCAGTAGCTGCAGAAAGCATGGAGAGAGTGGTGGTTCCTCATTTCGTTGAGAGGAGTCTCAGGTGACAATGTTTGTAACGTGGCAGTGGACAGACAGATTTACTGCACCATATTCTGTGTATGTATGTACAAAAATACATCTGAAGGATACTGTATATAACCTGCTTGGGCTGTATCACAATGGGAATATCTGCACATGCACTGCACGTTCCTGTGCTTAATCAGTTCATGCAGAGAACAGCTGAATTAATTTATTCATATATTAAGAAAACCAACTGCTGATACAGCTTAAAGTATAAGACTAAAATAATTGTTACTACATCAATATTACTCTGAACTACTCCCCTGCCATGTCTAATCATAAGCTGGAATAGGGTGCTTATGCTACTTTATGCAATGAGGGGATCCAACTTGTTATTAATAATCCAGAGCTGTCAGACATTAAGTGTACATGCAGTAATGAGCACACATTCCCTGGCAGGTTGGCTTGCACATAGGAAAAAAAAAAAACCCTCCACACATTAAATATGTGCTTGAAAAACCCTACATAGCCAGTGTTCCAGTTGCAGTCATATGCTGCTGAGAATATTCTGCAATTTAACACTCAATCATATGTTCTCCAAGGAAACCCACTGATACCTAATTACAGGAAGATTACAAGTGATAATGACAACATAATGAATTACAGAACCTTTATGACTTATTAGCACAATTTCCTGCTATGAATCAAGACATCTAGATGAAATGCAAGGATAGCTTTGAGTGACATTTGCTCATGTCTTCCATGGTAAGCCTAAAGGGAATTACAGAATTGGTTGCTACTGGTTTTATGAGGATGGTTTAAGTTCTTGTGCTTGCTATGCGCTTATGAAATTGGAGACAAGAAGATACTGATACTGTAATATTTCCTAGCCCATAATCCTCTCTGTTGGTATCATGGCGTCCTTACATCATGTGTGCTTGTCCAATTTGTACATTTCTGTGGTCTTGTATTTTCATTTTGTCAGGGTTCCCTAGTTTGTCTAGTTGGCTTTGCTGCCATACCCTACAGATTAGGAGCATGCAAACGAAGTTGCAGAGGAAAGCAATTATGGAGCCCCAAGAAAGCCAAGATTACATTTTATATTGTTACTCTTTCTCCTTTTGCTAGTGGTTTTTGAGTCAAGTGACTTGCACTCCCTCTCAAAGCTGGAAGCTAGATGAGGTGGAGTTTAGAGCTGCTCACTGTCCCTTGTCGTGTATTTTGTAAATTAATCAGTCCTACTTGAATTCTGTCCTAAACAAAGTGAGAATTAAGGAGCTGTCCCACTATCTGTAGATAACCTATAGTGGAACTAACTGTAGAGCTGGCATCAAAGAGAGTTTAGATAAGTCTGATTTAGATAAAGACATTGTCAAAGGCTTTTCCTGGGTACGTTAATAATCTCCAGAAATCTGTTCCAAATCTAATTACTGATCAGTTCTGATTTTTTAAGATCTCCTTGACTTTTTTCTTAAATGAGAAAGCAAATCTTGCTTAGTAAACGCTGTTTCAAATATCTTTTGTGGGGACTTTATGTCAGATAATTTAGACAAACAATTAATTTTGAGATTTGAGAGAAATATCAGATCAGTTTGCCATTCCAGCACTTTTAGAACAACGTGTCCGGCCTGATGATCTCAATTGTTATGACGTATATATAAAACTAAGGATGAAATAAAACCAATTTCTTCATGGTCAATGAGCTGGAGCATTTTGTCCTGAACAATTTCTTTTTTTTTTTTTCCCCTAGTAAAAAAAAGGTGAAACTATAATTCTTAAAGTTTAGACCTGCTGTTATCCATCAACTCTAATAGTCATACAGCCTTTTTCCTTTCTATCTCATGTAGTGAATAACAGAGCTGCTTTGACCTTGTTTCAAAGTATGTTTTCTGCACCATGAATCACTGTTCTTTACTGTCCTGAAATGAAATTAGGTTTAAATGTGATGGAAACGTAAGGCCAGAGAGCTGGATGGTTTCTTTTCTGTGGAGTGGTGCTTTGTCACCGTGTATTCCCAGAGTCCCCACGAGCCGTGCAGGTGGGAGAGCTCTGTGAAGCAGCCTGGGGGCCTGTCCTGGGTTTGGCCAGGATGGAGGTCAGTGTCCCCAGCTGCCGCTACGAGCCGCGGCCAGGCCATTCGATGCCATGGGACCGTCCCGCTCGGGGCTATAAGGGCAGCGGCCGCTGGGGGAACTGCGGCTGTTGCTGCCGGGCTGAGCGACGCTGGGCTGAGCGCGGTGAGCACTTACACTGGGCATTGTTCCTTGTTTCTTTGTCTTTTGGCCATCATTGTAACTGCCTGCTCTTTGTGGTGTTCTATTAAGTTGTCCTTATCTCAACCCAGAAAGTTCTAGAACTCTCTCTTGGTTCTCCTCCCCATCCCTGCTAAGTTGGGGAGGAGTGAGGAACCGGGTGGGTTGGTTATTTGTGGGAAAATGGTTGCATGAGAAAAAGCACGTAGATGTTTTGCAGCTGACTGAGGAGGAATGTGTTAAGCATCGCACACAGCTGGTGTAGCTGCTGGGGAGGCAAGGACACACTATCTTTGACTGTTACAATTATACAGTAACAGGTTGTTTTGCAGTGAGAAAGGCATGGGAAAAGTGGGAGGGACTGATCCTTTTTATGTGCACCAATTCGACAGTTATTGTTCAGTTAGGGCTAAACCAACACAGCCTTTCTGGTGCCCAACATGGGGCCCGAAGGGTTGAGATAAAGACTGATGTGACCAAGAGTGTGTTGAGATTTGTTATACGGTTTTCTTATATTGGCCATACAACAGGTCAGAATGCTTGCTCAGCTCTTTACATGGTGGTTTTATCTGAACTCTTACCTGCTCTACGTGTTCCCTATGGTGCTGTTTATCACCTCAGGGAAAGTAATGAAGATGACAGTTTTGCTATACTAGGTTCTTTCAGCTTATGATACAATTATATCTTTGGTTATTGGGCTTAGCTGGTATTTGTTGTGGTCACTCTCATTACCTTGGGCTTTTCCTTTCAGAAGTCATTAGCAATTTAACCTAACCCATGTAGAAGACGGGGGGGATACTTTCTCCTACCCTTCCTCTTTTTCCTTATGGCTGACTAAAGCAACATCTGAGAAATTTGGGTATTCTTGGGACATTCCATTTATCCTGCTTTTACTGTTCTGTCTCCTGAATATACTGCCTATCTTGTCTTAAGGTTGTAACATTTGTTAAAAGTCTCACCCAAAGATCTGTCGCAAGGCTGTATAGTAACGGGTGGAATGGCATGTGGGAGAATATGGGCAGGTACCTAGAGAACTTGTCACCGCCGATGGTTTGGAACTTCACCCTGAAACAGCTACATGACCCTGATAGAGTGATAGAGCACTTGAAAAGAAAATGTTATGACTATTCCAAAGAGGCACAACTGACTGCGCTGTGCTGGGCCTTGGCTAGTATCACAGACTGAAAGAGGTGAGAAGGTACGTCCAGAGTTCATCCAGCCCAAGCCCCTGCTAAAGCAGGTTTCAATTGATCAGGTCACACAGGAATGTGTCCAGGTGAGTTTGAAAACTTCCCAAGAAGAAGCCTCCACACCCTCCCTGGGCAGCCTGGGCCAGGGCTCCCTCACCTCAGCACCAAAGGAGTTTTTCTTTGTGTTTAAGTGGACCTTTTTTTTTTTCTGTCCCAACTTATGTCCATTACCCCTTGTCCTGTGGCTGGACACTACAGAAAAAGGTGTCACCTCATTCTTCTGACGCCTACCCTTTAGGTATTTATAAATGATGGTGAGGTCCTTCCTCAGTCATTTCTTTTCTAGGCTGAACAGCCATGGATCTTCCAGCTTTTTCCTCATAAGATGTTCATTTTTTTTCCCTAATGTAAACTTCATTTAAATTATGTGAGATACAGTTCACTTTGAAAAGAAGTTCTAGGTAGGCTCTAGGTAACAATATGGTAAAATGGCAA